>JARGXW010000057.1:0-437979 GCA_029204085.1 Mycena sp. CBHHK59/15
AATAAAGATCTTGTCCTAAGAACATGGAGTGGTCTACTAATGAACGAAGCTGCTCTGCCGGACGATTGGACTTACACAGTGGGGGTTTTAGTGGGTATACAGCCATTGACATTGAATGATCCAAGAAATGGGATAGGATAAATTTATTATGGCTGGAGTCCCACACTATGGTACTTGTGCGTAATGGCATTTCCTCCCTGGACAACTTCCCTGGCATTAACTAGATTTATCTGGTAGACCCAGCAGATGACCTTTGGAATGCTTCTGCAGACTGAATTTCATTATCCCAAATGCTCCAAAAAAAAAAAAAAAAAGAAAAGAAATAAGAAATAGATTTCCGTGATGTGATCAAGATGTGGTACCCATGTGATGCGTGACTATGCCTCCCACGCTTTCACTCGCGCCCTCACGCGCTGTCCTCATTGTTTCCCACCGCAATCCCGCCGCATCTCTGTGCTCTCCGTGGTGATGCCCGTGCCCAATAACGACCCCCGAGGACAGGGGATGAGTGGTGAGTGTCGGATGGGCTGGAAGAACCCGGGTGTTTGTCATTGGGATCGGAGACCCAACTCCAAGTCCAGGTCAGGCTGTTGCGGGGCGGGATTGCGACGGGAGACATGGAGCGGTGCTGGCGCAAGCGAAAAGTGTGGGAGGCGGGGTAGTCACGCATCACATGGGTAACACATCTTGATCACATCACGGAAATCTATTTCTTATTTCTTATTTTCTATTTTGATCGCGACTCCGGAGTAACTCTAGGACTCTCACCAGCTTCACCGACACTCATAGTCAGGGCGACTGCCTGCAGCCGAATACACACAGCCTTCCAACGCACTTGGGCGCACTCACTCGAACGTCACACACACACATCGCATGTGCGCAATTCAACTGGCCCCGCCAAGTCGAACTCGATTCCTTGAGCAACGCCGCCTGCCAAGAACGCACCTATTAGTGCCTGAGGTCACCCGACACCAGCTGCACACAGACCCCCCACGGTGAACGACCCACCTCTGCCGCTCAACTGTGAGCATGCGCCCACCCCGCGACCGCCGAGCGCTGCGCCGCCTTGCGACCGACGTCCCGAGTCCGCGCGAGATGCTAAACTGATTCGCAGATGGCCATCGCCGGGTAACGCGGGCCGAGCTGAGCGCGGAATCAGGTCGAATCGGCAGCCTGCGCGTGCGGACGAGCTGACTCGCCGAGTCAGCAGTTTGCAATTGCGCGCAATGCAGTCGGGGCGGGTGGATGCGCAGACGAGTGTGAGTGCATGGATCGAACTTATGGGAGGGCCTGACATGCCCCCGTAGAGGCAGTAAAGGTCAGAATTCAGCAGATGCATGGACGGTCTAGCGGTATGAGGTTACGAGGCAGTCTCATCGAGTGCCGGGAACAGTGCTGCGGGTCGTTGGCCAAACCAGGGATCGCGAGAGGCGGAGGCAAAGGCTTCCATATCCGATGCGCTATCCCGAGGAGGCATCGGGCGCGGAACAAGGAGTGCCAGGGAGCGAGGAGGGGAAGAGACAGAGATGTTTGTTGCTATTGTGACGACCACCAAAAACGTACCGTGCCTCTTTTTGGACGAAGTCGCGCCAGTCGCACTTGATCTAAAAGCTGCACACACTGGCTGTTTTTGGTGAGTCGCATTTGAATTCGCCCAAATAGCCGAGTCCGAGCGTGTGTGTGTCGCACTTAGAACATCCCCGTCAGTATGTCAATCACGGACATCTTGACTCAACCGTGTACGAGGGCTTCAACAGACTTCTATACTATACGACTTGGGCCACTTGGCCTCTGCAGTCTTCTATATGTCCGCGTTCACTGTTCAGTTATGTCTCAGCCTCAAGAATGGCGCCGGCACGGCTGATATGCATGATTCAATTGAGCGGCAAAACACATTGGGCCTGGTACTAGTAGTGTCAGCGAGCTAAGAGCCTGCCGGAGCGTCTCCAGCAGTGCGTGGTTTTCCCCTTTGGCATTCCTGTGCCTTTGTTCCATGTAAATCCACCTCTCGTGGAGAACTGGACGTATTTCCGATACGTACGACAGTGAGATTGAATCTCTGATTTGCTGGGTTGTCACCAGATGCAAGACTGGCGCGGTGACCTGCTCTCACCTGCATGGAGAGGTGGACTGTGACGTTCCACTTAAGGCGTCCATCCATCTGTGCCTGCCTAGCCCTGCCTCCCTTACGGCTGAATATGTATGTACACGATCACCTGTCGCAGCAGATTCAATTTGGACGACACCCCACAGTGATGGGACCACGAGACGCTCTTCCAGATGGGTATGTGTGATGCTGATCTGCCTCAAATCTGTGTTGAGCCGACGAGCAGGTTGAGGCCGATCTGTAGGTTGAACCGAATCTGCTTTTCTGAGGCAGCAATCCCTGATATCGATGCGTCCCCCTGGCTACAATTCAGTTCTTTCTTTTTCGAGCGTGCTGCTACCTTGTAACTTAGGCGCTACGTTGGCGCTACGTGCGTTTCGCACTTTGTGTGGCCCTGAAGATCGCGAATTGTGCGGTGATTGACAAACCCAATCAGGAGCGACACAGCCTTACTAAAGCCAAATATCAGCACATCAGTTTACCTAGGCACGCAATAGGCACTGCGCTCACAGCTTTGTTCCCTTCCACGTCTGGTCGCCATTCCTATGTTTCACAAAATTTTCAAAAGACATAGAACGGCAAGTACATATGATAACTCGACACCAAGTGTTCCACCCCCCAGTCATCACGTTGAAGATACACAAGATTGCCATTCATCTCTGAGAAGCCCAGAGCTGCGTCGCGGAATCTCTCTTCCGGTAATCGTGGTTCAACCAAATGGATTGGCACGTCTTTCGTCGAGCCACCGGTCCCTGAAAACAAGCCCATTGAGAACGGCTCACGCCAAGTCGCGGTCATGACGAACTTCAAGATGCTACCACCCACGCCAGTGTCTCCTGCAGCCAGTCCTGTGATATCCGATGCCACGGAAGAGATGTGGCGTGGTATCAAAGGACAGGGCGCGAATATATCCGAGACGGAGAAGATACTAAACAAAGTGATGGATATCACAAGTGCAATACTAGTTTCTCTGTTAATAAACTATTTTGACGTTTCCCGTACGTTTCAGCCGTGACTGTGAATGCAAGTAATGCCACGGATGGTGTTGTTGGATTCGTGAAGGGGGTTGTCGCGAATGAGGATGTGCAAGCAATAGGGAAAACAATTCTCGAAGGTGTTCCAGCACTTATGAGCGCTCTTGAAGTATTGACAGATGTTCACCCGTTTCTTAAAGGTATTATAAATTCGTCCTTCAAAATCTTGCTCCTGTTTGATGTGTTTCCCAGCCGCATTCCTTCCATTCAAACTCATTTATCATCAGTAGGACAATCGATTCGCCTTTCGGATCTTGCTGATCATCCTTCAATTCCATAGAGAAGTCCAGCGCCATGACAATGACCAGAAAAGGAACACCCTTTTCGAAAAAATCAAGGACGTCATGCTCGTTCTACTGGAGTATGCGCAATCTATCAATATCTTTTGAAATCTGAATAGATATCCTACAGGTTGAAGGGCTTCGCAAAAGACGATACTCGCAAAACTCCCGACGGCCAGCCTATTCTCAGTTGATTCGCACAGATTTGCGAAGATATGAAAAAGGACACGGAGGAGTGTTACAATGGTAAGATTCTGATTCAAATCGTTCACTCCGCTTGATCCTGATTCTTGTCCATTGTCCAGTACTCAATGCTCAAGATAAACGCTCAGTTGGCATCAAGTTCCTTAAAGCATCCCTCTGGGCTAAAGAATTAGCTACATACGGTTCCCGCTTCAAAGCGAGGCGTGAAGATCTCAACTTTGCCCTTCACATGTGGACTGCTGTTACGGTGGAAGAGATCAATGAAAAGTGCGTCTTTCTTCTGTGCCATCTTTGCGAGTCCTGACTTTCGGCGATAGCATGAAAATGTTCGTGAAAACTTGCCATTTAACTCAACTAACAAGCCTCTTTCCAGAATGATGCAGATGTTCTCGACCATGCTTTCCCCGCAAGAATGGGACATGGAGCGCTGGATCGAGATGAACGGAGGCGAGAAATTGGTAATGGCGTCAGACGCAAAATGCGCGGCAATGCTCAAGTTCGAGGCGTCGCTCTCCACAGACAGCAGCCCGATGAGCACGAGTAGAACCGACAAGGGAAAAGATAAAGTGGACGATGCGAAGGCCATCGCCGCTCTACGGAAAGAGTACTGCGATGATATTCAAGGCATCATCAAGGAGAACTTTGAAAGTTACTCCAAGCGCTTTGACATTGGCCTGGACACGCTGGGGAAGGATCTCGGGAATAAAATCGATCATCAAGGGGATCGGGTGATCAAGTTCCTACGGGGAGAACGACCTTCTGACCCTTCGGAATTCCGTGACTAACCCCGACATTTTACCTTCGGACTTTCTCGGCATTTCCGATCCTCTTGGCTCAGCACTTAACACCGTACTCCGTTACGCTGCTGAAGTCGCCAAAGGATTGGAAAGGTAGTGCGAAGACAAGGCCGCTTGTTCTGGCCGTTCGCGACTACCTTGTCGAGCGGGTCGAGCAGAGCAGCATGTCAGCACAACAAGATCCAACTCAGAACTGCCTTTCTACCGTACCGCCGCTGGATCCGGACCACGATGACGATGATCCTGAGACCAACATCAATGTTCCCTTACCCGACAGTTGGATGACGGCCTATCTGCAGATAAAACACCTCTGCTATTTGCAACGTGAGTCGTATCTGCTACTCTACTCACTCAATTTAATCACATTCACTTGCAGAGGCTTTTGATGCGGACTCATCCGGGTTCACCACCATTTCTGAGATTAATGTGTTCACGTGTGCATGCCCTCATGATTGGACGTGAGTGCACCACAGCGACTCCGTAAATAATAACTCATCGATTGTCAGTCTACCTCGGTGGATTTCTTACTGGGCGATAGGCTGGCAAATCTTTGCAACAAAATACTGTATCGAGATCGAAGATCTGTTTGCACAGATGCTGCTACTCCAGACGCAAATCGGGATCCACATGCCTGGCCATAAGTGTTATGTTAACAGCTATATTGAGGGTACTTGGCAATACGTCACAGCCCTGACCTCTTCCATCGAACGCTATGATTCTCCCGGCGAATGGTTGACCGAGAAATTTTCTAGTCATGTCGAGACGCACAAGAATATTCTAAAAGAGTGCCTCAAAAAGATCCAATACAATATCGACGCTCTTGATACGGTGACCTTATTCTTGGTGGTGATAAAATTGAACAGGTATGCACCACTGGGACCTAACTAAACGCACTTGTTGTCATTGACCCCGGCCTTTGCCTCTCCCCGCAGTCGATATTCGTGCTTATCGCATTGCTTATGAGGAGGCACCTGGCCAAGATGCACCTCTGTTTGAAGCAGGAGTTCAACTCAAGAGAGTTGGACGATGATATGGATACAGTTACATGGGTTGTTGCTGCTGTATGGCACCGATTTGTTGAGCTCAAAGGTGAGTCTCGAGTTGGATCTTGTTTTCAGTCTGTGTGACAACATTCTCGTAGAACACTTTCAACATCAACAAGTTGCTGATTTGAAGCAAACGTTCGAGTGGTTGTCCTGTCGACTAGTGAGCACATAATTTCCCCTTCACACAACGACTTGGACTTGGACATTGATGTTCGGTTCCAGTTCAAAAATTATTGGGACTGGAACGATTGGACTAATCCGAAAAACTTCATGGATAGCGACATGACGGCCTGGAGCTCCGTCGATACTGTGCGCAAGTTGGAACCGTCTGAGCTTACGAAAATCTTGGCGTACCATGATGGACCGGATTCGGAAGATGAATCCTCGGTCGGATCATCTCCCGAGGAAACAGAAACTGCGCCATCGAGGTCACTCCTATCCTATATGTCTGGAGTGCCACAATCTGACCTATCTATCCCATAGTCCCGCAGCCCCGAAACCCTCTCTCGCAGAAATGTCCATGTACGAAATATTGACATCCTTCTCACGTCCGAACCACATTGAATTTTAACCCAGTTCCGGCACTTGGCATGGCCATCATTGGACCGAAACGCGCAAGCCGTTCATGGCAATGCTGAGTCTCAATATCCAATGCGGCGAAAAGCTGATAGAGGAGGACAACCAGACCAGGCTATCAGGTAACAGAACTTCATTCAATGGATTGCCCTAGACCATGTACGGCTCTATGAACTCGGCAAACCAACCGGAGGGTAACATAGCATTCAATTTCGAACATTATTATGAGGATGGCACTTGGATTCGGTACACCGGGACGTTCTTCTATGATCAGGACATACTGAGCGGTACTTTCGAACGGTTCAACGCCTCAGGATCTTTTTTGTTCAAGAAGGTTCCCACTCAGAGCCTGATGTGCCTCTGACCCTTTACTCCAGTGCTAGGTGCCAGAGAGTTGTGGGTGTATGCATATAATGCTGTCGTGGACAGTATCCGACGGCAGCAGATGAGGCCGAGCTACCTCTGCGAACGGATGATCTTGATGCGACGGGCCGTGGAGCTAACGCGAAAGGACGAGCTCGATATTTTGACCGAGGACGACGACGTAGAGCACACATGAATCCAACAACTCTTCACATTCAACGAATTCAAAGAATTGTACAAATTGTACAGTTGGTATGACCGATCTGGTGAGTTACAGCTGTACGTACTCATGCCATTCAACTTATCAGTCTCTGACTTTTCCCGTATATCAGGACTGATTACGGCTGCGACAGCTGCGGAGACAATATCCGACAATCTAGAGTGGTTTGCCTTGAATGTACCAGCACCGACAGTCCTACCCGCACAGTCGATTTCTGCGGAAAGATTGATTGCATCGCGTCTGGTCAGGCTGGTGATCCGCCGCGAACGGATGTCAACCATCGTCCGTCTCATCTCATGATGAAGACTCGTGACTTCTTTTTTCTCAAAGACTACTACATGTTCAAGACACGAGCCCAATACTCAATCGAGTCTGCTCACAGTGCTTACACCGATCCATTGAATCAGTCTGAAAAAGATGACCCTAGTCTGACTGTGCCACTTCCAGCTTCGCCTGTCTCATCCATTGCTGTGTCTCCCAGCGCTGATGGTGTGGCCGCTGTAGTGGAAGATATGCCAACAAGCTTTAGGTCACAGCCGGCACAGGACGATCCACCCCGATTGCCAGATGAGGGCTCTGTTTCTGTTGAAACAACACTGTCCACATCAACCTCACTGTCGGCTAATACACTTTTGCCTTTGGACACGACTATCGTCATAGTGTCTGAGTTGTCCAAAGATCTTGGTGTTCCGAGTCCAACAGACGCGCCAACTCCGGACTCTCCCACTACGGATAACGATTCAGAGGATGCATTGAAGTGTTTGATTTGTCATTCACGCGTATCGACACCCTGCTGGTATTGTATGGACTGCAATAGTGCGTGCTTTATGGTGGGTAATCACCTCAATGATACTGATGATCTTCGAAGCCGGCTTTGTGTGCGATCCGTGCGAAGCAACCATCGACGACATGGCTGCATGGGATCTACAAAAGCGGTATCGGTCAGAAGTCGCTAAAAAAGAGGATTCGGGTCCCAGCCCACACAATGTATTCCACCTGCTGGTTCGTCTCGCTCGGAAGCCCGAAATACTGTACTATTTCGACCATAGGTTCAGGTGACGGGTGACAGAGGGTCGTGAACTGAACCTATTTGGTACCAGTGACGGTGACAGTCGAGTTTTCAGGCCCAAATAGGCTCAAAAACACCAAAATTTTATCTCCGGCATTCGCCGGACTGCCTTTTATGGGAATTTTGATGTGATTGCCGAGGAATGAACTTAGGAAAAATGAACTTGGTAGGTGACGGGTGACATGGCGTGAACCTATGGTCGAAATAGTACAGTAGATGACGGAGATCAAATCGCCATCTCGAAGTCCCCAGAAAATTCTACCCCTTCCAAAGAATGGGAACAGGTGGAGCAGCGCATCGAGGAACTTGTGACGATGCGTTTCGAAGCAGTCCAAAGTCATGTCGATAAGCGCTTGGAGGAGGTAGAATCCCGGTTGATTACTGGGCTTGCAAATATCGAACGCCTATTACAGTCAATGGCGGCACAACAAACTGCGGCTTAAGTAGACTCGATCTAGACCCCTACTAGGGGTGGGCACCGTATCCGTAAGTTACCGTATACGGTTACGGGTTTACGGGTCCACAAACCGTACCGTATGGCCCCCTGGTTGATTTTTTACGGTTACGGTTAACCACCGTCTGTAAACACAGTGCCCGTAAGATTACGGCCGTATACGGGTTGATACGGACCGTAATTCTGCCAGATTTCGGTGATTGGATTTCGCCGTCGGCCGAAGCCAAGCATGACGCGTCACCACTGCCGGCAATCATTGATTCGCGCCCAATTCACGCTCATGTACACCACCATTTGGCAGTTGAGGGTTGAATTGATGTAATCCGGCTCATGTCGACCTGGTATCAGACAAGCCTGAATTCGATGCGACATCAACGTCGGATTAATCTTGAGTACTAGACATCGTTATTCCATGAAACTGACCTTGAAAATAGGGCCGGAACAAATACGCGATTTTGACGTCTAGCCGACATCAGCGACTGCCGGATCCGATGTGGGATCAACGAAATTTCCCCAACGTCGTTTCGACGTCGGGTTCAGGCCAATCCCACATCTTCTGGCCGCATGCCTTCTTCTCCCCTTCAATTGCGTAACCAACCCATTTTCCGGATAAAATAATGTGCTATGAAGCTGTCCCTCCCTTTGCTCTTTTATACAGGATTGCTATGTTATCAAGCATACTTCTCCGATGCGTTGCCGAAGTCAATGAGTCGCAAGGTACAGGACGGAAAAAGTTATGGACAAAACTGTGAATTTTAAGACGAGGATCGCGGTGACGAGATATTCCCAAATGGGGAGTGTTGCTCGACGTTGAAATGAGGTCGGGGATCACCGACCTCATCTCGACGTTGGCCGGAGCACATTGATTTGGGGTCAAATCAGCGGTCAGGCCAAGGTCTCTTGATCCCAGGTCGCTCCGAGGTCGTCAGGCAAACCGTGGTGTACCCGCTCGAACCCCGACGTGTTTACCATCCCTTGGACGCGTCAAGAGTGCTCCCGGCCAATTCCCAACACACTGTTATTGCCTACCTGTTAGAAATCAGAATCTTGAATTTCACCGACGAGAGAACGATGTGGGCGACGCCTGCTCGTTGGCAAGCGTTAAGTCCATTTATCGCATGTCCGTATTTTCACAGGGCATCAAGACGAAACGACCAGAACTTTCTACTAGTATCCTCTAGCCGGTGGAGTATAACTGGTGGTACCTCAGGCCCCTCATCCACCTCATCCGACGTGCTGCTAAATAATCATGTCTGCTTTTGCCCGAGAACGGGTTAAAAAGGGTACGATTTCAGTTCATTAACAGTAGGGGATGTTGTATTGACTCCTCTCACAAGCCCACAATGGCCGGGAGACTCATGGAGTTTTTTCCACTTGAATCTAATACCAATTCATCCATTGAGGCCAAAAAATTCAACTTAGTTCTATGAAGAGTTCAAAATTATGGGTCGTAAACAACCGTAAGGACCGTAAAGGGTACCGTACCGTACCGTAAGAGCCTCGGAGAGCTGCCTTACGGTTACGGATACGGGCCGGTGGGCACCCGTAAGGACCGTAATTCTTACGGTCGTAACCGTATACGGTATGGTGCCCACCCCTAACCCCTACTAGAGAATAGCGCTAGCGCTGAGCTAGTAGTACCCCCTGGTCCGAATTAATCTATGTGTCACTACGAACCATGATTGTTCCTCATCGATTACTCCGTCCAGAAGGATAAAGGTTGTACGAGGTACGGCGCTGCCACATTTGGAAAGTGCCTTATTTCAACCCGGGTCGAGTATACTGCCAGAGGGAAACTTGGTTCCTCTTAGAAACCCTTGATCACTGCTCTTTATCCGCGGCACTCCTGTCTCAAGATCTCCCACAACATTTCAAGGATCTCTTGTATTACTGTGTCTTGATGTCACAGCCATTCCGTTGGATCCGGCGTAGTCTCCATCACTGGCATGGAGTGCAAATACTACTTATAGCTTGTCGAGTCACTGAACAGGAACCGAATTCTCTTGCAGGTCTCCCTTACAGTGAGTTTCCTGTCTCCGCTCTCGCTTTTCAAGTCGCTCTCACCTTGTCCAAGTTCCAGACTTATGCCCTTGGTCACATCCGACAGTTTCTTCGCCACATGGAACCACTCACTGAGTCAAGGCTTCGAGGGGGAAGGTCAACCGGCGGAGGTCGGACAGTGGATGTCCGAGAGCGCGAGCGTCCAACTTCAAATCGAGCACAAGACGACCTCCGTGCCAGTGGCACTGAGTCGCGACGGTTCTCTCATTGCCGTAGGCGCCGGAAGCGACATTCAGGTCTACGACGGAGCTACGCTGGAGCATCTCCGAACACTTGGCGGATGCGGAGGCGAAATTTCCGGCCTTGAATTTCATCCAACGGGCCGTAAGCTTCTGTCGCAAACGCGCCCGGTCAGTGGGAATTTTGCCAGACAGCAGTTCCTCCAGGTCTGGGGTGACCTCGATGCCACCCAGGCTGATAGAAATTATCTGGGCAACGCCGCCCAGGCAGCGGCCGCTGTCGCAGCGCCTATACTCTTACAGCACTGGTCGCCGGCAGATTTTGAATCGGCCACCCTCCAGGAGCACATATCCACAATTTTCCGAGCCACGCAGATGGACGTTGAAGTGCGGAATGGCCGTGCCTTCGTGGGGACACTCCCCCAGTTTGAGGCCAGGGCATTCAGCCATGACGCCATTCCCTCCTTTATCTTCCCGACCGCAACAATGTGGTCGTTCTAGATGTGGAGACAATGCATGAGCGCTTCCGTTTGTCTAGCCATACTGATGCAATCATGTGGGCAGAAACCAGCTCGGACGACAAGATCGTTGCGACATCTTCTTGGGACAAAAGATTGCGTCTTTGGAGCATGGAGTCAGGGGAAACACTCCATGTTCTGAACGATGCTACAAATCAAAGCTGGTCCGGAGCCTTTTCGAACGACGGAAAGCTCATCGCTGCCGGTGCCGGGGACGCCAAGGTTCGCGTGTGGCGTGTCGCTACCGGCGAGCTGGTTCATACCTTCAGTGGCTTTCGTCAATGGGTGAGAAGCCTAGCGTTTTCGCTGGAAAGCGCTCTTCTTGCAGCCGGGGCGGCCGGAGGAACCTTGAAGGTATTCAATGTGGGCTCCGGAGAGTGCGCGCAGACCTGGCAAGTCGACACTGGTTCCCCCATATCTGGTTCATTCCTCGAGATCAGACACGTCCAGTACACCCAGCGCGGCGATCTCTTTTTTATGTCGACTGATCATGAGGGCCGGGGTTTCGGGTATAGGACAGCGAATAATCGGAAATGAGAAATGTTCGAGTCAGGTTTGGGGCACAACAGCGATGTCGTAGCGTCCACCGATGGAACGAAGTTAGTCGTTGCCCGGGGCTCTAATGTTGGCATTTGAATGATCAACTAGTCGTGCAGCCTGTGAATTGTTTCCGAAACACGAAGACTTAGTATTTTCATCGTTCCACAGCTTCAGTTAAGGGCATTGACGCAGCGCCAAATGCCAAGTGGGATATCTACTTGACAAGAAGAAATTGCGTATGAGATGAGGCTCCGAATTTGTTTGATAGATCCACAAATGGACGATTGCCTTGTTCCTAAATCAGGTATCCGTAGGTTAAACGGAGAATCATCGCAGCTGCAGTCTTGTGAATTGAGTCAGATGGCCCATATATCGTGCACTGGCTTTTCTCCGGTTCGTTACATAGATACATACTTAGCAAAGCTAACCTGCTCAATACCCGGCTCAAACGTCAGCCGGTCAGCATGATTCAATTTGTTAGCTCACCGAGAGCGGCAATGCCGCAATCCATGTTTTGTGTTGCATTGAACCGTCCGTTGGCGAAGTTGAGAGACGCCCTCAGACGGTGACTCCGGCAAAAATGGAGGGAAGGAGAAATAGAATAGCAGTAGTGGTGTCGGTGTGGGCTGTCGGTGGGGAATCGGGCCACACCGAAATGAACACTCAGGCTGCCATTGTCGTAGTTCCAGAAAGGGAAAGCCACGACCTAGACCGCGATGGCCCAAGTGTTGCTTGGTGGTATTTATCAACACGATCACGCGCGTTCCTCCTTCCTCCCTCTTCTCTTGTACTTACTATCTATCCATATCTGGGGGATACCTGGCCTCCATGACATCTAAAATCCCTGTTCGAAATCTTATACCGCAATCCTCCTGGTCCCGCTGATTTTTCTCCCGACAGGTTCGTCGCGCACGAACAGTTGGTACGGAAAACGAAAATGCTCGTCCATCGCAGGCAGTAGTACGCGCCAAACCGGTTCAACATCTTGGCGCTGCCGCCTCCTCTAGCAAGGTTACCACCACTTCCACCGATGCGACTGCACCGAGGGTGGCGTTGGGGGAGAAGAAGACCGATAGTGACGCGACGGCGAACGGCAAGCGCAAACGCGCGGCACTGCAAGAGGTGCTCGTGCTGAAAAACCGCGGCGGGAAGGGGAAGGATAAAGAAGTCCGGACGACCGTCACGATGCCCAAGGAGACGACGACGCGCGAGCCGCTGCGTGTGCTGCCTCCGATCGAGGAAGGCGCCCTACCCTCCCGGCCGCCGGTATTCATCGCGCCCCCTGCCACCCGCGTATCCGATGCCGCCCACCACCGCCGTTCATCCAGCGGCCGTTCTCTCATTCCCGTCCTCCAGCGGGAGAAACCGGCCAAGAGGACGACGATGCGCACGTCTCCAAGCGCCAACGGACGTCGTCTGTGGGGCCCGAGGACGAGAACGAAATCGCTACCGAGCTCGGCGCATACACGGATGACGAGGAGGAGCCCGAGGCAGACCCGGACGGCGACCTTTGGGACGATCTGGACGCCGCTGACTTCGACGACCCCTTGATGGTCAGCGAGTACGTCGCGGACATCCAGCTGTACCTCAAGGAGGCCGAGGTGCGTCCCTCCCGCTGTTCCGCCCGCGCCTGCTGACGTTTTGCCAGTTGGTGACGATGCCGAGCCCGACGTACATGGACAGCCAGCCGAAGCTCTCGTGGGAGATGCGCGGGTTGCTGAACGAGTGGCTCATGCAGGTGCACGTCCGCTTCCATCTCACGTCCGAGACGCTCTTCCTGTGCACGAACCTCATCGACCGCTTCCTCTCAACGCGCATCGTGTCCCACAATAAGCTGCAGCTCGTCGGCATGGCGTGCATGTTCATCGCGGCCAAGTACGAGGAGACCGTCGCGCCCGCGGTGCTCAACTTCGTGCACGTCTCCGACGGCGCGTACGAGGCGGCGGAGATGCTGCAGGCGGAGCAGCACATCCTGCACGCGCTCGAGTGGAACCTCAGCTACCCGAGCCCGATCAACTACCTGCGGCGCATCAGCAAGGTCGACGATTACGACCCGCAGTCGCGCACCGTCGCCAAGTACCTCGCGGAGATCTCGTGCGTCGAGTGGCGTCTCATCGCGACTCCACCATCGCTCGTCGCCGCCGCGGCCATGTGGCTTGCGCGCATCGCGCTCGGGGAGGAGACCTGGGTGCGTCTCTTTAGGCTACTCTCGTCCCTGCGATACTGACGTCGAATAGACGCCCAACCTCGCGCACTATTCGACCTACGCCGAGAGCGCTGTCCTTCCCGCGGCGAACCACATGCTCGACTACATCCTGCAGCCAATCGTGCACGAGAGCTTCTACAAGAAGTATGCGGGGAAGAAGAACATGAAGGTGCGCCCGTTGTCTCCTTCGTGCCCTTACACTCTCTCGTGGTATACTGACGGCTGCGCACATGTAGGTCAGCGTGTACATGCGCCAGTGGGCGCTCGCGCGCTGGGCGGAGGGCACGCGCGTCGACCTTGCTGCGAAGCTGCAGGACGTGAAGAACGAGATCCGCGCACAGAAGACGGTGCGGATCGCGCAGCAGATGCTGCGCAAGGCACGCGCCGACGCGGCGGCGGGGACAGCGGTGGTTGATGAGGATGATACGTGGTAGTCAGATGGTCGATTGATTACACTAGTACTCCTGCTAACGGGAGGGTCGTTCGACCGACAGTACTAACGGGACCCGCACTGCAACTCATTGACGCAATTTGTATCGAAAACATAACTTATTCCTCCTATCCACCGCGATTGGGCCCTTTGTACGACTTACACAAGCATCTAGTCCAGCGAGAAAAGTAAGAAGATTTGCGGACGACACAATAATTACCCGCTCAAAGTAATGTGTTTAGGAACGCTATCTGGGCCTTGACGTTCGTCTCAAAACCCTGTAGAACGTTACATACGACAATATCACTCCGATAGAAGACAGCGCACCTCTCCGCCCATCATGATCGCGAAATGCCCACCCGGTGCGACGACCAGTTCGACTTCTGGAGATTAACAAAGCAATCAACTCGACTGACAGGACTCAGGCGAAGGGGTCAGACTTACTGCCTTCTGCTGCAGCAACTATTTCACGTGTGATTCTAGGAGGCGTGAGATCGTCCTCGGCCGCCATGACCACAAGCATCGGGCACTTCGCCTCCTCGAGGCGCAACCCCGGGCGTGCGCCCAGGCCCTCGAACGCCATGCGGTGCGATGAGGTTCGGGGCTTTCGAGAACGGCGTGGAGCCCTGACTGAACATCTCGACAAAACCTAATGTTGAATTTAGTACATACCGACAAGTCCGATCGCATCTCTGGAAGTTCAACCCACCGGAATAGTTACTCGGCGTGTTGATGAAGGCAAACTCGTCCGGCGTACCGACCGCGCGCATTAAGACGGGCGGAAGGCCAACAAGGCCGGCGATGCAGTCAACAGCGGCCCAGAAGAGCAATCTGGGGTTCGGTGAGGCCCCGGGAAGCTCCACCAAAGCCTTGTCCGGGCAAAGCCCAAGATTTTGGCCTCAAAAACCCCACGTTTTGGCGAGTTTTGGACCTCAAAAACCCCAAGTCGGACAAGGGTCATCACATGGGTCACGCGTTGCCTGTGTGACTCGCCCATAAATGTCACAAAATAATGTCTGCCAATCAAAACCTGGCCACTCTGGGCCCGGAATTTGGGAAGAATTCTTGGGAAAATTCCCTCAAAAACCCCAACTCTGGACAAGGCTTGGCCATTTTTGGCCTCAAAAACCTCAACTTCGGACAAGGAAATCACCATTTTTCGGCCTCAAAAACCCCAAAATCCGGACAAGGCTTTGGTGGAGCTTCCCGGGGCCTGTTCGGTGGGAGCGAAGTGAAATCATCCGCAACTTTGCGGGCCGCGGCGCTGCAACTTGCCACAACGGGACTGGATTCTGAGAATTGGCTGACAGTAGCCTGACAGACGCGTTATCATTTCGAAGCTGATAGATCTGTGGGTCCGGGGCCTGAATTTTTGGATCCTGTGATTTCAACGTACACGAAGGCGGAAAGAAGAAGATCCACGCGAAACCAGGCTAACTAAGGTCGCCGAACAATGCAGTGGAAAAGAGAACGTCTCCGGAGTCCGACTTCCCCGCATTGTACACAATGACTTCAGTCCCAGCTGTGTCAATGGGTAGCTCGACGTCGGTATATGACTGGTCTTCGTCGCCTGAGGATCCTTCCTATTACAAGCGCCAAGCTTGGGGCGCTGAAATAATCGAGGACGTCTGGAATCGATACAACCACGGAGAGCAGAAGCTTTTCCTGGGTGCAGACGTTACGGCGACGAAACCCGTTCAGAGCGCATCTCTCCTGGCGTATGCCCGCGATGCCTGGATATCCCTCAGATTCGAGCTCCCGATCATTGCTGCGCATACCGAGCAGGACGCAGACGACATCACCCTGATCCACCACTGCCTGGGGGAGTGATATATCACGTACTCTAATGAGAGCTCTGCCGTGTTATATCAGGAGCTCTAATTAGAGATGCACCTAATTAGGAAATAAGGCAAAAGAAACCACCGGAAGGGTTCGAACCCAAAACCATTGTCACATGACAAATCATGCCAATCCATAATATACCAAGTAGACCAAGGTGCCATAATAAGCTGTCAATGGATGTTGGATACGGCATGTATTTTCCGGCGCATAATAAGCGTAAACACCCACCTTACAAGGGCTAGGGCAAGCTTGCTTGCCCTAGCCCGGGTCTCCACATTGTGTTTCATGGTTAGGTTCGGGCGGTTAGGGTCTGGGTTACGGTTCGGGCGGTTAGGGTTCTGTTAGGGTTCGGGTTAGCAGTGAGGGTTAGGAAGGTATATTATAGATGTTGTTGCAGGGCAGTCATGTGGTGAGGTGAAATCATTTCAAATTCATGTACTGTTAGTTCAGTGGTAAGAGTGTTGTATTGTTTGGAATATAATGTAAGCCAAAGATGTGTGGTTCAACTCGGTCTCCGGGCATTTCTTTTTCACTGGAAATTACTCGAAACAGAAGTACTTCTAATGTGATATATCACGGCGCATCTCTAATTAGAGCTCCTGATATAACATGGCAGATCTCTCATTAGAACTCTGTGATATATCAAATCCCCACTATGGCCTGCCTGATCACATATCGCACCGCCAGGGACGCCGAGGATGCCCAGGCCTGGGCTGAGAGGACCGTGATTCTACATGACGGCCACACTGACCTCGACGGGCTGCGGTACGAAATTGGCCAGAAGCCGACGCCAGATTCCAACGGAGATCAGACATTTCTGTACTTCATCGCTCGCTCCGACACGTCCTTCGGCATCCTCATGCACACTTCCCACGTCCCGGTCGACGGCAGAGGAACAAAGATTATCCTCACGCGTTTCTTGAAGAAACTTGCCCTTCGTCTCGATGGCACATCCTCGGCCAATTCCGTCGATCTGGAATGGGGCAAGGAAGCGCCAACTTGACTCCGTTTGCGCGACGTCTTGCAGATTCGAACGAGGTCATGGAGGGACATGACTTCAGCGAGACTTTGAACAGTATCATGACTGGCTTGGTGACTGGCATGCCCGTAAGTCTCATATTTTTTCCCTGGTTCTTGGATTCTTTTTTAAAATTGGTTGTTTCAGCATATGCATGGCTTCAAGGTCCGCCAAATTGGTCCCGGGCCAACTCGCCACCTGGGTTCCACCTTCTCCGCTGAAGAAAGCGCTAAGTTCATACAGTTCACGCAGTCGAACTCGTTCACAGTCAATCAAGTCGGTAAGGCCCGAACATCGATTCCCATCTAAACGCCCTCTTCAACCCTTCCTAAATTCACAGTACATGCGGCGCTGATGATGGTATGCGCGTTCGACAACCCACCGTCGCCGGACACGCCAAGCGACGCCCCGTTCGTCGGATATGGGTTGGTCAACTGTCGCCATCGCCTCCAGCCAGAGTATTCTGGAAGGGACGGTTACCCGGGATATTGCCTCGGCGCGTCCCCGATCGTGGTTCCACTGTCGATTCTAACCGCCGCTTCTGATGTGGGGGAGAAGGCGCAACTGATCCAAATGGCGACTGCCGTGAAGGCCGAATATCTGAGACAGAAAGCGTACCCGTCCCTGCTGGCGGTTATTGGCCAGGAAGTTGATCTCATATTGTCCGACTTCAGGAAGACCAAAACGTGCGTTCGCTTGGTTTTCTTGTTACTATTAGAGACCCCTTAGTTGGCCACCCTACTTAGTTGGCCACTTGACTCCTATAAGACTAGGGCTTCATAATTATGACTGGGCATAATGTATAAACAGAATACGGAGGCACGACAACTTTAGTATGATAGGCATCGGATGATGCCTATTGATGGGACTAATGCCTATCACAATAATAAAAATGCCTATTATGCGGGTGAATGCCTATTGCTTCACAAGTATCTATCATTTCATGAATGCCTATCCACCGAGGCTTTCTCCCCCCAGTGTGACCACGGGATTGTTCAGATGCAGCGCACAAGGAGTGCGGCTTTATCCGCGGCACTCGGCACACATCTGCGGCACGTCATCGCCAAGGGCGGCACATCAATGATCAAGTGTGGCACGGCACACGCGGAAAATGCCGACCAATGAGCAATCGGCGACGTCCACGTCCGCCACACCGACTTCAAGGGCTTGGGGAAGAATCTTGCCTCATAAACCTACTTGACATTCTATTTCAAGGGCACCCCACACCTTGGATTTCCTTTGACGCGCACGCCTGCACTCTACGTCCGTATCACACGCCTCGGCAACATCCGGCGATCAAAATCACGTGACCAAACAAACCATCACAGTCTTACCTCCAGATGCGTCACTTTTCATGTTACTGATGTGATGACTTGTTCAAGCGCACGATAGGTGTTTAAGCATGCGCGATAGGCATGTAATTGCGTGATAGACATTCAGCTGCACGATAGGTGTCCGTTGAATACCTATCCTACTAAAGTTGTATGTACTCCAGAATACGACCTCCAACGAATGTTCAGACCAAATTTCAGCCGAAAGTGATGGGTTGATCGGGAGCTACGGCATCGCGGATCGGGATCCGAAGCGTGGGGACATCAATTTCTTATCAATCGGACCACTCGCCTCATTTGCCATCGCCATTTCTCCACCGTTTCTTCCTCGATCCACGACTTTGGGGGCTCGTTCGGACCCCCCGATGCTGGCCTTCCATCTGAAGAGATACTGGACGGCAACTGACTGAACTATCACTCTTAACACACCCGGGAAAAGCACGACTTCATTTGTAGGTCAGTCATGCTGGCACCGTCGCGGTCCACGACACCGCTATGCCATCGGTCTGGAACCTTACACAGGACTTCTCAATATACAATCCTTCATTCCGAGACCCTTTTCGAGATTTTATCCAATGACCTCTGATTGCTCTAGAGGCCATTGTCCAAAATCACCCAATTTCAGTCGTGCTGATAGTCGGATTTTTTGGAGGAGATGTCAGCAACTTGGAATGGAGTTGGGCATCCAGGTACGTCCAAATACTTCCCATTAAGTAGCCTGAATCCTAATTTGGCCCATCGCGGCCTTTTTCTGAGTAGCAGAACGCTCATTCATCCCGCGACCCCAATTTCGAGGTTTCCCGTCGATCGCAAGCGTGTATTCTGCCCATTTCTATACCTCATATCTACACCATAACTGTTTTAAATAGTGAATATAACCTGTATATATGATTCTGGGTGCAGGCCACCGCCATTTGAGAGCTCAATACGTTAGTTGGCGGGGTGGCCAACTAACCTGTTGTTTGGCTATGTTGGACTGCCGGTCAAAATAAATTCCTTACGCACTCAAATCTTCGAGTATTTCGGTGCTGGCGGACCCGAACTCTTCGTAGGATGCATGCCCTCATTCTGACATAGTTTGGCTCGCACCGGCACCGGTATAACACCAGGGCTGCGGCATAAATGCTTAAGTGGCCAACTAACTGGTCTCAAATAGTACTCAGGCTCGTGAGATGACGGCGGTGTCTATTTAGTCTACCGGCCCCGTGGATGGGCCCGTGGTGTGCTGGAGATGGCATTGGCGAGGCGTATCTCGACGCAACCTACGATGGTGCTGAAGGAAACACCATCCTGACGATCGACAACTTCTTCAGCTCGTTGAACAAGACCGATCCTGGACCGTGGGTACGCCGCTTGCATCGTGCAAACACTATTGATACCAGTAAATCCAGGTACTTCCGCGCCTTCTCTTGCGCGGGCCGTCTTATACTCAGCGTCGACTACAACGAGTATGCGATGCCGCGTGAGGTAGTTCAAAGTGGGTCGACAAGTGGGCCGAGTTCCTTCGTCTTGCGATTTAAGCCAAGCTGTACAAGCGTTTGATATCATACGAAATTAAGTAGAGGGTGTATGTACTTGAAGACAAAGTGTTACAAAAATGAATCCATTCCTTCAGACCATTGCGCGCTTGGAATATTCTCCCCTCTCCTCAGGCCCGCCGTCGTCCATCGTATTGACCGTTTTGGCGATCTCGATGTTCAGTGGGCCCACTCTGCTACTTCGTCGCGGCATTGTCCCCAACGAGTGGTTGTTTCCTTCTCCAAGGGGGTTCTTGGGAACCGGAGCAGGCGTAACAATGAAGGACGTCCAAAATACGGACGTGGGTATCTCGCCGCTTTCGTTGTCGGTGATGAATCCGAGACGCAGGGCGCGGAAAACACGACAGGCCATGGCATTTTCGAGCGCGACGTTCGGTATCGCGAACATGGCGTGGAACACGGGGGGCATGGCTGTACGGAAGATGGCAGGTGAGAATCATACGTGAGCTGAACGAACGTCCATCGGTACCTGGGTCGAGTAGCATGATCATGGTCAAAATATTAACCCCAACGGTCGACCTGTTTCAAAAATTCAGTATCAAATCTATGTGGGAACAAACGAGATCGTACAGATAATAGAGCTGCCCGTTCTGGAGCAAGGCTCTCGAGAATTTCGGAAGGCCGCTTCCCGAAACCATGGATTTTGAGCGCCCTACTAAACCGTGTGCCGGGGTATTGTACGTCAGACGCCACGAGAGCGCTAGAAATACAAGGGTATCCGTGCAAGCGTTTGCCACTGTGCCAGCCGCTGCGAACGGCTTGACAGACGCGTTGATACAGCGCGCGGTCGCGGCGATATGTTTGCCTTCGAGGGAGAAAGGCACAATGATGGAGCTGCCCAGAGTTGCTAACCATGCCAGCATGAAGAATATGACCACCGGCTTATTCGCATGAAAAACAGCTGCGATGCGGAAGAAGAAGAGCGATGCTGTTGCTGGCACTGCCACCGCAAAGCACCACCCTAGGGCAACTTGAAGATACTGGCAGTTCCCCACTGGCGCCACTGGCGTTATGTATTGCTTAGTGTACCCGTAGGATATGTGATTCATTAAACAATTGTACCTTGGAATATAGTGCTTGTTACTATAAATACTAATGTTCCGACTCTATTTGCTGCTTAGCGGACCAGTTGAGCCGAGAAAATATGTAGCGCACCGTGACAAGAAATAGGCAAATATCGGCAGGCCGAACCGGGAATTTCTGACAATTTTGACCTCCTCCGGAACGGAGGTTAGTAACTCCCAAATGTACGCCTGATTAATATTATAAGCAATGTGCAGGGAAAGACCGTTTATGTCAAGACTTACCGAGAGTGTCGCAATATATAGGTAGCATGAAGCTTCAAATTGAAGGCCAGTAGTCCGATCCAAAAAAGCCAGAGGGGTGTCGGGGGTGAGAATTGGGAAGGTCGAATTTGATGACATGGATATTTAGTTGTAGAGAGAAGGTAAGAAAACGTTACATGGGCGATTTTTGTTGCAAGGGGGACGGTTAAAGACTCGGAGTCTTGTGGGCGTCATTGGGGCGGCACATTTAATTCGCGCATGTTGCCGCGAGACGCCTGTCTCTGGATTCTTCGCTTATTTAAATTTGCCGAAACTCCATATTCTTCTTGCGCTAAAGAGGGACCGCATGACCGATAGTTCTGCGGTCTGCCGGCGGGTTTGGGGATCGTGGTAGACCGAGGTTTCTCAAACGAAGCGAGAGCTTTGGATCTGCAGGGCTCCAAACAAAAAAAAAGGGGGGGTCTCGGGAGAATAGAGGGATTTTCCTAGTCGTTCCCGACCTATAGAGCAGTCGCTTGTAGCAGGAGTGGACTAGACCGCTCGGAATGATCCGAGGAAGTATTTGAATGGCGAAACTGCCAGTCTAAACTTTTTTGCGCAGTTTCCAATTGGTTTCCAACGTCCAAGAAAGAGCACGACAATAAATGGGAGGGCCATATGTCCGATCTGATTTTGGCCGTTTCCGTACATCGTCCTTTTTTCCAAGTCCGTCCGCACTAAGTTAGGATCAGGTGCTCGTTTTTTGAGCCCTGTCCCAACCCTGTCCGTCGCATAACGGATCGGACATTGGAACACGAGAAGGGGAGCTGTTGGGGGTGTGAAAAGGGAATTCACGGCTATTTTCCAGGTTCCGAGTCCTTGAAGGTTCCTTGGGCCCGATTTTGATGTGTGAAAGAATCCGTCCGCAAAACGGATCGGACATCAGACGCAACGAGCCATTTCCGTCGCCACTTTGGACGAGATATGGGTGCTTTTCTTTGCTGCTTCCATACGCATTCGGATGAGACATTGGGTCTATTTTGAGTCCAAATTCGTTCGCATAACTTGATCATGAAGGATCAGATCTCGTGCAGCAGTTGCCAGTGTCACGTTTTCTGAGTCATTGTCAAAGACAAAGACATGACCTCACGTGACATTATTTTCTTTGATGTCCTCCAACGACTTTGCTGCTCTACCCCAGTATCTCCAGAATCGAATAGACAAGGCTTTTGACCAGAGTAACTCTCAAAATGTCACGGAAATGCCTAGCTCAGGAGGAGGCTTTATCGCACAACCAAGCAGCGGCGGAGGTTTTGTTCCAGAGGCGACCCAAATTCCCCTCTCGGCGATCCCCACAGCGCTGCATCTCCTCGACCTGCCGCCAGACGACGAGCAGGTGCTCCTGGTTTTCAAGAATGCCGCCGCCGGCTGGGCATCCGCGACCAACAAGCCGGAGGAGATCGGGGAGGTCTCCAGCTCGAGCGCGCAGGAGCTGTTCGTGAGCCGGGACGACTGGCGCTCGGTCTGCGCGGTGCTCCTGGAGCACCACGCGGAGGAGTACGCGGACAGCGACGGCGACGCGGTCGGGGAGCCGCCTGAGCCCCGCAGCGCCAGCGACTCGGACGAGTACCACGATCCCGACGGCGATTCCAATTCGTCTGCAGATGAGTATATAGAGGGCCCACGCCGCCGCGGAACACGCGCCCGCCGCGGCAGATCCTCGTCTGCCTCTTCCGACGGGAGCCCCAAGAAACTCACCGCGCGCCAACAGAGAGCGTGTCTCGAGACCTTCGCGCTCTTCTTCCCCTCTGCATCTGCGTCTGAACTGCCCAAGCAACGCATCATGATCAAGGACGTCCAACGTGTCACCAAGCTCATCGGCGACAAGCTCAAGGCCGACGAGGTCTGTGTTTCTTGTCACACTGAACGTGCTTTAAATGTCTGCCGCAGATGATCGAGATGCTGGAGGAGTTCTCGACTTCCCCAGACAAATCGATGAGTTTCTCCGATTTCAGCGCGATGATGGTATCTGCGAAATTGGTCTAGGGCATTGCAGGGCCGACGAGCAGTCGAGGCGCCACAGCCCCACATCGCTTGCAGTCTGGATTCCGGCCTAGTACAGCGCAACAATCCTTTTTCGCATTATTAGGTAGGCAGTATAGACACAGAAGATAATAGTAGGGTGTATATATAGAGACAAGCGGTTCCCGAGGTCGGGCCAAAATAAATAAATAGATAGCAGCCGTGCTACGGCTCAAGATGATGATGAGAACAGAGGCAAGGGACCGTGGACGGGTAATATGTATATGTACTGTATGAACAAGACGAGAACGCGTATTTCGCGCAAGATACATACGATAGCGTGCTTGGAAGAGAGCGGTTGGTACAGCGAGGGGCGGTTTTGCATTCGGACAGTGATTAGGGCCAAGAACTTCGGTGTTGTTTAGTAGATTACGGGATGTCGAATAAATAGCGTGCGGGGTCGAAGGCCGGCGGAATTATATGGTGCTGACATGCTGAGGATGCTGGTAGTACCCGTCGCCCGACGGCACGAACTGCGGGTCCATGACATACAGGCCCTTCGTGTCGAAATGCGCGGGCACCGTCTGCGCGTGGTGCGGGTGCGGCTGGCCGTACGCGTCGTACTGGCCCGTCGCCGGCAGTTCCGTCGCGTACATCCCCGGCGACGACGTGAACGGCGCGGGCGACTCGGAGCGGTACATGTCGCCCGCGTACCCGCCCGCGGCGACGTACTGCGCGTCCGCGTCGCCGCCGCGCGGGTCGAGGTTCATGCTCATCATCTGCCGCATCTGCTCGTGCAGCCCGCCCCCGCCCGCGCCGCCGGTGCCGCCGCCGTTGCCCGCGCTCAGGTTCGAGTTGCGCGAGTCCGACCGCCGCACGGAGGCGTAGTCCGGCGCGAGCGGGATGTTGTTGTACGACGGCTCGAGTGCGTGCTGCCCGCGCGCGAGCCAGATGCGGAGCCGTACGCGGCGTACGGGTGGTACCCGCGCGACGACGGCGACGCGCCGACGACGCCCGCGAACTCGCCGCTGTTGGACGTGAGCGGGCGGCGGATCGGCTCGCCGCTGCGCACGAGCGACGGCGTCATGCTGCGGTGGCGGCGGATCGGCCCCGCGCCCGTGCTCGACTCGAGGAGCATCCCGGGTGGGTAGAGTGAGCTGTGGTCGAACGCCTGTTTGTGTGACGGCGCAGAGATGGACGTGACGTAGTCGTCGTACGCGGAGCCGGTGGACGACGACGACGAGTGGCGCGTGTACTGCGCGGAGCCGCTGATCCCCTGCGATGGGCCGCCGATCGACGCACGTGTGACGGCTGGCGCGGCGACGGCACGCTCATCGAGCTGAACGCGGGGCTGCCCTGCTGCGACGTGCGGATCGCGGCCCACTGCGGGTCCCCGCCGACGTTCACGTACTCGGTCGAGCTGTGGTTGCTCCCGTACGGCGCGCTCCCGCCGGCGCCTGCGCCCGCGCCAAAGAACTCCCCGCCGGCCGGCGCCGACGCCGTGCGCATCATCAGGCCCTCCTCGTCGCCGACGACCTCGCGCACGTCGCCGGGCACCTCCACCTCGCACATCTGCACGTCCAGCCCGCCGCCGCCGCCGCCGCCGCCCATCCCGAGCCCATGTCCACGCGCGCGCCCGCCGCGACGCCGCCCATCCCGCCGCCCATGCCCATGCCCAGCCCCACGCCCGCGGGCCCGCCGTACATGCCGAGCGTCAGGCCGATCCCGCCCGGCCCGCCGACGTCGTCGTCCCCCGCGAGCTCGTCCACCTCCTCGCCCTCCCCGCCACTCTCCTCCTCCTCGCCCCCGCTCGCGCCCCCGCCGCCCCAGTCCGCCGCCGCGCCCGCCGCGCCGCCCGCGAGCCCCTCCGCGCGCACGTGCGTGCGCACATGCTGGTTCAGGTTGTCGCTCCGCGAGAAGCGCTTGTTGCACCGCGGGCACGCGAACGGGCGCTCCATCGTGTGCGTGCGCAGGTGCCGCCGGAGGTGCTCCATGCGCTTGAACAGCCGCCCGCACGAGAACAGCGGGCAGATGAACGCCTTCGTCTTGAGCTCCGCCGGCGGCGGGTAATGCGAGTTGGTGCCCGCCGTGGCCGGGAAGCCAGAGTTCGCGTAGCCCGCCGAGCCCGGCTGCTGCTGTTGCTGTTGCGCCTGGGCCTGCGCGGCGGCGGCCTGCTGCGCGGTCTGTTGCTGGTTCGCCGCGTACGCCTCGCGCATCGTCTCCTCGTGGCTCCGCGGGCGCTGCGTCTGCTGTTGCTGGAACGCCGCGAGCATCTGCTCGTGGTGTTGCAGCTGCTGCACGTGTCCGCCATAGTACGCCGCACCGCGCCCACCTCCACTCCCGCCCCCACTCCGTAACTCCCCGCGCGCCTGCTTGATGAACATCTCCGCCGCCGTCAGCCCCACTGCCGCGCCCGCTATCATCTGCTCGTCCGCGCCGCCGGGCACGCCGGCAATGTACCGGCCAGCGCTGCGCCCGCGGTGCTCCTCCTCCTCGCCGCCCGGCCCGAGTCCCGACGGCTTCCCGCTCTTCTTGCGCCGCTGCTTGTACGTCGGGCTCCCCTCGAAGAGCGAGAACATCGCGAAGAACGGCGTCGCCGCGGCCGCGCTGCCGTCTTCGTCGCCCGAGTTGTGCCGCGAAACGGCGCGTGATGACGCGGACGGGTGTGGCGACACGCCACGCCCTTCCACGGCGCTCTCCAGCTCGCCCTCGTCCTTGTTCCCGCCGCGCCCGACGACGAACTGCTCGTAGAGCGAGCGCTTGGCGTCGTACGTGAATGAGAGCGCGGGCTCGCCGGTTATCTGCGTGGGCGATGTTAGTTTGCAGGCCGCAGACGGAACAGAACACGCCACCCACCTGCGTCGTCGGCTCAAGCCCCATCTTCTCGCGCTTCAGATCGCGCTCAAGCGCATCGAGGAATAGCCGGTCGTGCGGGACGGAGAACCTGTGCGGAGGCAAGGGGTCAGCATTTGCGGTGGACGGGGCGGAAAGAGGAGAAGGGCTCGCTGAGAGGGACACAGAGGGGAAGTGCAGTGGGAGGAAGAGGTACAGATGAATACGGCGACGGCGGCGGCGGCGGAGAGGGAGGGCACGACGGTACGACAAGCACGCATCATCCTGGACGACGGATACCAGTGCAAGAATGGTGTACATAGGCAGGAGTGGACGAAACGCGGGTAGGGTGGATATATGAAGACGAGAAGACGCACCAATAAAACACCTTCTGCTTCTTCTGCGTGCGGATGCACTGGTACTTGAACAGCAGGTCGAGGAACGGGGACTGCGGAGAGAGAGGTGGGTGAGCATTGGGTTCGTAGGGGAGGAGGGGGGAAGGGAGAAGAAGAGGAGGGAGAAAGAGGAAGAGACGGAGGGAGACAACGACGAGCGGCGGCGGCAGCGAGGAAGCAGCAGTGGACGACACCCGCGCCCCGACGCCCTCCATGCAAGAAAACATCAAAACGCAAATCCCGCCCGACATCAAATCACCCCACACAGATAGAAGTCCAGGTACACCCGAAACGAAACCCGGACGGGGGACCAAAACGAAACGCCGAAATGGAATAGAATAGAAGCGAAACGGCATTGCAGTCAAGACAAAACACCGAAAACGGCAGAGAACGAAACGCGAACAGAATAAAACACAGAACATGAAGCAGATGCGAGACGCTGCTCGGGTAGCGCGGAGACGTGCGTTGCAGGGCGGGGTATATATGATACGACAGCCCTGCTGCACGCAGACGCCACCCCGTTCCCCGCACCGACCAAGCTCGAGAACGAAACAACGGAAGAGATCCGCGCGGGGGTGGAGAGAAGGAGAAAAAGAGAGGCAGAAGGCGTATCGTCGTGCGCCTGTCAGCGGAGGGGAGCCCCCGAACCCTGCCAGACGAAACGCAGGGCCGCTCGAGTAGCAGGGGTGCGCGAGGGTGAGGGCAGATGGGCACAGGCACCAACCTTCAGAGCGCACGAGGCCCCACGGACTCGTCCGTCGCGCGCCCGTCCTCCCCAGGCCCGGCGCCCGGAGGAAGGTCCAAAAATAGGAAGAACCAAGGCGCAGAAGAAGAGGCGAAAAGGGAAAGAAGCGAAAACCGCCCCAAGAAAGAGAAAAAAGACAAGGGAAAGGGGAACCCACCTTCGGCTCCTCGAGACACGCGTCCGCGCCCGGCTTGAGGTTGCGCAGGTCGCTGAACACGCCCTCCTCGAACTTCTTCATGTTGCGCACGGGGCGCGCGAAGGCCTGCGAACGAACGGCGTGAGTAAAAGGAAGCGAACGGGGTGAGCATATGGGGGAGCGCGAAAAGGGGAATGTGAGTGGACGGAAAGAAGGGGAAAGAAGGAGGCCGAAATAAGTGGAAAGGAAAGTGGTTAAGGGAGAAAGGGAGGGAAAAAGGGGGCAGGGAAAGGGAGGAGTGATCAAGAGAAGGTCGGGGGCGCGCAGCGGTGGGTGGAGATAGGTGGCATTGCGTGGCGAAAAGGCGAGAAGAAGAGGTGAAGGTGAGGGGTGGAGGGAGGACTTTTGGGGGACGACGAAAGATGAGGGTCGTTTGGGCGAGGATGAGGGACGAGAGGGCAGAGGGAGATGGAACAAGTAAGAAAGAGGGATACGGAGGGCGGAGGGAGAGGACGAATGGTGGGTGTAAGCAGGGTAGAGGTCGGCGTGGATGCGAACAGCATGAGAATGGGCAAGTGGGCGAAGGCGGGCGAGAAGGAAATGGGGCGGCGATTGACTAACGCACCTCGAAGCGAAAGACCAGCGCCCTCACAATATCCGTCCCAGTAATGTGGTACAGCCCATTCCAAAGGACGCACGAGACATACTCCTGCGAGGGCAGCAGGAAGCGATTGAGCGCGGGATGGGTGGTAGGCGTGCTGGTGGGCTGGTGTGCGAGCGATGCGGCGAGGCCGCCGTCAGCTGCGTCGTCGACGTCCCAGCGCGAGGGGGCGGTGGCGAGGAAGAACTTGAGGCGGTCGAGGTACGCGAGGCGCTCTCCCTCGTGCACCGTCAAAGGGCGCGAGAGGGCGCCGCTGAGCCCGAGCCCGTGGGCGCTGCTGCCAACGCCATCAACGCCGTTCATCCCCATGCCCCCCAGATAGGCCTCGCTCTCCTCCTCGGCGGGGTCCATGGTGAGCAGGCCGGACGAGTCGAGGTGGTGCGGCTGCGGGTGCTGGCCGGGGAGCGGGAGGGACTGGGAGTGGAACTGCGCATGGAGGTGCGCGTTGCCGGGGCGCGCGGTGTGCTCGCCGCCTGCGGGGTCCGGCGGGAGGCCCGCGGTGGAGACCTGGAGGCTGGCGCCGCGGCGGGGCGGGTAGCTGCCGTTCATGCTGGCGTGCGCGGGGTTGGAGTGGTGGGACGCGAGGGAGTGGGCGCTGTCGGCGTCGCTGTCGTAGGCGGAGGACGACGAGGAGGATGAATGCGAGTGCGAGTGAAGAGAAGGGTGCGGATGGCGGTGCAAGGCGGACGACGAGGCGGCGGCGTAGGAGTCGACCTCCATGAGGAGAAAGGCGGCCGTGGGCGTCGAGTCGTGAGTGAGGATCGGATAATCTGGTCGTGAGGAAAGAGCGGATAGGTGCAGACGGCCCGTGGGAACCCCGGCCAGGCACTCTCCGGGCGCACCGCCCCGCCGAGTGCTATTTTCGGCTTGGGCGCTGGGTGACTCTGACGAATGGCCCGACCCGTCTCGGCGCCACCACATCGTCGCCGTGCCCTTCGTTACCCAGCGGGCTAAGTTCACTTGGCGCCGCGCCCGCCGCGCCATTCCCGACGATCGCATAGAATTTAGACTTGTTGTGCCCCAGTTCTAAGCCACTCGCCGTGTGGCATCGCATCTACATAACCCTACCCCTATCCAACAGTAAAATTTTCTGTAGTGATGCATCGATGCGCCGCCGGGCTGTGCATCATCAATATTAATACTGCGATGCACGGAGCTCACTATCACTCTGCATCCGCACTTGGTCAATAACCTTAGTGGTTGGGGCACACGGGCACTGCCGGGCCACCAATGGCCTAAACCTCTTTGACCGACTGCTTTTTCACCCCGTTGAAAGTTCAAAGTAAGATGAGAACCCGAGAACCCGTGTAATCATTCCGCCGAAGAGTCCCCATCGCACGTAATAAATCAACATCATATTTTTGCTCATACATCCAACTGTCGCCTATTGAAATGAGAGTTGCGTATGCACCCCCGCCTCCATCTCATCTCATTCATTCGGCAAGTACTTCATCTAAAAATACGCAGAACGAATAAAAGGCGGTGCCGGCCCGTTATCCATGCCAACCAGGGACTCGCGTCTGGCCAATGTTCCTGGACTTTGAAGCTGGCAGTTGGCCCGTAGTGAGTGGCAGAACTGTTTCGGGTCAATTCTGCCAGTCTTCCAGGCAGAACTGGCAATTGCCAGCCGCGGCAGAACTGGCAGATCCAAATGCAGAAATCCCCAAGACTAATGCATTTTTTGAAGTTTGTCCCGATCCAACGTGTTTTTTCCAGTTCCTGCTCCTGTAATGCATCCTGAAGGATGTTGCAAGGGTGTTTGAGTCCCTGTGATTTTTATCTTGGGCTCCGGTTGAGAGAGGATGTCACAATTTGCCCAGGGTTTGCTGCCTAAAATCTGGAAAAGGGATAGATGGAATATTTTGATTGGATTTTGGACCGAATTCAGGCAATTTCTACAGCGGGTGGCCCCCAAATATGCTCCCATCACACTCCAGCCAGCTGGCACCACTTAGGTTCTGCCAAGTTCTGCCCAAGCCCCCAGACCTGTCTGCCATCAACACTACAGTCGGGAGGTGGATCAGTGGGCAGGCGAGTTAACTAGATGCCAGGGCTTCTACTTAGATACTTGACTGATTATGCTCGTTGGCTGGATCATCAATGGGATACCAGCACCAGGGTGGTTGATCTAGACGCGCAGCGGGTCGAAGCAGGACCCCGGTTTTTCCCACCAAAGGCCTGATCCCAATCCCGACAAATTCGGAGAAAATTTTGAGAATTGCCTGTGTCAAATCCCGACAAAATCATCCAAATTCGCTCCGAGGCTTGTGCCAGAATCCCGACAGATCCTCGGCCAGTCAGGTTGGCCTGTTCCTCACCCCGACAAAGTCGGTTTGGTGGAACGGTTGTCCGACACTTATCACTGTATGTTTTCACAACGTCTCAAGTTCGTTTTGCCACAATGGATTCTTTTTACGCTTTTCACCCCTACCGTGACACTGATGTACATGCTATTTTCGTGGGTGATCCGACAATTTTCGCGCTGCAAGATCGCTACTCGGGCGCATCAAGAAGACCAGAAGCCATGCCGCCTCCCGCGGTCGACATCACTGAAGACCCACCTCCATTCAATCCGGAACTCTTTATCGGGCTTCGTAAAAAATTCCCTTCAGGCGACGAATCCAGGACACGCAAGAAAAAAGGGTGGAGGAGGAGGAGGATGCAGACGATACTACAGTTGGTTTTTGATAGTCTAATACATGTCTAATTAAATTCGTACCTCTCGCGCGACCTCTCCCGCGTCTCCTAACAGCCGGCGGCGTCATTCCCGACAAAATTCTGATTCAGCGATTTTTGGGCCTGTCCCGCGATTCCCGACAAATTTCAGCCAAATTTAGGCCTGTTCCACGTTTCCCGACAAAATTTGGAAATTTTCAAAGGCCTGTGCCAATCCCGACAAAATCCCCAGAATCTGGGATCTGGTGTCCCGACAAACTGGCCCGGCATGGGAACAGGCCTTTGGTGGGAAAAACCGGGGTCCTGTCGAAGCAAGCTCGAAGTGGTGAACTTTCTCAGGAAGCATGACACACATTATTTTCTTTATATCTGGTCGATATAGATTGCAAGACGCCAGTGCGATTCGTCTTGCAGACCCATATAGCTGCGGGCGTGTCGAGGAACGATCCCCATACATCATCTGTACGTTGGGTTGCCATAAATAGGCTCAAGTCGCGGTGGACAAAAATCCTCCGCGTGCGTATACTTCCGAGCGTCGACGAGTCCGCTTTTTTCATTTATTTTTGGCCAGCGTTGTTATCCAACTCGAGGACAATCCGGCAGGCACTAGAACCTATCTCCCATTGCCGGCCATCACATCACATCACATCACACTGTCCTGTCAGCATAATTAAATCCTGGTTCCTGATGTAGGCGATCCCGTCGCGTCGAGCGTTGGGGAGTGCTGGTGGGAGTGGGTGCCCGTGACGAGGATCAGCTATCTAGGGAGAAGTTGAGTCTAAGGTGGGTGCGGTTTGTATAGTAGAGACCGAACAACATGGGCGCATTGGCTTGACGACGAATCAATATTATATACGTGCACTACTACCACGGCGCCCGGTAAGCCGCCGTCCATACTCAAATGCGCAGGTGTGGACTGGTCTCGCCGCCGCCGATGCAAACACGTCACTCTGCCAATGATGGTTACCGAGCACAGAGCCCCTATCGAAACTCATGTTGAGCCAAGGTTGCACGTGGTGCAGAAATTTGTGTGTAGCCACTCAACATAATGATACCAACTTGAATCGAAGCTTCAGACGAGTTGAACCAAAGACAATCGCAAGAAAAAGAAGATCGTTAGAAACCGGGATTTTGTAATATTGCGATTGCGCCTCCAGCAAATCTTGAGCCCCGTCGGATCACTGGCGCATTGGGGAGATTATTGATGAGTGGCTTTACGACCGGGCGCGCCGCAGTTCCAACCCGCCATTCTCCGCCCGACCAGTCTCTCGGCGCTACTACATCGTCGCCGTGCCCGTTTCTCATCGGGCTTCTTTCACTCGGCGCCGCGCCATTCCCGACGATCACATAGAATTTAGACCTGTTGTGCCCCAGTTCTAAGAGCCACTCTCAACCTGGCATCGCATCTCCCCATCACACACTACCCCTATCCAACAGCCACGAAAATTTTCAGTCGAGTGATGCATCAATGCGCCGCCGGGCTGTGCATCATCAATACTGCAATGCAAAGAGCTCACTATCACCCGACAACTCTGCATACGCACTTGGTCAATGGCCTTGCTGGTCGGGGCACTCGGGGCACTGCCGGCCTGTGCAGCCAAACCTCTTTGAGCTAGGACGCTAGACTGACTAACCGATGCTTTTCAAGAACCTGCGTTAAAGTGTCGGTCGGAAATCAACCAGCCCACAAAGGTGGATATCATTCAAGTGCGCACAAAAACGTCGGTGATCCAGCAGGGAGCTCGAGATCCGCTGGAGCTTTCTTTCTTTGCTGTTCTTTTCTCGTCATTGGTTCAACGCCAACCTCACCTGCATATTCAAGACGGGTTTGATCCTGTGCCTTGATACAGCGTCAAGTGCGTCAGCGGGCCAGCCCGCGTGCGTCTCATCCTATTCTATTCATGGCCGAGTCGGGGAGCGAAGCCGGCACGGATCCAGGGCAGATGTCGACGTGCTGCGTCAAGCCGGGATCCTCAGCAGCGAAAAATCAAACTCCAACATGAATACATCAACCATCAATATTCGTCCGCCGATCCTCGCACCCACGACACGACAGGATCCGCGCCGTCGTCATACCACCCACATCACGAGATGTATTTAGTTACGCAATTCAACTGGATGGCATGCAGGATGGACAGGATCTTGTTTGTGCCTGCCAGATTTTTGTCGGACATGTTGATGCTCAAGTATTTTTGCGCAATGTAACGTGGCATCCCATCTGATGATCCAGCCACTGTCAGCCTCACTTGAACTAAAGCTGTCCATCCAACTCCATCGTTCATCAGTTGTTGTAAAGAAGATGACCAGTCCGGCGTCCAAACAACTTGCCTACCCGCGCCACTACCCACCTCCTCGGAGTCTCAACTGTCAACTGCCAACTACGAAGTTCAACCGGGTCGCGAAAAGCCGAGGGCCGCTGGCGCTGGGGACGGGGGAGACTACACTTACCCAGTCTACACCAGCCTGCCAGTGGCTGCGGTTCGCCCAAGGAATACACATGTCCCAAATCTCTTTGGGTATGGTTGATGGACAGGACGTTCGACCATCCAATTATTTTTTCAACTCACAGACTCGCGAATGGTGTTAGCCCGGTCCTTTTCAATCATTACCAAGAGTCCACCCACCTCCGAAGATCCCCGCCAGATCTGTTCCTTATTCATTCATCCAACCACGATTGAAATTCCGGAGTCGCCCATGACAGTTTCGTATGCGCCCACGCTGCCCGACGCCGGCCTTCATTCTGGCAGTGTATCCCAAAACGCCTTGTTCGCACCACGGTGCATGCTTGGGCCCGGTCGGAAGCGCGCTATCCATGCCAACCAGGACTCCGAGTCGGCCCGTCCGGGCGGTGGCGTTTCTCCGATCCGGTTGGACTTTGGACTTGTCGGCAGTTGGGAGGGATCGGCGTGCAGGATAGGCAAGTTGTCTGGACGCCGGATACTTTTTTTCCAACAGCTTCGAACTGATGAGCAGGAGTGGACAGCGTTGATCCGAGCAGGCTGCCTAGATCGTTGACGAGATGCCACAGACACGTTCTCAGAGCATCGACGTGTCTTTCAAATTTTCAAGTTTTTAGCCAACGTTGAACGTTAATTGCTGATGTACAGAACCACGTTCATTGGATACAAAACTCTGACAGGCACAAGATCCTGTCCATCTGCCAATGCCATAAATAACTGTAGCCCTACATTCATAAGTGAACCCTCGGATCACTTCCCCATCCAAGTCCCCATCATTTGAACTTGCCTCCGAAGTTGAACATTACATCACGTCGCGCATAATTAAATCCACGTTGGATCCTGGCGCCTGATTGCTGATCCCGAGGTGATGTGGGCGGCATGGTGACGACGGCGCGGATCCTGTCGAGCGTCGGGGAGGGGTGAGCTGTTTTTGCTTGTGAGGATCGAGATTCGACGCCAGGGTCAGAATCGACGGGGAGGAAACGGGATAAACTTTAACAAGCCCAGGCAGTGGAGTATGTATATATGTTGGCATGCAGTTTGTCGTCAAGCCGATGCGCAGAGGGATGTTCTCCGGCCTCCAGCGGATGAACTTCCGAACCTTCCTACAGTCCAATAAAAATCGAACTACAGTTAAATCCCAATCCTCCTTTCCCCCACTCCCACAGCGCCTGGTAACCCGTCGGCCCGCGTGTTTTCTGTGCGGGCTCGGCTCCCCGTTCTCCTCCAATCTAACCATGAATAGAATATTCTAGAAGGAACGGGCGGGACCGAGCTGCTGCGCACACTTAATTACATGCCCATAGATGCGCAGACGCGGGCTGGCCTCCCCGCCGACGCAAGCATGTGCACTTGACGCTCGGGCCTCGAGTTTTCGCGAACATGGAGTTCCTCTAGAAAAAAAAGATAAGTGAGTCTGTTGAACATGTACATGGTCCAGGTATTCGAGAGGCTCGGCGCCCGAATATCACCAACTGGAATTCAAAATTCAGAAGCGTTGAACCAAAGACAATTGCAAGAAAAGAAATTGGACAATGACATGGTCGCGGGGTTTCTGCGATTCCGCCTCACCTCTCACGACCATCGCGCACCCAACCTCGAGACCCCTGTCGGGTCAGTGGGGTATTTTTGACGGACGGTGGGCTGAACAAAATGGTGGCTTCATTGGATTTGGATTTAGGTTTGGGTTTGATCTGAATTCGAACCCAGAAAGTATTACTTACATCTTCAAGGGATCGTTGACCGAGGCGGCATGTATAATTCAAGGCCGACTAGTGCCAAATCCGATATCAGCACGTTTGCGGCGTATACGATGGAAAGTGCCTGCCTTGCAGTAGTACAGTACCACCATAGATATGCCATGTATGCAGCGCAGCAACAGACATGGACGAGGAACATACAAGGCAAGATATCCAGCTGAGGCGCGCATGACAGGATGGGGCTGCTCTCACAACAGCGGGGGCCCGTGAACCGGCAGTTTATGTAGAGCGGTGAGGGTAAATTTTGGGTTATACGGTAAGTCGCAGGAGAGTCAGGCGATCGACGGGGCAAGAGGATGAGCATGTATCGGGATGAGACGAAGACGGTAAACAAGGGCGGTGGACGTGCGGACACTGTTAGCACTCCCTCTCGAATGACGGAGCTAAGAAAAGCGAGAATACTCAACGAGCCTCATCGCGCAGTCGCGCAACGCACAGGCAGATCGCGCTCAGAAAATAAAAGAAAGATATAAATTGCGCGCTCGTGAATGAGAGGCTGGGATATCCAACGCCCGGCGGCGATATTATTTTGCGGCCCGTATCCCTACGTGCTGTAACTTTAAGCAAGGCTGCGCGGAACGGACACACGGCGTCGACGGCGGCCCACCATATACACCCATCCCATCCATACACTATACATCTGTCCCACCAGCACCAAGACCGCGACTCCATACCGACCACACATCCACAGCCCCCGCAGCGCATCCTCGCCCTCGCGCTACTTCTTTTTCTTCGGCTTCTTCTTCTTCGCGACGCCGCCCGCGGCAGGCCCGGAGGCGGCAGGCACCGCCGTCGTAGGCGCTGCAGCGGACTCGGCAGCGGTGGCTGGGAGCTCAGCGGGCTCGTCCGCACGCGGCCGCCTGTTCTGCATCTTTTCCGTGAGCGCGAGGTTGAGCGCCTCGAAGCGGTTGAGGAAGATGGATGAGTACGTCTTGAACTTGATGCACTGGCGAACATATCAGCTGGCACAACACCCGTTGGAATCGGGGAGGGGGCGCACGGTAACGTCGTCCGTGATCTTGAGGACAAGCTTGCCCTCGGACGACTTCCATTTTATGCAGTAGCGCGTCTGCGGCAGGCGGTCAGCAGACAGGTGAGAGTGAAGTAAGGGCGCACGGTGGTGGGGGACTTCGCGTAGAGGGCCTCAGCGGCGTCCTGGTATTCTTGCCAGGCATGGATGTACACCATCGCACATCGATTGGGTTTGGTCGCTGACGTGCGCGTCACACAGCGCGTGGCATGTGACGGTGTGACGCCTCTTGGTCACGAACAACCGCAACGACTTGGTTGGGGACTTGAAGCTTTTCTCGGGACTGCAGGAGCTGAGGCCTGAGGAGCAGCTTGGCCTTCAAATCTCTTGTCTCTGTCTCGGCGACGATACGGCCGCGGATCTTGAGCTGAGCACGCCAGTTTCTCTTCTTCGTAAGTTCTTCAAGCTGTTCTTGAGCTGTTCAACAACTTGAAGTTTCGGTTTTTGTGACTCGTCTGTTTGAATTTATGTCGAGAATATGTAAGCCAACGACTTCCCAACCCTGACGTGTACACATTACGATTATAGCCACTCCAGGCCCCAAGAAGACCAGCATATCCTTTTTTTGCTATGTTCCGAGTGGGCGCGGACAAAGTGGGTTCTTTTTTGCCCAGAATCCTAATTCCCTTGAAACTGCAATATAGCAGCACACAAAGACGAAGAATCCTTTGATCATCCGGAGGTGATCGACCCTCGCCATTTCGAGAACGATCTTGACCCGCACAAAGCAGCCGTTGGATAGCCTCTACTGAATTTTATCTGGATCCTTAGACATCACAGTGATGGTTCAACACGTCAAGTGTGTCATGAGCCCGGTTTATACAGAGTCGCTCAAATCTCGTGCCGTCATCGAGGTGGATCCTGGTCCAAAATGCGCAATTGACGAAGATATTCGAGGTATCACACGTCAACAAGTCGCTGATGAGAGTGAAACCAGAATTTATCGAAGCTACAGTACAAACGGGACGTGCTGGCGCAGCTGTGCTCCTGATCCATTCCAATTTGCAATTTGACATTTAAACAGACACCGCTGGAAACTGCTTGATGTTACCGAGCGGAAACAGGGTATCATCGATTCTAAGCTCATGGTTCAATTCCCCTATCATAAATAATCACCATGCTCACAGACACCGTAGGTTTATGGAATCAACAATATCACAGCATCATTCCAATTCACATCGCCGCACACACGTAGGGTTAGTTTGCCCGTTCTTTGATCAAAGACCTGGCTAGGTGACCTGATGTTTCAATCGACCCGCAGCCACGGCGTACATGACCGAGAAGAAAGGCGACGATTTTACCGCATTTATCCCTTTCTGAGATTTCGCAGTCATTCGATGGTCAATCAATTACCAGCACATCGACGCCAACCAATCACAACAGTATAAATGTCCGATACAGAACGTCCGTCCAAACAGTCCCAGCGGCTCAAGAATATACACTTTCTGAGCCCTTCTGATCAAAACATGGCCGCCAAAATCCCAGCGCCCAACCCCATAGCCAATCCCTCGACTCTGATGCCTGTGGGGCGCGCAGCGCCGGAAGCACTGCTCGGAGGTGGGGCAGAGCTTGTGCCCGGGGCGCTCGTAGAAGCACCCGAAACGCTGTCGACAGAATGGCTCGTGCTGGTCGGATGGCTGTTGATAGCCGATGTTATGCTACTGGATGGAGCGATGGTGTTTGTGGATGAAGCTGGAGTTGAGGCCGATTCTGACCCTGACGCCGACAAGGTGGACGAGATCGGTGCAGAGATCGAGGGCGATGATGAAGCCAATGATGAGGAGCTGCAAAGAAAAATCAGAGGTGACCGCTGGTTACATGCAAGAACAACGTACAGGACTCCACTGCTGGCAGCCAATGCGTGTGGAATGAGCGTCAGGGTGAGAGCGAAGAATGTCGTGCACTTCATTGTAAGTAGGTGAAGATGGTCTGGTGTCTCCACGACAGCGACCCAGCTTTATATAGATGATAATAAATAGATCAGGCATTGAAGCCCGTATGGGAAACGACGGTGACGAAAGGCCGGCCCATGCGGTCAGCAAGAGGCGCTTGATCTCTGGATCATGGAAAAAATCCCACGACCCCCCCCCCCCCCCCCAGAAAAGGCAACTCTTGGTAAGCGGCACGGTAGCGGTATCTGTCAATCTATGGTGGCCGGGGATGGCATAAAAAGTGAGGTTCCTATGTTATTCCCACCAAGATTACAGATTGGTCAGTATGTTTTCTAGCGCAGACTCTCAGTGCTTTGGAGGCCCTCAGAATTGCCATCACTGATGGCACGTGCACAGATCAAATTCCGTGATCCAGAGATCAGTGACGTGATGTTAAAATCTGAGGCTATGTGTGAAAATCAAACATACGAAACCTGGCCGCGAAACTGGAGAAACGTTATTGCATGGTGGGATGGAGAGTTGCTTGAGAGTTTATGTCACGCCCAAGTATCTACCACTAACCAGTTTGAGACGAATTGTATTGAATTTGAGGAACTATGTATAGGTTGTGTCTGACGCCGCACGTGGTGGGCGGTGTTGGCTGTCGTCTAGAGGACATGCGCCCGATGGTTCAACCTCTAAATTTGGTTCAACGTTGAATTGTTGATAGTGTAAAGATATGGAAGTCTCAGTCAGTCACCGTAGGATTGAGGATATGAAACGTGTTTCTAGGTAAGGATCCGAAAAGGGCAAGTAGATAAGATGAGATAAGATATAAATGTACGAGCCATTCATCAACACTCCCCCTGGCTCGCAGGCTCCACGCTCCCCCACGCTCGCAGCTCCCCCGGTTCGGAAGCCTAGTCGGTGCATAGCCCGAGCTTCACGCAGAATTTGTGGTGGGTGATGTACGGCAGCGGCTTCGTGAAGATGTCCGCTACGTTTTCTGTTCCCGCGATGTGGACAACATCGACGTCGCCCTTCTCAACGAGCTCCTGGACATAGTGGAGTTTGACGTCGATGTGTTTCAGCCGTGAGTCTGCCTTGTCGCTTTGCGTTAGCGAGATGGAGCTAAGGTTGTCGCCGTGGATGATAATAGCCGGGCTTGATTGCGTGTACCCCATCTTGTTGAGCGCGTCAAATGTCCACTGGACGTGCTTGGATCCCCGCGACAGTGCAACATACTCTGCTTCCGTGGTCGAGGTGGACACCGTCGGTTGTTGGTTCGCGTCCCAGCAAATCGGTCCTCCTGTCATCATGATGACATGGCCAGAAACAGAACGTCGGTTGTCGGTGTCGGGCGCGAAGTCCGCATCTACGTATGCGATGGGCATTAGGTCCTTCTCAGTGCCGTAGGTGATGCTGTAGTCAAGAGTTCCCTTGATGTACGGTAACACACCGCACAATCTGTGCCAGTGCTGTGGTGCTGGGTTGTTCTGGAACTTCCGGACGGTTGTGACAGCGAAGGCGAGGTCCGGGCGAGTCGTGTGCGCCGCGTACCCGATGGCGCCGAGCATCTGACAAGGTGAGAGCAACTTGAAAAGCGAGACGGAGACAGGAAACTCACTGTAAGGGAGACCTGCAAGAGAATTCGGTTCCTGTTCAGTGACTCGACAAGCTATAAGTAGTATTTGCACTCCATGCCAGTGATGGAGACTGCACTGGATCCAACGGAACGGCTGTGACATCAAGACACAGTAATACAAGAGATCCTTGAAATGTTGTGTGAGATCTTGAGACATGAGTGCCGCGGATAAAGAGCAGTGATCAAGGGTTTCTAAGAGGAACCAGGTATCCCTCTGGCAGTATACTCAGCCGACTTGGTCGGAATTACCCGGGTTGAAATGAGGCACCTTCCGAATGTGGTAGCACCCCACTTCGTACAACCTTTATCCTTCTGGGCGGAGTAATCGATGAGGAACAACTATCGCATCAGTAAAACTACATGTTTGTCTTTGGCGTCTTTGGTCTTTGCTACGCATCTTTGGGCATCTTAGTCTTTGGGACAACATCTTTCGTCTTGAACCCCGCATCTTGGAACATCTTTGTCTTAGATGACAGATCTTATGTCTTTGGGTAGTGTCTTTGCCATAATTCAATTTTCAAGTTCATTACTTATATTTTAGTCTTTCATTTGAATCTCTATACTTCGCTCTCTTGAATTCGTAGGTACGTACTCACAATATTAATGTGTTGACTTGGCCGTGGTAAGGTAAGTGGCATACAGTACAGACTCAGATTCATCCTGAAATTTCAACTCACAGGGTTAAACAAGAGCACAGACTATGTTATGATTATTTCATGAGAAGTCCATGGCCAGCAGAGGAGTGGGTGAGGGGTGAGAATGGCAACTGAGTACTCACGATCAAAATCGGCGAGAAAGAACGAAGTCATTCAAACTCCGCTTGCTCCGATTCGGGTATACACGGGATCACCCGGATTGCGTGATTTGATCGTAACCAAATGGTTCGTTGTCAGCCTGCATCTCTCTCGCTTCTCTTTTTCCCCCCATCCCTTCACACCCTCCCTTTCAAGCTTCAAGATCTGCTCCTCGCAATCCCTCGTCTCATGCGGCCTATGTCCCCAATCAGGCTGTGCCAGAGGTCTTCCTCCCTCCATGGTTCCTCCCTCCAGACCTGGACTTGCTCTGTGTCTGTTTCCGTGGCGCTGCGTCGCTTTCCAGCCGCATGTGGCCATACTATTCCATTCCCTGTGCGCTGCGTCGCTTCCCTGTGCCGTCTGTGGCCTGTTTGCACTTTTGCCGCATTGGCGTACCCTCTTGCATTTTTCACTCACCTCTCCATCTTACAGTCAACGAAAATCACGCAGAGTGAGCTTCCTTGCCCAATGTATTCTCTACTGACTTCTTGATAGACTATTTGGAGACTCCCCTTATTCTCACCTGTAAATTCCTTTGCCCTGCAAGAAGAGACGGTTGCGCATAGGTACGCCGCGTCCTGTCATCATGTGTGTGTCCATACTTACTCCGTTTTAGCTTCCTCGTACATCCGGTGTAACCACGCCCGCCCTCTTTCCGCCCCGTCGGCCAACAACTGGTGACATCTGCCACTGACTCTGAGCGCCCCGAGTGACACCCGGCACGAACAGCACGTCGGCGTGTCTGTATCCTCGTCCGTCTAGCGGACCTGCCTCCGTCCTGCGTGGTTTCGTGGTTTTCCCCCCGACGCCCAGTCGCGCCCACGCTCCTGTTCGTGGCGGCGTATGAGGCACTCGAAGTGGCGGCATTGGTTGTCGGTAGCAAAGCATGATGTGGAGTGGTAGCAGTTTGTAGTACTGATATGTGGTATATACAAGATCTAATGCATTCTTTTTATACCTGCTTTTATTTATCTTATGGGTCTTTATGAGTGTCTTGGCAAGTCTTGGAGCTTGTCTTGGGAAAGACATATTGCGTCTTTGGGTCTTGCCCAAGATGTCGGGTCTTGTCTAAGACAAATGAACCTGTCTAGCGAAAGACGCGCGTCTTTGAGAAAAACACGTCTTTGGCGTCTTTGACGTCTTGGGCAAGACGTCAAAGACGCCAAAGACAAATGTGTAGTTTTACTGATGCGTTCGTAGTGACACATATATTAATTCGGACCGGGGGGTACTAGTTCAGCGCTATTTTCTAGCAGGGGTCTAGATTGAGTCTACTTAGGCCGCAGTTTGCTATGCCGCCATTGACTGTAATAGGCGCTCGATATTCGCAAGCCCAGTAATCAACCGGGATTCTACTTCCTCCAGGCGCTTATCGACATGACTTTGGACTGCTTCGAAACGCATCGTCACAAGTTCCTCGATGCGCTGCTCCACCTGTTCCCATTCTTTGGAAGGGATAGAATTTCCTGCAGACTTCGAGATGGCGGCTTGATCTCTGTCATCTACTTCGGGCTTCTGAGCGAGACGAACCAGCAGGTGGAATACATTGTGCGGGACGGGACCTGAATCCTCTTTTTTAGGGACTTCTGACCGATACCGCTTTTGTAGATCCCATGCAGCCATGTCGTCGATGGTTTCTTCGCACGGATCGCACACAAAGCCAGCTTCGAAGATCATCAGTATCATTGAGGTGATTACCCACCATAAAGCACGCACTATTGCAGTCCATACAATACCAGCAGGGTGTCGATACACGTGAATGACAAATCAAACACTTCAATGCATCGCTATCCGTAGTGGGAGAGTCTGGAGTTGGCATGTCTGTCGGACTCGGAACGCCAAGATCTTTGGACAACTCGGACACTATGATGATAGTCGTGTCCAAAGGCAAAAGTGTATTAGCCGACAGTGAGGTTGATGTGGACAGCGTTGTTTCAACAGAAACAGAGCCCTCATCTGGCAATCGGGGTGGATCGTCCTGTGCCGGCAGTGACCTAAAGCTTGTAGGCATATCTTCCACTACAGTGACCACATCATCAGCGCCAGGAGACACAGCAATGGATGAGACAGGCGAAGCCGGCAGTGGCACAGTCAGACTAGGGTCATCTTTTTCAGACTGATTCAACGGATCGGTGTAAGTGCTGCAAGCAGACTCGATCGAGTATTGGGCTCGTGTCTTGACCACGTAGTAGTCTTTGAGAAAAAAGAAGTCGCGAGTCTTCATCATGAGATGAGACGGACGATGGTTGACATCCGTTCGCGGCGGATCGCCAGCCTGACCAGACGCGATGCAATCAATCTTTCCGCAGAAATCGACTGTGCGGGTAGGAGTGTCGGTGCTGGTACATTCAAGGCAAACCACTCTAGATCGTCAGATAGTGTCTCCGCAGCCGTCGCAGCCGTAATCAGTCCTGATATACGGGAAAAGTCAGAGACTGATAAGTTGAATGGCATGAGTACGTACGGTTGTAACTCGCCAGATCGGTCATACCAACTGTACAATTTGTACAATTCTTTGAATTCGTCGAATGTGAAGAGTTGTTGGATTCATGTGTGCTCTACCTCGTCGTCCTCAGTCAAAATATCGAGCTCGTCCTTTCGCATTAGCTCCACGGCCCGTCACATCAAGATCATCCGTTCGCAGAGGTAGCTCGGCCTCATCTGCTGCCATCGGATACTGTCCACGACAGCATTATACGCATACATCCACAACTCTCTGGCACCTAGCACTGGAGTAAAGGGTCGGAGGCACATCAGGCTCTGAGTGGAAACCTTCTTGAACAAAAAAGATCCTGAGGCGTTGAACCGTTCGAAAGTACCGCTCAGTATGTCCCAATCATAGAAGAACGTCCGGGTGTACCGAATCCAAGTGCCATCTTCATAATAACGTTCGAAATTGAATGCTATGTTACCCTCCGGTTGGTTTGCCGAGTTCATAGAGCCGTACATGGTCCAGGGCAGTCCATTGAATGAAGTTCCGTTACCTGATAGCTTGGTCTGGTTGTCCTCCTCTATCAGCTTTTCGCCGCATTGGATATTGAGACTCAGCATTGCCATGAACGGCTTGCGCGTTTTGGTCCAATGATAGCCATGCCAAGTGCCGGAACTGGGTTAAAATTCAATGTGGTTCGGACGTGAGAAGGATGTCAATATTTCGTACATGGACATTTCTGCGAGAGAGGGTTTCGGGGCTGCGGGACTATGGGGTAGATAGGTCAGATTGTGGCACTCCAGACATATAGGATAGGAGTGACCTTGATGGCGCAGTTTCTGTTTCCTCGGGAGATGATCCGGCCGAGGATTCATTTTCCGAATCCGGTCCATCATGGTACACCAAGATTTTTGTAAGCTCAGACGGTTCCAACTCGCGCACAGTATCGACGGAGCTCCAGGCCGTCATGTCGCTATCCATGAAGTATTTCGGATTAGTCCAATCGTTCCAGTCCCAATAATTTTTGAACTGGAACCGAACATCAATGTCCAAGTCCAAGTCGTTGCGTGAAGGGGAAATTATGTGCTCACTAGTCCACAGGACAACCACTCGAACGTTTGCTTCAAATCAGCAACTTGTTGATGTTGAAAGTGTTCTACGAGAATGTTGTCACACAGACTGAAAACAATAGATCCAACTCGAGATTCACCTTTGAGCTCGACAAATCGGTGCCATACAGCAGCAACAACCCATGTAACTGTATCCATATCATCGTCCAACTCTCTTGAGTCGATCTCCTGCTTCAAACAGAGGTGCATCTTGGCCAGGTGCCTCCTCATAAGCAATGCGATAAGCACGAATATCGACTACGGGGAGAGGCAAAGGCCGGGGTCAATGACAACAAGTGCATTTATTTGGGTCCCGGCGGTGCATACCTGTTCAATTTTATCACCGCCAAGAATCAACGTCACCGTATCAAGAGCGTCGATATCATATTGGATCTTTTTGAGGCGCTCTTTTAGAATATTCTCGTGCGTCTCGACATAACTAGAAAATTTCTCGGTCAACCATTCGCCAGGAGAATCATAGTGTTCGATGGAAGAGGTCAGGGCTGTGACGTATTGCCAAGTACCCTCAATATAGCCGTTAACATAACACTTATTGCCAGGCATGTGGATCCCGATTTGCGTCCGGAGTAGCAGCATCTGCGCAAACAGATCTTCGATCTCGATACAATATTTTGTTGCGAAGATTTGCCAGCCTATCGCCCAGTAAGAAATCCACCGAGGTAGACTGACAATCGATGAGTTATTATTTACGAAGTCGCTGTAGTGCACTCACATCCAATCACGAGGGCGTGCACGCGTGAACACATTAATCTCAGAAATGGTGGTGAACCCGGATGAGTCCGCATCAAAAGCCTCTGCAAGTGAATGTGATTGAATTGAGTGAGTAGAGTAGCAGACACGACTCACGTTGCAAATAGCGGAGGTGTTTTATCTGTAGATAGGCCGTCATCCAACTGTCAGGTAAGGGAACATTGATATCGGTCTCAGGATCATCGTCATCGTGGTCTGGATCCAGGGGCGCTACGGTAGAAAGGCGGTTCTGAGTTGGATCTTGTTGTGCTGACATGCTGCTCCGTTCGACCCGCTCAACAAGGTAGTCGCGAACGGCCAGAACAAGCAGCCGTGTCTTTGTGCTACCTTTCCAATCCTTTGGCGACTTCAGCAGCGTAACGGAGTACGGTACGTAGGGCAGAACAATTTACCTGATCTTTCCAGATATGATAAATTATCTAGAAGCCGAGCGAGTCAATACTGGCAGAGAATTAATGCCCGGCATCCATCTACGCACCTTATCCTTGATCCTGGTATGCGGCCCTCCCCCTAGGAATTTGATCACCCGATCCCCTTGATGATTGATTTTATTCCCGAGATCCTTCCCCAACGTGTCCAGGCCCATGTCAAAGCGCTTGGAGTAACTTTCGAAGTTCTCCTTGATGATACTTTGAATATCATCGCGGTACTCTTTCCGTAGAGCGGCGATGGCCTTCGCATCGTCCACCTTATCTTTTCCCTTGTCGGTTCGACTCGAGCTCATCGGGCCGCTGTCCGTGGAGAGCGACACCTTGAACTTGAGCATTGCCGCGCATTTTGCATCCGACGCCATTACCGATTTCTCGCCTCCGTTCAAATTGATCCAGCGCTCCATGTCCCGTTCTTGCGGGGAAAGCATGTTCGAGAACATCTGCATCATTCTGGAAAGGGCTCGTTAGTTCAGTTAAATGGCAAGTTTTCACGAACATTTTCATGCTATCGCCGAAAGTCAGGACTCGCAAAGATGGCACAGAAGAAAGACGCACTTGTCACTGATCTCTTCCACCGTAACAGCAGTCCGCATGTGAAGGGCAAAGTTGAGATCTTCACGCCTCGCTTTGAAGCGGGAACCGTATGTAGCTAATTCTTTAGCCCAGAGGGACGCTTTAAGGAACTTGATGCCAACTGAGCGTTTATCTTGAGCATTGAGTACTGGAGAATGGACAAGAATCAGGATCAAGCAGAGTGAACGGTTTGAATCAGGATCTTACCCTTGTAACAGTCCTCCGTGTCCTTTTTCATATCTTCGCAGATCGGTGCGAGTCGACTCAGAATGGGCTGGCCATCGGGAGTTTTGCGAGTATCGTCTTGTGCGAAACCCTTCAACCTGTAGGATATCTATTCAGATTTCAAAAGATGTTGATAGATTGCGCATACTCCAGCAGAACGAGCATGAGGTCCTTGATTTTTTCGAAAAGGGTGTTCCTTTTCTGGTCATTATCGTGCCGCTGGACTTCTCTGCGGAATTGAAGGATATCAGCAAGATCCGAAAGGCGAATCGATTGTCCTACTGATGATAAATGAGTTTGAATGGAAGGAATGCGGCTGGGAAACACATCAAACAGGAACAAGATTTCGAAGGATGAATTTATAATACCCTTAAGAAACGGGTGAACGTCTGTCAATACTTCAAGTGCACTCATAAGTGCTGGAACGCCTTCAAGAATTGTTTTCCCTATTGCTTGCCCGTCCTCATTCGCGACAACCCCCTTCACGAATCCAACAACACCATCCGTGGCATTACTTGCACTCACAGTCATGGCTGAAATGTGCAGGAAACGTCAAAATAGTTTATTAACAGAGACACTAATTTCGCACTTGTAATATCCGTCACATTGTTTAGTATCTTCTCCGTCTCGGATATATTCGCGCCCCGGCCTTTGATACTGCGCCACATCTCTTCCGTAGCATTGGATATCACAGGACTGGCTGCAGGAGACACTGGCGTGGGTGGTAGCATCTTGAAGTTCGTCGTGACCGCTACTTGGCGTGAGCCGTTCTCGATGGGCTTATTTTCAGGGAGCGGTGGCTCGACGAGAGACGCGCCAAAGTCGCCCACCAATCCATTTGATTGAACCACGATTACCGGAAGAGAGATTCCGCGACGCAGCTCTGGGCTTCTCAGAGATGAGTGGCTATCTTGTGTATCCCCAAAATGATGACTGGGGGGTGGTCCGGGTGGAACACTTGGTGTCGAGTTATCATATGTACTTGCCGTTCTATGTCTTTTGAAGATTTTGTGAAACATAGGAATGGGGACCAGACGTGGAAGGGAACAAAGTTGTGAGCGCAGTGCTTATTGCGCGCCTAGGCAAACTGATCAATCTGGTGTGATGGCTCGGGTATGGTGATTGGGTTTGTCAGTCACCGCACAATTCGCGATCTTCAGGGCCACGCAAAGTGCGAAACGCACGTAGCGCCTAAGTTGTTACAAGTAGCAGCGCGCTCGCAACAGAAAGAACTGAATTGCAGATGAGCGTCCCGCAGTCCCATCACTGTGGCAGTCCGGTGGTGTGGTCCAAATTGAATCTGCGGCGACCGGTGACCGCGTACATATTCAGCCGGAAGGGAGGCAGGGCTAGGCCGGGCGTGGCTGGATGGACGCCTTAAGTGGAACGTCATAGTCCACCTCTCCAATCGGACATATCGGAAAAGCACCTAGTTCTCCGCGAGAGGTAGATTTACATGGAACAAAGGCACAGGAATGCCAAAGGGAAAAACCACGCACCACTGGAGACGCTCCGGCAGGCTCGTAGCTCGCTGATGCTACAAGTACCAGGCCGGGCCCAACGTGTTTTGCCGCTCAATTGAATCATGCGTATCAGCTGTGTTGGCGCCTTTCTTGAGGCTGAGATATAACTGAACAGTGAACGCGGACATATAGAAGACTGTAGAGGCCAAGTGGCCCAAGTCGTATAGTATACATAGAAGCCTGTTGAAGCCATTGACACATACTTAGGTGGTGGATCGGAGCCAAGAGACGGTAGATGACGGATCAAGATGTCACGGATCAAGATGTCAATCGATGTGGCCTTGTTTTGACGGATCAAACACGTGACGAGTGATTTTGGCGGGGCCTCACTGAAAAATAGGTAAAGATGGTGATCGGCAACGCTCTGCCAAATTCAAACTCCGATGTTTGCCCATCAAGTGGTAGAGCCTTGTCCTGGCTCCTCTGTCCACTTTGAGGTCTACTTTGTATGGAGAAATATAATGGCATGGGCATCCTCTTTAAAACTATCATTGCAGAATTTTAATTTACAGCTTTGATATGCCCAAACCGATCAATTTTGGGTATAGAATTCACTCTGCGCGGCCACATTGGCAAAGAATATAAAATCGACAACGATAGATCTAATCTAACTACTGAATAGCACCTGCTACACCACAAGTTTGAATAAAACATGAGCAACAGAGAGCTGTAATTCCAGTAGAGACTGAAAGAAGAATATACACTAACCCATTAATTGGCTGGATTTATATCAGAGAAATAGTACCAAAATACATCTTAATTCATTAAAAAAACACTCCAGATTTTTTCAAGAGCCTTTGACTCCGTTAAGAGGGCATTTGAGCAAGGTATCGTTGGAAAATAGGGGGAGTTACCTAATCTGGTAATACCATATTTTAGATCACCAATTTCTGACAGGGTTGCCGATCACCCCCAGTGAGAATCCCGTATGCCCAGATATGCCCCAAACCATCACAAACTGCCCGACTTGGCACACTTCTGCCGAAATCTGCCAACAGTTCGGGGATTTTGAAAAATGATCAAAATAGAGTTTGAAATTTTGAGAACTCAAAAAAGCCGCCGCCACCCGCGCCAGTAATAAAATGAACTAATTAGCACCATGCCTTCCACCCAGCAGTTTTGAATTTGCCAAGTCCACGGGCTGGCACAGCCAACTTGAGCGCGGGAAACCCGGTCGGAGTTTCAAACACTGCTTGCTTCCCACCACCATCTCCCTTCCCGCTTACTCCGCTGTCCCCTCTCCGTCGACCTGGCCGGTTCTCTACCTCGAGCTAATCTGGCGCTTCTGGGTCCGATGCTCTCCGCCCAGCCAGCTACAGACGAACGTGTCGAAAGCAAGACAACCTCAAGAACTGACGCGACGGACACTGACTGTATGTTTTCGTGCCCAAATCGGCCTGGTGTTGTGGATACATCCCAGGTACGTGTTTCATGACCCCGGTGGCCAAATTAGCCGCATATATGCACAGTTTTTCAATCGGCGTGTCTGGAAATGGTAGGACAGGTACGTTTCGTCTGTACGTGTATTATTTACATTCTTACATTCCAGCAGTTTGCCCTTACCTCGATCAGAATCGTATCCCCATCCTCTCCTTTCCCGTCTGCAACAGATCGCAGATATCACAAGATTTTGGTGCGTTTTTTTTAAATTCCAAGATTATGTTGTCTCACCAAATCTCTCCGTCTCTGATGGTAATTAACTGCATATATGCACAATTTTCCCCATTGTCGCGCCTGAAATTTGTAAAAAAGGGTCTAGTCGACACCTTTTTGGACCGTCTCGACAAACCAGCTTGCGATCTACATATGTTGATGGGATGGAGGGCAAGCACACTCGAGGTGTGTTTATTATATATGCGGTTATGTTTACTGAGCCCAGGCTCTCAGACTTTTCCTGCGCCGACACTGCCCTCCTGTTCCCACCCACGTCCCACGCCACGCTCGCCTCGTGCAGTGTTGCCCGTGGACAAGCCTGACCAAGCAGAGCTGAAGAAGGACGGCGGGAGGGTGCCCCGCCTCCAGCAGCGGCAACGTCAGCTGCGGATGGAACACCGTGTCTGTGACACCAAAGTGGTGCTATTGCGACGATGGCCTGCTGGTGTTGCTCCCTGCACTGGTCGGTGTGCGCACACCGAGCGGGCTCTTTTCGTATGACAGACGGACCCGGCAGCCCGTAGTCTCCTATCTTCTATACCATGTAGACGTAGAGTAGGATGAATATATGCGCATTTATCCCAAAAAAAGCAGGAGCAGCAGAGGGGCAGCCTGCCAGGCAGTAACCGCCCCAAATGGGCATATGCGCGCACCTTCGGCAGAATGGAGCAGAACTGAGCAGAATGAGCTCAAAAATCCATCTGCCATAGGCTCATTTTTATGCCCAGGGCTGCCAGTTTCTGCCGAGCAGACAAGGGGCAGTTTGTGGCAGTTTGGGGCATATCTGGGCATACGGATTCTCACTGGGGATCACCAGTAAAGATAGCTGTCTCGGTAGACGTTCTGGTGACAGCGGTCCGTACCGGACCGGACCATGTGAGTGGAGTTTTTTTTTAAAAGTGCAGAACTGTCACCAGAACATCTGGGGCATTTCATACTGTAACACCCTCCATCGAGTCACACCCCTTGTCCCGTCCTCTGTCACAGTTAAGACCTGAGCGTCCACTCTCGGTATGAAGAGAGGGATTGGGTAGTGCTCGTAGTAGATCTCAAAAGATGATGGAATAAAAGGTTAACTACGACAGCGCAAAAGCTACTCTACTTATACTGTCTAGAGAACCGTGTGAACTAATCTATATATACTACAACTACCCTTAACCACATGTTCTCAGTGTCCTTGCTTCATCCTCATGTCCTGACGTCATCTCTGACATCATCGTGACGTCATTTCATCGTCATCCCTTCCCTCGGGCCGGTCTTAGTCATAGCCTCTTTGTCATCCAGCGCTTAGATCTCAGGCGCTTAGATAGGCGTTGGAACGATAGATCTTATCTAATCGTGACATTACCCCCCCCTAGGATCGTCGTCCCGACGATTTAGCGTTCGTAGGCTTCAATTCCTGGTAACGGGATAAACTTGGCTGCTTCATCGAATCTGCCCGTTTCTGGGTCGTACAGTCTTCTTTCCGGGTATGGTAACGTCTCTTGCTTCGGTTTGAAGCGATGGATGAGATAGTCCCAGTGTCCCTGTTTGAAGATAGGGACCGTCTGCTTCGTCGTCGAGTTTGCGGACTCCTCCGTTTTTGGTGGCATCAAGCCTCTTTTCCGTAATTCTGCGGCCAGCGCCGTCTTTTCCTCCGTGGTCATCCCTTCCAGTTTGGACTCTACCGACAACTCTCGAACCGCGATCCCGTGCTCGACATTATATCTGTTCAAGAGCTTCTTCGCGTTCGACAAGTGTCTCGTCGGTTCCCAGGTCCGTTCTGAAAGTGGGAAATTCTTCCACTTTATGAGGTACTGGTATCCTCGTCCACGTTTTCTGTGGTTGAGAACTTCCTCCACTTCATACTCCTCTTCTCCACCGACGATGTTCGGCGGAGGTCGTTCTTCTCTCCTTCCCACGGGGGGCTCCACGTATGGCGTAAGCAGTGCCTCGTTGAAGACCGGATGTGACTTGTCCGTCTCTGGCAACTTGAGCTTGTATGCCGATGCGCCAACCTTCTCCAGGATCTCATAAGGCCCCAGCCTTCTATCCTCCAGCTTCCCTGTCGGTCGATCTGTGGCTATGTTCTTTCCCTCTAGCCAAACTCGATCGCCGACCTTGAACTCCGGCGCATCCCGACGCTTAGCGTCGTAATATTTTTTCATGGTTTTCTGAGTTTTCTCCAGCGCTGCTGCTGCTTCCTCTCGAATCTTCTTCATTTTCTCTGCTAAGTCGTTCGCGGCTTCATTGCGCGACTCGACTGCGTTTTCTATCCCCTTCCAGGGGTGCATTCCCGTGTTTATGAAAAACGGCGACATGCTCGTCGACGAGCTCGTCTTGTCGTTGTGCGTGAATTCTGCCAGCGACAGCCAGTCGGACCAGTCCGATTGTCGATAATTTATGAAAACCCTGAGATATTTTTCAATCTCCTGGTTCATCCTCTCCGTCTGCCCATCCGTGATCGGGTGGAACGCCGTGCTCGGGTTCATTTCGACACCCATAAGCCGGTTCAGTTCCTTCATGAATCCTGACACGTATCTCGGATCCCGATCCGAGATAATCTTCCGCGGCACTCCGTGATATCTAATCACCCTGTCTCGGGTCAACCGAGCCGTTCCCTCACTGGTTTGCTCCATGCTTGTGGGCTCGCAGTGGATCATCTTCGAAAAGGTGTCGACCCATACCTGTATGGCGTCAAACCCGTTGCTGACTGGCAGCGGACCGATAAGGTCCATGGAAATGATCTGCCAAGGTCCCTCGGCAATCTGGTGCGGGTTCAGCTTTCCTTGTTGATAGCGATGAACCCTGGTTCTCTGGCATGCCTCACAGGCCTTCAGGTATTTCCCGACCTGATTCCCTAGTCGCGGCCACCAATAATTACGTTCTACCATTTCCTGCGTTCGGTTCTCTCCTGGATGGCCGAGCAAGGGGTTGTCGTGGTGTAGCCCAATGATTCTGTCTCGTAGCTCTTCGTCTCTTGGTACATAGATTAAGTCATTGTAGTAAATGACATCGTCCTTCTTTTCCCATCCGGGGAGCTTCTTCGAGAGCGCCTGCTTGACACTCTGATCTATTCTTTTCTCCTTCTTGATCGCTTCCAGGATATCCGTCTCCGGTCCGTCAAGCACAATTTCTTGCGCACGAAAGTGCTCCGGTTTCAAAAGAACGACGTCATCATTGTCGTTTTTTCCTTGGTCATGATCCGATCTCCGAGATAAGAGATCTGCCTTCTTGTTCAACGCTCCAGGCCGATGGTGAAGGGTGAAGTCGTATTCTGCTAACTCCAGTATCCATCGGGCTTGTCTCCTATTCAGCTTCTGAGGCTTCTTGAAATATTCTAGATTCTGGTGGTCCGTCAGAATCTCGAACGTCTCTCGCGCTCCCATCAGCATCTGCCTGTACTCCTCCAAGGCGAGCATTATCGCGAGCATCTCTTTGTCATAGATCTCGTAATTCCTCTCGGTCTCGTTCAGTCCATGTGACATGAACGCTACAGGGCGCCATTCGCCCTCCTGCTCCTGTGACAGGATTGCTCCCGTCGCTCCGTCCGACGCGTCTGCTTCTAACCGAAACTTGCCATTGTCCGTTGGTAATGCTAATACCACGTCCTCGGCAATGCGGTCCTTCAGCTTCTGGAACGCGTTCCTCTGCTCCTGTTCCCATCGGAACCCTTCCTTCCCCGTCAACCGTGTGAGCGGCTTGGCGACCTCGCTGTATCCCCGGACGAAGCGGCGATAGAAGTTGGTGAACCCTAAGAACGCCTGTGTTTGCTTCAGGTTCTTTGGTTCCGGCCACTCCATTACACCCTTGATCTTGGCGGGGTCCATCCTCATCGAGTTGTAGGATATGATTACTCCTAAAAACTCGATCTCCGTGCGTTCGAACTCGCACTTCTCCGGTTTGAGGAACAGCTTGTTGTCCTGTAGTATTTTCAGGACTCGCTTCGTCAACGCACGATGTTCTTCCAGGTTGTCCGAGAAGATTAGGATATCGTCCAGGTAGACGACGACCTTTCCTTCGTTGATGAGATCTCTGAGCAGATCGTTCATCATGGTCTGGAATGTCGCGGGCGAATTGGTAAGCCCGAAGAACATCACGAGCGGCTCGAACAGCCCTCGATTTGTGCGGAATGCCGCCTTCCACTCGTCTCCCTCCTTGATCCGTACATTGTTGTACCCCCATCGTACGTCTAACTTCGTAAAGTACCGGGCACCTCGGAGCTTATTGACTAACTCCGAAATTAGCGGAAGCGGATAGCGGTTTTTAATCGTCATCTCATTGAGCTTCCGGTAATCTTGCACAGGCCGCAAGGTGCCGTCTTTCTTCTTTATGAAAAAGAACGCCGAAGCCATCGGCGATTTGCTGGGGCGGATCCTCCCGCTCTTCAAGTTCTCCTCCAGGAACTCGTTCAGTTTCTCTTGCTCCGTCACCGAGAGCGGGTATATCTTGCAATCTACAGCCTTTGAATTTGGCTTGAGCTCGATCGCGTGATCCCATAGTCTCTTCTCGGGTAATGAGTCGAACGACTCCTTGGCAAAGACCTTCACGAATTCCCGGTACTCCTCGGGAATCTTCTCCTCCGTCATCCGCTCTTTTCCGCGATTGGCTTCTTCAGCCATTTTCTGGGACTGGGTCTCTTTCAACCTCAAGTCGATTGCCTCTCCGAAGTCCACGAGTAGAAGGGATTCTCCTTCTTCCAACTCGTTCTTCCATCGGTCTCCTCTTCCGAATTCTGTCCCGGTCATGTTGCATTCCAGCGGGCACCGACTAAAGAGCAAAGTCTGTGCTCTCCAGTCTATCACAGGGTTGTGCTTGAACAACCAGTCGTACCCAATGAATATCCGGGCTTTGCCGAGTCCTGTGACGAGGAATCTCTGCTTCTCCGAATGGGGTCCGACGGACATGATCAACTCTACATAATGAGTGATCTTTCCCCGTGCGTTCTCGGTTCCGTCGGCATTTCGGGCGACGATGTGCGCTTCAAGCTCGTGTAGCTCGAAGTCTTCAGCCTTGGCATAGTCTCGATCGATGCACGAGGTTGTGCATCCATTATCAAGAAGAGCCTTAACTGCGCGCGTCTTCCCTGTGTCCAACGTTGTCAACGTGACTGGAACCAGCATCTCATGATGCTTCCGCTGCCTCTGGACTTCCTTCATCTCCTTCGCTAGCCTGTCTCCTTTCTGCTCTTTGATTGCCTTGTGGGATAACCACTTGGCCGCCTTTAGTCCTGTCAGGCCGGCCGGCACATCAATCAGCTTCCCCGTCTTCTCCGTAGGCGCTACCTCCTCTTTCGAGGATTGAGCCTCCGTGACATTGTCACCCTTTTTCGTCGCACTATTTTTCTCGCTGGTTTGGGTTCCAGGGGCCTTTTTGAATTGAATCTTAAACTCGCTCCAGAGTTTATTCTTCTTGTCCATTTTCTGTTCTTTAATTTCGTAACCGATTCTGATTCTCCAAGATACGTATTTTTTGTTTTTCTACACTAGCTATTTTCTCCTCGGCTCCTGCCGAGTCCAGTCCTTCTACTGCTGGAGTAGGTCCATTCACATCCGTAACCGTAACTAAGTCTCGTATCTAATAGTGTTTACTGGAACCAGGGAGCATTTCGTAATCGGAGGGGGCGCCGCTTTGGCCGCAAGCGGGGACCCCTTTAAAAACCCTTCTCTCTCAACATCGCGGCTAAAGCCGCCAACTCCTCCTGGGAGTAGTCATCGGGCTTGAGGGCCCGGATGTTGAATTTCGTCTTGCGGGGCTCAGGGCAGTCCCGCTTCATGTGGCCATCCTTGCCACAATTGTAGCACAAGAAGGGCGTGCCTTTCGCCTTGTTCCTGTCTACGTCCATGGGGGCGGTCTCGCCGGCCCCAATCTTCTTTGCCAGATTTGGCGCTGTCCCCTGATATCCCCGGGGTAGGGTCGTCTGTGCTGCTGGTGCAGCAGTGTTCGTCTTCTGGGCAGGTACCCAGAACATTCTGGCCTGTTGGGCCTTCCGGAGCGCTGCCGCTCCATGTTCCGGCTGACTATCATCAGCCTTCTCCTCAGCTCCCGGTAGGTCGTGGGGGCTTCCATCAACCCGACGTTGAGCTGACTCCTCACCTCGTCCGAGACGAGGTTCTCCAGGGTCTCCACCATGAAGGTGTCGTGAGCCCTGTTCTGTCCGACAGGTCATAGCCTGCCTCCTCCGCATTCAGCTCGAAAGCTTGAATGAAGTCTACCAGGGCGGTCTTGCCCTGGCGGGTGGTGGTAAGGCGCATGTGCGCCGTCTGGGTGCCGTTTCCGTCGGCAAACGTCTCTGCTAAATCTTCCAGGAAATCTGGAAAGTTGCAGTTCTTCTCGAAGTCTGTCTCCCTTCGAGCTTTCTTCTTCCAGTTCCGCGCCCAATTGGACGCCGGACACCTGGCTCCGTCTTCTCGGCCCAGTAAGGACACCGTGAAGGCGATTTTCTTCTTCTCGGTGTTGAATTCCGAGACGTAGGCCCAGACGTAGTTGTCTAGGGCGTCGCACCAAGTTTCAAACTTGGATTTTTCGTTCCCGTCGAACATCGGCGGGGTCTTTGCATAAGAGATCCGTGAGGATCCCGAACGCGGGGGTTGTTCTTCTCCGTTCCATCCCGGAATGGGGACTGGAACATATCTGACTTGAGGAGGGGCTTCCTCCTCCATTGGGTGTTCGGGGGTCTGGGGGCGCGACATCTCAATCGGCGCTGGTGAAAGGGGTTTCGGGGGTGAAGGTGGGGACACGGCTGCAATTAGCTGTGTTGGTCGGGGCGCTAATACTGCGCGGTGAGGAGGAGGTGGTCTTGCGGAGTGGTGAATGCGTGTTATCGACTGGAATGCCGATGGAGGAAGTCTGGGTGGAAGGGAAACGGCCGAGTGGAATAGCTCGGACTCGTCTTCTGAGTCGGATGGGGGAACGCGGTAAGACGTGCTGGTAGGAATCGCGGCGTTAAAGCCGGGCAGGGTTTCGGTATGCCACTAGGGCAGGTGGTGAGGTCGAGGCGGTCTTTTGCTGACAGAACAGTCCGGGGTCTTCTACGACTCCCCCCGCGGCTGCGAGATAGCCCTCTCCGAGGATTAGGCTAGTGCTCCTTTGTCTGCTTTACGCGGGGACGGTCTCAACGTTTCCCGTAGCGTGTAGCGACGTCTGTTCAAGTGAACCGCGCACGATGGGCGCTGCAATTGTTTAACGTCGGTGTGGACGACGTGAATGGTGGTAGAGGAAATGGATCTTCAGGTAAGAGGTAGAGTGGGTAGGTGGGGAGAAAGGGAAAGGAGGTCGGAAGTGGCGGTACGAGGGTATGAGGGGTAACCTTTTATTATGTCACAGTTAAGACCTGAGCGTCCACTCTCGGTATGAAGAGAGGGATTGGGTAGTGCTCGTAGTAGATCTCAAAAGATGATGGAATAAAAGGTTAACTACGACAGCGCAAAAGCTACTCTACTTATACTGTCTAGAGAACCGTGTGAACTAATCTATATATACTACAACTACCCTTAACCACATGTTCTCAGTGTCCTTGCTTCATCCTCATGTCCTGACGTCATCTCTGACATCATCGTGACGTCATTTCATCGTCATCCCTTCCCTCGGGCCGGTCTTAGTCATAGCCTCTTTGTCATCCAGCGCTTAGATCTCAGGCGCTTAGATAGGCGTTGGAACGATAGATCTTATCTAATCGTGACATCCTCCTCCCACTTGACTTTCGGTCTCAAGGCTGTTTCTATCCACTCATATTCATACTGGACTTGGTCTCCGCATTTTTTCTGATTTTCCCCCCTACTTTTTGGCCAAGCTGGAAGCATTCGAAAAATGACATCGCTTGGTGCTACCTAGCCTTCAATTGACCTCCACACATCCGAAAAAAAATTGTGATATATTATTGTGACTCTTATACTCAAGATAGAATACTTGGTGAAATGGTTTGTGGACACCGGGACATGCACAAAAAGATTTTGACCCAAGCGTGACATTGATGTGTGACTCGATGGGGGTGTTCCTAAACGAAATGCCCCAGACGTTCTGGTGTGATCTCTGCACAACTTTTTTCAAACTCCGACACGGATCACACCGAACGGCTGGGTTACCGAGACAGAAAGATAGCGGGTATCTTAGATGGCGTCGCGACATTATACAAGCTTGACTGTTCAGGCTTCCTCAAGTTCGGGTATGCCATCACATCGAGGATCCCGAACTCAGAAATACGACACCGGACGCAAAACCCGTGGAAGCTCAGGCTGACCGTCAGCTGCCAGAATGGAAGCTGACCGGGACTGTGCGTGGAACCTGACCCGGAGGCGCCCACGGTAGCGTCATGGAAGTACCGCGGCAGTTGATCAAGAAGCTCCAACTCAGTATCAGTATCGTCCACCGCCATCAGTCAAAGTACGGGCTGGCGTCACTCTGGCAGTGGCACTGCAATGCTCGCCAATGCTACTACAGAATAGTGCTTTCCTACAACGCTTCAAGTTCTCCCTCCGTTGGTCAACTCGAAATTATGCCGCATACCCGAGCCCTAATTTCCCGTAGTCGGCCTTGACAGGAATTTCGTACGTCAAGAATTCTATCTGGCTCCGAGTCAAGCCCGCAAAAATTCTGTCTGCGACAATCACCCCTGAAGTTGTGGATCACTTCTTTGTCTATCAAGTCCAACTAACGGTTGCATCTATCAGGCCGTTATGTTTCCGTTAAATTCGCACCAGCAGTCATGTTCTCAAACCCGGTACGTCCAAAAATATACATTTTCTCAGACTTCGACAGATTGTCCCAGCTGACGGCGATCCGGACTCCTGCCGGTCTGTATTGTGACTGTGCTCATGGTAACAGGCACGCTATACCGTTCTCGTTATCAGGAGAAGATCTGCCATCTACGCAGATGGTGGGTGTCTGTAAACATTCAGAGCAAATTCGTGCTTTGGGTCCTAACAACATTTATTTAAGAGACGACAAAATTTCCTCCACGCTGGTGCAATCTCGGGCGCTTCTACTCGTGTCCGCTGCGCCAAAGCTGAGCATCCAACAGAACAGCTCTTCGAACTTAGTGCGGGGTGATTATCTGTCTATTCGATGTAAGTATAAATAGTGTGTACGTGCTTCTAGATGATTATCGCGATACTATAATATTGGCAGTCCCTTGCCGCCACGGGCGTCCACAGCACGGTTCAGTCTCTATGTCAGGCCACGGACGATACCTGGATAGCAAGAACGATATTACATCTTTCGCAGACGGAGCCTCCACAGACACACTTCTTGATGCTGCTACGGCGCTGCCTCGCCAGTCTTCAGAACTTCAACGTATGCTGATGTTTTTCGTCCCCAATCCAGAACCTTGACTCACCGACCATGTAGGTGAAGTGTCCTGGCTACGATCCTCTGGCCCTCTGCGTCAATTCTGTTTCGCCCTCCATCTGCTGCTGGTATTAGTGCATATCGCTCTCGTGGGCATATGGAGCATACATTTGGAGCACCGACTTGTTTTTTCCCTAGAGAACCAGAGCATCGCATCGCTTCTAATTACTGCGATAGCAACCACAGTTGGTGCTGTAGGTATTTAATGTCTTGGGAAAGCCGCCCGGTAATGATGACCCTTGCAGGTCTATTATTCAATCCTGGTAGTTGTAATGCAGACCCTCGCCATGCGGCGGAATCTCCAAACGTACCGCACGTTGACAGCCACACACGACACCGCCGCCGCTTGGGCAGGAATCGGTTCAGCGCTCTTCCGCCTCTTGAGTCAAAGTCTTGTACCTGCATCTGTTCTGGGCAGCCTCTGCACCTTCCTGTACCTCGGAAACATCATGGTTCTTCACATTACCACACCGGCACTGTTTTCTCTCGAAACCTTCAATTCGTCTCTGTCCATGCCTGTCAAAACCCAGTCCCTCCCAGAATTTAACTTCTCTTTCAGTAGTGGTTCACCCCGGTGCGTTACGCTAGCTCTTCCTGTCAGTGCTGATTAATTCTACTTAATATGACAGCCTTGATATCGCCGTGTATGGTTTTAGCGTATTGGCTTTTCTCCCGTTCATCGGTAATGCCCCAACACTCGGCTTGCAGGGTGGGACATTATATGATGTGCTGGAGTTCAATCAAGGCATCGGAAATACTTCGGTAAATGCAACAGGCTTTGATATAAGCTGTGGGTACTTGTCAGGCGGTATTAACACCCAAATTGTGGCGTCACTCGATGGCGTCCAGGAGCCAGTATGGATACTGGATTTCCCTGACCTCACCCCGCCTTTAACATTCAGTCTATTCTCCACCCGTAGGCGATCTGTATTGCCGCAATTTTTTACACTCTCACTGCTGTTCTAGAGCCTGGAATTATGATACTTACACATCCTAACGAGACAGTGGACACGAGACCTATCAACGATCAAACTATTTTCCTCTATAGTACTATCCCAATTATCGATTCGATGGGCAATTCTGCATCCTGGGTAAATCTAACCTCGCCAATGTCCCAGGGCCTTGGGGTCTCTGCGCTCCAGCTGTTTCAGTGCTCCCTTTCTCTAATTTCTCAAACTGCTATAGTCGATGCCCGGTCGAGGGAGATGATATCAGTCGAGCCAGGCATCGAGAAGACGTCGTCAAGGTGGTCTCAGTCCGAAATGGACATCAATGAAGTGTACAATTTTACCTTGTACGACATAGTATGTGGTTGTATTCCATGCTATTTTATACTTCATTTGACTGGCTTCATATAGTGGGGATCGTTTTTGTTTGCAATGCCTCCATCAATGATTTACCTTGACTGGACACCAACCAACACGAAACTTCTTCTAGTCGGTGACCAGTCAGTTAGTTTATTGCACAATGGGACAGTTTCACAGTTAACTCTTTTCGTTTTCTTCTGCACTGTGGCTTAGGTATCTCGTCCAAAGTCTTGATCTTCTGGACAATGCCAGGCCCACATCCCTGCCGCTTCACAAAGTCGAAAATGCGCTGTCTAGGCTCACTGCCTCGATGTACTGGATATGTAAACTGCTCTCATACTGCGCCCCTCCCCTTTTACTCACTGATTATTGAACTCTAATGTTCAAGTGGGGCATATTTCCCCAAACCATGGCAATGTGAATGGATCATATAGTTCGGCAGGGCGCCTTCCGACTATAACGGGATGGGATATTACCAATCGTCCGTCTCTACTTCAAGGCGAGGCCATTGTCGTTCAGAACTTTCCGGAAACGCGGTTAGCTGTACGTGCATTGAACTGCTATTCCCACGCCAGAGACGCTGAGCTTCTAAATATCAGGTTAACATAATAGCTGTATGTTCGAGTTCGCTTCCTTGTTCCGTCGAACTCAAGAAGAAACGAAAATAGGTGGTCCTTGGCCTCTTAGCCTCTATGGCTCTCACCGCTCTTGCTTTGCCGTTCTCTGTTTATTATCCCCATCGTGGTATCAATGATACACACGTGCCCATCGGTGGAAGCGGATTCCTGCACGCAATCTGGCTGTTCCGCAATCAACCGGAACTCGAGGTCCTTCTGACGCAGGTGGAAGATCCGAGCGAAACTAAGCTTCGTCGGGCAGGAATGGTGCGGACCAGGCTGATTGGTGGGCGGGTCAAAAGATACTAGACTCCGAGACACGACAGTTGTCAGTGTAAATGTAAGAAAACCAGAGGAAAAGTGAGAGTTCAGCGGGAACATATAATTACATAACTTCTTCAAGTGTGTACTGGATAATAAATCGTCTATTAGTGCTGGTCAGGTGAAGCCATATGCATGCAAAATGTGGCACCAGGTTGAAGATTGGTGCTCAGCCTAAATTGCTGCTTTGATTTCCCTCTTTGGTTCCCTCATATAACTTCCAGATACCATAGTTCGATGCTTCCCTGGCCCAGATGACGATGAAAACTGAACCTCTGCTGTTCAGCTTGTTAGAATTAAGATACTCTAAACAAGCCATTCCTAAAGCGAACTGAACGACCTCTCGTTGTACCACACAAAGTGCCCTCGATTTCGATCTCATAATCTGTGTGTTGAACTGAACGAGTGTTGGCAATGGCAGAAATGGAGGAGGCAAAAAGTATTCTCCTCCCCGAGACACGATGAAGGCTAATATAAAAGATCCGGTGAGGTTCAGCACAGAGCAGAAAATCAACTTACCGGTGGTGAGTGTCATGGATTGAGAAGAGTTAAAGGGGTTGAGGCCTTTTACCATGCAGGGGGCATCTTCGGCTACACCTGGAGATCGAGTTGCTTGACTATTTGCCATTCACCACATAAAATCACCAGACACACCAATGATCGGGTCCAAACCGAGGTCAGAGTGAGGATATACATGGGAGCTGTGGCGCTGCGGAAGGAGACGCACCGCGGTGGGTGATAGGCTGGCCTTGTGAGCGGATAAGATCGCTACATTGAGCAGAATGCGGAAAAGGGCGAACAATAACGTGTCGCAGTCGCCATAACAACAGATGAGATGCTGATCAATCAATGCAGTAGTGGTGGATCGTCAGCGCAGATGATCAGGAGCCGAAACAAACGGTACTAGCGGGATAAGTAAAGAAAAGTCGCGGAGCGCACGCGTACATTCACGGTCAGCACACGCAGTGTCGCAGCCCCGCCGCCGTCCTCCACGCGTTGCTCTGCAGTCGGTTCTCGGCTCGTAGCGCCCCGGACAGGCCGGCGACACAGCCACGCCCCATAAATTCAAACTCCGCCGACCCGAACCACCACCACGACCCCCGCCCCACCCGTGAACCCGCCCCCGCAGATGGGCACCCCGAAGAAGAACAACAAGCGCGAGAGGGCCCAGGCGCAGAGTACGTGTTCCTGTTTCCCGCGTTTTTTCTGCGGGTGCGAAGGAGCCTGATGCTGATTGGTGCTGCTGTGCAGTGCGCCCCCGCACGACGCGGTCGAGCAAGGGACGGGTGAGTGACGGCCCCGTGGGGTGGACGTCGGCGTGGTGCCGGGGCTGATCATTCTGGGGTTTTTTTTTCTTTCTCTTTGGCGCAGCTCCTCTCGGACCCACTGCAGAACACGGCGCTGCTGACGGAGCAGCTGCGCTCGCTGGGGCTGTACGCTGCGCCGACGGTCGGCGACGGGAACTGCCTCTTCCGCGCGCTGAGCGACCAGCTGTATGGCTCGCCCTCGCGCCACGCGCAGTTGCGCGCGGACGTGTGCGACTGGATCGCACGCCACGAGGCGAGGTACGAGCCGTTCGTCGAGGACGAGCGCGGGCTCGAGGTGCATCTGCGGTGTATGCGCGAGAACGGTGGGTGCCGTCCGGCTTTTTTCCTTTTTGCAAAGATGCTGACATCACTCCCCAGCGACGTACGGCGGGCACATGGAGCTCTCGGCGTTCGCGCACCTGACGAGGCGCAACGTCAAGGTCATCCAGCCGGGGCTCGTGTATGTCATCGAGTGGGCGGCAGGCAGCAGTGGCGCGGCCGACTCGCCGCCGCCGTCGCCCACCCACGCCACCCACGCTCATGACGACTCGCTCGACGAGCGCGAGAGAAGGCGCCTGCGGAGGGACCGCCGCAAGGACAAGGACAAGGACAAGGAGCGCCCGACGGAGGTGATTGACGTGGACGCGGAGGAGGCCGCGGACACGATCTATGTGGCGTAAGTGCTATTCTGCGTTGTTCTTTGGCGGTGCTCGTTGTCTGCCGCTGGGCGTCCTCGTGTTTGTCCGCTGCCCATGATCCTGCTCGTTCGCAATGGGTGTTATCTCCCATACCTCCGTTTTCATTGCGTCTGCTCCCGCGCCCCTCCCCCCTCCCTTTCGTTGCGTCGCTTCCCTCCCTGCGCCCGTCCTTCGCCACCCGGTCTTTCCTTTTTCTCCTCTTGCCCCTCTTCTCCCCGTGTCAGCCCCACTATCAGCCGCGCCTGTGTGCATGTATCCACCCCGTTCCTGCTCTCCTCTTCCTCTCTTCCTCTCTTCCTCTCCCCCTCCCTTCCTGCCTTCCTTCCACTCTCACTTCACTCCGTCGCCTACACCCTCCGCACACCCCAGCCAGCCTCACTACTTTCGCGCCGCATCGTTACCTTTTTATCACTTATCTCTTCGCCGCTCTCCCCCCGACTTTTCGTCCGCCCATCTGTGCATCATCCCCCGCACATATACCTCGTCCTTACCCGCCCTCTCCCCTCCCCCCTCCACCTCCTTCTCACTAGCCCCCCCCCCCGCCCCGCTCCATCTCGTCATCCCTCCCACCTCTATTTCTTCACCACCCCCTGCTCTTTTCTTTTCCTCCTGCCCCCCTCTCCCCATGTCAGCTATGCTGTCAGCCGCGCCTGCGCACTCATACATCCACCCCGCTTTCCTTTTCCTCTCTTCCTACTTCCTTTCTTGCCTTCTTTCCTTCCTCCCTCCCTTCGTTCCATTCGTCACCTACACCCCCCGCACATTTCACCCAGGATGCAGCGATCATACCGCACCACCCCTCCTTCGCTCCCTCCCACCTCCTGCTCGCCATTGTGCTTTGCCCCCCGATTCTCCCTCACGCGCCGTACCCTTATCTCATCGTTATCTCTTTATCGCTATCGTCCAGACTTTCGCCCGCACATCGTTTCCCATCGTCCTCTCCCCACCCTTGCATCGTCTCCCCTCCTGTATCTCCTCCTCGTCCGACACTTCCAGCCCCTCCGCTTCTTTCTGTGTCAGCTGGGCATATATCAATATTTCCGCTGTCCTCTTCCTGCTTTCCTCTGTCCCTCTTTGATCCCCGCCTCTTGCCTGCAGGGCATACACCTCCATTCCGCCCCCACTTCGTGCCTCCGATCCTCCATCCCCCATCTAGCGCATATTTATTCTCCTTGTCTTTATTTCATGTCCTCATCTTCACCCTTTTCTATCGACACTCTTTCTCCGTTCGCCCGATGCCCCTTATCATGACATTGTCTCGGTCCTTCGTGCCTCCGCTGTCCATCCTATCGTGTCCGTCTCTCAGCCGCCATCCCACCCACCCTGCTCCACCCTCCCTCCGAGCTATCTCATGCCCCTGCATCCTTGATGCACCATCACCTCATCGATCCCTTCTCCCTTTTCATTTCCCTTCCCCTGCGTCGCACGCGCGCCGTCCTCTCCGGATCCCTCGATCCCTCCCATTCTCCGTGTTCCACGTCGCCCCTCCTCATCTTCCCTCCTCCGTTTGCTTTTCGATGCCGTCGACCCCCGACACTTCTTTCTGTCGTCCCTCCTCCTCCCTCCATCTTGGATACTCCCCTCCTGGCCTCTCTTTCTGTCTGCCCTTTCGCATGCCGCCCATCCTCCTTTATTATCATCGCTCCCTTCTATCTTCGGTCGCTGACTTTGTCTTTTTCATGTTAGCTACCATGACTGGGAGCACTTCTCCTCGATCCGCAACCTTAAGGGCCCGCACACCGGCCTCCCCGCTGTGCGGGAGACGCCGCCGTACCCGCAACCGCCCTCGCCGCTCACGCCGTCCCCGGAGCCCACACCCGCACCCGCGCCGAAGAAGAAGGTCGTGCCGAAGGTGCGCCTGAAGCTCTCCAGCGCGTCGCCGACGAAGGCGCTCTCCAGCGCGTCCGCAGCGGGGTCCAGCAGAGCGCTTGCGCCCGCGAGTCGGGGGAGCAGAAGCGAGGACCTTGCGATAGACGGGGCCGGGCTGGCGCCGCCGCCGCGCGTGCAGCGCAGCCCGAAACGGAGCTTCGACGAGAGCAGCGGGAGCGCGGGGAGCGAGAGCGAGAGTGTCGCGAAGCGTACGCGGAGCGCGTACGCGGCGCCTTCGCGTGTGCGGCATACCGCAGAGGAGGAGGAGGAGGAGGAGGCGGACGACGATATGGACTCTGACGCGGACGCAGACGGCGAGGACGACCTGGATGTGGATGTGGATGCGGAGGGGGAGGAGGAAGGTGAGACGCGCAGCAGCGGCGGGACGAGCGGCACCTCGCTCTCGCTGTCACTCTCGCCGCCCGCGCTCTCGTCGTCGTCGTCGCTCTCCTCGCTCTCGTCCGTCTCGCCGTCGCCGCCGCCCGAGCCCATCCCTGCGCCTGCGCCGGTCCCGGTGCAGGAGAAGTCGCTGACGCGGCGGCAGCGCAAGGCGCTCGGGCTGCCGAAGGCGCGCAGCGGGGCGGGCAAGATCGTGATCCCCGGCGGGCGGTTCGAGGGCACGGCCGAGTGGCGGCAGAATGGCGTGGGGCGGCTGGACGTGCGCGGATTTCGCGAGCTCAAGATCTGAGCGGGTGTGCTGTTCGCGGGTTTCCGGCGATACGATTTTTCTTTTTGATGATTTCTCTTCTCTCTCGATTTCTCTCTACAACTCTATTCCTCTCTCCTCTCGCAGATTTCTTCCTCGGTCTCGTTCACGTATCACACGCACGGCATTGGCATCCATTGATTATTATTGACGTTACTCGTACTGTTACACGCACGCACGCGCGCGCACGAAATGAAGCAAAGCGATCTACATAGTACATACATACAGGCTGGTTATTAGTGGTACATAGTTGCTACCTTACATATAAAGATCACAGAACATTCAAGCGATGAAAATGGTGGCGGTGCACGTTATGTTTCGGTTGGCATCAGCAACATTGAAATGATTTATCCTCCTCCTCCTCCATCGCCTTCTAGCTTCTTGTTCTTGGACCGGCAGCAAGCCCAAAAAACAACAATTGGGAAATGTTCGGCGACTTCAAGGGGGATTCTTCTAGTCCAGGACTCCTCGAGGTCTATCTGCCAGCGCCGTCCGGGGCACCTGTGCGGTCTGGCTGTCTGCCTGATTCTCCAAGATTATCCTCTAAATTCTTGGCGTGTTGTTGGCCTCTGCTGACCTTCCAGTGCCAGTTTGCCGCAGTGCCAAACGAAAGGAAATCGTAAACGAAAAAGGATCTAGCAGCCATGGCCACAACCCAACCCTGATTCAAACAGGGAGCCTTCTGCCTACGCCAGCCCATCTTCTGTTCAAGCGTCGCAGATGCGGACCACCCCACCATCGGGACATACCTCTTATTGTGCTTCAAGTCGTGTCGGAAGCCCTGGCTCCAGACCGGTTTCAACTCGAGACCGGCACTTTTACATAAATTCGCTCTGTATACACCCATACGCACTGCAGGCTCCCCTTTAATTTTCCTGGTTGTTTCTCTGTTTTTTCTCGGACTCGAAAATGTGGTCAACGGCTACTCTCAAAAACTGTGATATCTCCACGCCAGGTAATTCGAACAGGGCTTCTGCTTCGCTTCGAACTTAGGCCCTTCTCAAAATATTCAATCTTAACTGGAACGGGCATGGGTCTACTTGGCTACTATCCCTTTTCTCTACCTACGTTTTTCTCTCGCTATCTGGTGCTTCTGCCTTGTATCGCAATTTTGTCCTCGCGAGGCAACTATCTGGGCTTCGATGTTCCAGAGACCCGGTCCCTCCTTGTTTCTTCTGCCCAGTTGCTGCCCACTTGGTAAAAAAAGTACTATATCACTTCAACTCTACGACTCGAGCCTGATTCGAACAGACACCCTATGCTTGACAGTGTGACACAATTCACATGCAGCGAGCCACTGACAGTGACCCACCTCGCCACCGAGTCGGTTGATGCAGGAGCACCGCCTGGTCTTACTATGCCCTGCACTGGGGCCAACGTGGGACATAAAAAAAATCCAAGTCTATGTGTCTGACCCGAACCTGATTCGAACACGTGTCGTCTGCTTGTTATTTGATAACGCGAGGTTACAACTATTTCCGGCAGATACAAGGCCACCCCGTCATCGGGTCGGTATTTATTTCTGCTTCTATAGCCTTTCCTACTTATCTGTTTGGTCCGCTATTTATTTTTTAGAATGGGCCATTCTGAATGGCACTGGCAGTATTTTTGGGACATATCATTGTATTTTCTCGGCATCCTATGTTTTAGATCTTGACCGAACAGATCAATTAATTACATTGACATGTCCTCCATTCGGTGGCTTTTCATTTAATCATTATCAGCAGTCCAACAGTCACTCGCGTGGCCACGTGGAGATGTAACTTGGATGATTGTTGATCCCTGCTGAGGACTCCTTGGGACTCCTGGGATCGGTGGTATTTTCAACCAGCTTCTGTGTTGAGGTCGCCGTCGTATATCAACAACAGCTGGACGCATGACTTTCGGCAACACTCCTGCACTGGCACATCTAGTCACATCTTGCAATTCCTGCCAAATCACGCTGATCCCCGACGACCGACGACTGACTGATGAAACATCATTTCGACATCCTTCACTCTTCTCAGGCCTGCAACGTCATGTCGAGCCACCCTCACTCCCTCTATTCCCCTCACCCAGATGCCATACCTAGAGACTCTCATTTCAACGACGTTTGTTCAACATCCTCCGGTTCATCTCATGCTGGCAACACACAAACGCTCGCCGTAGTGCAGGACAAAAAGCGCACGACGAGTCCCCACTTTCTGAAAAATATTCTGAATTCTGTGAGCATAAAAGAGGGGGAATATTGTTGCAACTAACGTGCACATATGTAGGACGATAGTACTGGGCCTGAAACCTCGCCGCGACATTTCAAAATGGACACTGATTTGAGGCGCAGAAGACTGCCGAAAAATGAGCGTTTGGCAAGGTTTCCTATAACATCCCATTGCCGTCCACCAAGTGCATCCAGCTCCACTTCAGATGTCCAGTTTACAGCGTGCGTTGACCATGGGGATTATTTGCGCAGCCAATTATGTCTTCCGGCTGGAGCCACAGTCAGTCTCTGGTCCATAAAGGAGCCTCTGCACGGCGAAAAGCCTTCTGTACCGCTTCCCATGTTGATGAAACTTGCAATTTATGGTAGCGCAGATAAGCAGCTGACCTTGCGGGGCATCTTCAACGAGCTTGCGCAACGATTCACATGGTTCAGGGAGCACCAAGAGGATGACGCGTGGAAGGTCAGTCTATCCCGGGATCTCGTGCATTCGTCGTTCTGACTGAGACAACCGAAGAACTCTGTTCGGCACAATCTATCTCTGAACAAAGTATTCCGCAGAATTCCGCGTCCTCTTACAGAACCTGGACAGGGGTGTTATTGGACGCTCGACTTTTCGGAAGGGGAGGGTAATAAACGCGTTAGGAAGCGCCACACTGCCTCTAAGGCGGAGAAGAGCCATTCCGACCGGGAGGCCAGTGCCGAATCTCACGAAAGCGCATCACTAGCCTCCATTCATCACGAACCATAGGGACGCGTCTCCCTTCCCCACCAACAGAGCTCCCAATGGTATATCCAACCGCTGTTCTTATAGCCTCACCTTGTATTTCTTTACTTGATCCTCCAGCTCGATCGATCGGCTGGAGATGACAATGCATTTGAGTATCTCCCGTTCATCAAGTGTAACCCGTCGTTCGGCCCCGCTTCAAAGATGAACGGAATGAAATAGGTGTGAATCCCGTCAATCTATCTCGGGTCTTACGACGCATCCTGTGTTGCCGGCTTCATGCTCAAGGATAATCGGGTAGTAAAGGCCACTCACTCATTACAAACGCAACCAAATGTCATTAGAGGTAGTATCGATATGGCATAAAAATGTCCACATCGACAAAAAAAATGGTACCAGATACAGCAATTACATACGGCTCGGGGGACGAGATGGCTGGGGGTCGTAATACTTACCCTCATCTGAGCCGTGCGTGAGAGGCACAGAAACCGATTCAACGTCCTTATACCCAGTGCCGGTGCTGAACGGACGCAGTTTCGTATTCGAGGCCGAACGGCGATCAGAAATCGAAACGCCCGCAATGACGATGACACCGATGACCAGGAAGCCGTTCATTGCCAGGAGCGCGATGAGTATGGGTTGTGGAATCGCACCGTTACTGTTGCCGCTGCTGCCGTTATCGGAGGTCGCGGCATCGGAGGTAGCCAGGAGCGAGTCGCCGCCCTTGGCGATGGCACCAGCTAAGCCGAGTCCAACACCGGAGCCGATCGGGCCGCTGCCTGGTGCAATCGACGGTGGGCATGTGCTTGAGCCGGAATTGAATTCCCCATTCTGGGGGGGATCGTTAAGCATTGAAATAGAATGGACACAGCCTGTATAGCTTACTGCTCCGAAGTACATGCACGTATTGCCGTCCGCGTAGTGGCATGAGAATAGGCTGTCGGGTGTCACTTCCGCGCTGATCAAATTGGAACCGGCGTTGTCTTGTTGCAAGCACATTATGATACCCGATCTGTTCTGTGTCAGTCGTCTCTTGCACAAATAGTCCAGGTCACTTACAACCCGCTCCCGGAGGACGATGTGCTTGTGGAGACCGACCCGTTTCCAGACCCACTGAGTGAAGTGGGACAGTCACTCGAGCCAGAATCAAATCCTCCGTCCTATAGAAGAAATGAAAACAAGTGACGAAGACAACAGGAAAATCACTTACCAGGTAAGTGCACAGGTTCCCGTCCGCGTAACTGCATGCAAGGTCTCCCGCTGTAGTGAGCGAAGTGCCGATCAATGGAGAGCCAGGGATGTCCACTGTTAAACAGCTAAATCCGTTTCTGGGTACTTCATATAAGATGTAGATTCGAAGAAAATGGAACAGGGACGAACGAAGAAAAGCCGACAGGATTGGCCGATTTTGGACAGTCTCCAGGGTTTGAATCACTCGCTCCGTTCTAATATACACATCAGCCTCGGAAAATGCACTCAATTGAGTTGGCACTCACACTCTGGGAGTACGTGCACATGTTATTGTCCTGGAAGTTGCATATCAGGACACCAGTGGAGTTGAAGGCACTGGTCAATGGAGAGCCGTCTTTGCCGGCTGATAAATTATCGTCGAATGCCAAGCACAGAAAATTGGTTATGGTCGCGCTAGTACTGTATTATTATATGTCAGGATTTCCGGAAGGTAATGCCCGATGGAATGTGCGTACGTGGAACTGTCAATGTTATGAGGGCAATTGCTGGAACCACTTTGGAACCCCCCATCCTATGATTCACTATACTTGAGAGCGGAAACACGGCAATGAATTGTAGATACTCACGATGAAGTAAGTGCAGGGCGAGAGATCACTATTGTATGTGCATGATATGGTATCCGCAGAGGTAGAGGAAGCAGTCAACGGAGAACCAATAAGGTTGTTGGGGGGACATTGAGGTCCATCTCGTCTGATGGGTGTGGTCATCCCATTGGCGAAAGCAACAGTAAAGACCAATAGGATAGCGGAGATCATACTGCGGCCGGGTGATCGTTCAAGAAAGAAGGAAAAAGAGGAGAAGAAGAATAAGGAAGAGAAGAATTTCCCCTGTATTTATCAAGGGAGGAACCTGTGCACCGGAGAGACGGTGTTTCAGTAGCATAGGCCGCAGAGGCCGAGAAATTAGCTGGCCGCTGTGTTCCGTTTGTGGGTCCCCGTAGATTGGAGAGCTGGTCGGTGTTCCATACTACTATCTTTAGTCGGACATCAGAGCTTGGAAGGCCACGAGACGGAGAAAGTCTGTGAATGCGCTGCTTTGATACAGGCGGATCAGAACTGGCAACGATGCACCAGAATGCACCACTGAGGTCCGACACTGCGAGTAAATAATGTAATGGTTGCTGGAACCCAGAATAACGATGAGAGAATGAAAGAGCCGGTGTGTGTTGAGATTAAGTAGCAGATAACCCGAGCCAAGTACCGTCCCATTTGCGCTGCCCGTTAAACAACGAAAATTTAGTGTCGTGCAAAAAATCGGGTTTTGCCGTGGTGTGGACACTGATCATAAGCTCAGGTTGAATTCAATTCCAGAAATAGCCAAGCTGAATCTCGAAATTCCCATCGAGCTCCAAGTCTTTTATTTCAAAACCAATTCAGAACCCAGGGAATTTCGGTGATGCTGGTTGGTTGCCAAAAAAAAATTACTGGAGTTACTGTAGTAATCCGACCAAGTGTTCAGGTGACGGGTGCCGGCCACCCATGAACTGAACACTTGGGACGTAGGTGACGGTGACGGCGAGGATTTTTCGCCCAAATAGGCTCAAAAATGTGGAAAAGAAAAAGGTCCGGCATCCGCCGGACTATCTTTTATTGGCTGAACCTTTAGGTTTAGCTACTTACATGTGGGAGCACATCGATTGCGGTCACTTTTTGACCATAAGTACAAACACAATTTAGTCATGACAAATTAGTCATTGCACAAAAACATATTAAAAGAAAGCAAAGAAAACAGAATTGAAATTGACAATGTCGGAATACGCTTTTACACCTCCCTGTTAGTCGAAAATTCTACCTGTCTACAATTCCATTTCCTCTCTTGTGAGCAAAGAGGTTCGGGTTGGATTTTATGGTTAGTCATATCTGCTTTATGTTCGGGTCCGTATCCGTTCGGACTCGGAATTGGACCGGTTAAATCCCATTTAGCCGCGGTCTATGCACGTGAGGCGTGATCGTCTCTGACGCGTCGCGTCTTTGTTCTTTGTGCTCGGTACTATATATATTCCATTTCCCCTCCGCTTCTTTTTCCTTGCGCTCTCATCCTCTCATATCTCACATACAGCTCGATAGTCTTCGTACTTCGTCGCTACATTTTTCTCTCCAGTCCAGCCTTTGTCGCCAGCGCTCCAAAGTGGCTCTTCGCGCACGGCTTCGATCGAGAGCACCGCCGTCCGCCACTGCCGTCCAGGCCCGCCTTCGCGTCAATACCACCAGGATCTTTGATCCTGAAAGTCTTCCACCGGCTCCCCCCCACCCTCCCCGTCTTCACCGCCGTTGTCACCACGAGCGGCGTCCATCACGCCTTTGATCGACGATCCATCACCACGTCAGGCTGCTCGGGCCGATCTTCTTTCATCCCACCGCGTCTTTGACAGCATGGCCGAAGGCTCTGCCTCCAGCTCTCCCTCCGCTGCCCCCGGACCCACCGTGCCCTCCGCCGCCGACGTCTTGGCGGCGCAGGGCCAGCAAATCGACCGCCTTCAGAAGATGGTCGATGCCCTTCTAAACCTCGCGCTGCAGGCTCCTCCGGCAGTAGCGCCGCCCGTCGCGCCACCGGCGCTTCCTCCCTTTGTGGCTGTCCCCCCTCCACAAAGTAAGTCTTCATTATATGCTCTGTTCCCCACCATTGAGGCAGGCATGCTCCTGGACATCGCACGGCACGAGTTGAAGCCCGTGGATTTGTTCAAGCTTGATTCACGTTTCCGTGACAAGTTTGATGTCGAGCGCACCGAGGATTCCAAGGCGTGCACCGGTACCGCAAAGGACTATCCGTCCTTACACTCCCTCCTCATTCCCCTTACGACATACTTCCGGGTTCTTCAGGCCTTCGCGGCCTCGGCTGGCGACACTGCGTCCACGCGCCTCATCGGTGATGGTGCAGGCTGGTACACTGCCCATCTTCTCGAGCTTCATCAGCGCTACGAATGGTCAGCGGTGGTGCAGTATCACATGCAGTTCCACCTCATTCGTCGGCGCGAGATGGCTGACGGCGACTACTCCGGATGGGGCCACACCGACGCCGACTTGATGAATCAATATCTTTATGATCGTCATCGTTCTTCTCCGCGCGATGGTCCCTCTCGCTCCTCACTGGCTAAATCGAAATCGCCCAAGCCCATCAGCGAGCAGGTCTGCTTCAACTTCAACAAGGGTGAATGCGACTCGTCTCCGTGCCCGGATGGCCGGCTCCACAAGTGCAAGAAGTGCAGCGGTGACCACAGCGAGAAGTCATGCAAGAAATAGGGATTCGGCAGAGCGAGTACAGCTACTCGCGCTCACACTGCTCGCTCTCACCGGCAGCGCAATCCCCGGTTCATCTCGTCTATGGCTTCTTCGCAATCGTCATTTATTCCCCGCCCTCTGCACTCTGACCTATTTCCGCCCAATACTCCCCCGCCACCTCGCCCGAACTCGGATCCCCGTTGTAACGCTCTGCTTCCTCCCGACCACGCTTCCATCCCCGTTTCTACGCCACTTAACCACGATGCATGGGCTTTTTACCTTACCGACTACCCCGATAGAGCATTCGTGTCGTCGCTACTTCAAATAATTAAATTTGGTGCTAATATTGGGTTCACCGGCTCTGAGTCTTCGCGTCCCTCTCGCAACCTCATGTCGGCGGCGGAAAACTCGGAGTTTATCGGCCATACAATATCTTCTCTGGTCGACAACGGGCATGCCGCGGGTCCATTCCTTCATCCTCCCCTCGAGCATTTTCGCTCCTCGCCGCTCGGTGCGGTCAGCCGCAAGCGCAACCCTTCTAAATTGCGCATCATTAACCACCTTTCGTGGCCACGCGGTTTTTCTGTCAACGACGGCATCCCTGATTCCGAAGCTCACATTTCTTATGACATGTTTGAGCGGGCGGTTTCGGACTTAATCACCTCTGGGTCTAGTTCCCTCATGGCAAAGCTCGACCTTAAGGACGTGTTTCGCCACATCCCCATCTGCTCTGCAGATTGGCATCATTGCGGTTTTACCTGGGGCCGCCAGTTTTATTTTTTACTGGTCTTGACCTTCGGGCTTAAATCTGCGCCGTATATTTTCAACCTCTTTGCCGAGGCGTTGCACTGGATTATCCAGTGTCACATTCCTTCCCATCTCCGCCACTATCTGGACGACTTCCTTTTGTTGTTTCTTCCATCCACGACCCAGGCCACTTGCGATGCGGCGGTCCAATGGGTTATTGTGTTGGGTCAGGAGTTGGGGCTTTGTTTCCAGGACTCGAAGACCGTTTGGCCGTGCACTGAACTGGAATTTTTGGGCCTGATCCTCGACTCCGTTCGGATGGAGGCGAGATTGCCAGCTGATAAGCTGGAATTTCTACAGGAGCTCCTGCGGAATTGGTCGCAGAAGCGGTGTTGTTCCCTTCGCGAGCTCCTGGAACTCATGGGATACTTGCAATTTTGCTCGCAGGTTATTCCCGGCTCGCGCACCTTTATTCGGCGCCTCATCGATTTCTCGATGAAATTTTGGTCGCCTTTCGCTGTCCAGCACATCCCGTCCGGCGCCTTCGCAGATATTCGCTGGTGGCAGATCTTTAGCTCCCAGTGGAACGGCATCCGCTTGCTGACGCCTTCACAGCCCGGCGTAGATGTATTCACCGACGCCAGCGGGTCCAAAGGCCTTGGGGGGTCTTTGGCTCGTCTTGGTTCGCTGCGCGCGCCCCGCGGCGTTTTCGCGGGCGTGATATTCAGTTCAAGGAGATTTATGCGATTCTCCAGGCCATTCTTCGTTGGGGCGATGAATGGCGGGGGTCACATGTCACCTTCTTCTGCGACAACCAGAACATTGTTTCTTGGTTGAAATCTGGCACGTCGCGCTCGGGGCAGTCTATGTCCATTGTCCGAATGGTTGTCATGCTCGCTGCCTGCCTCAATTTTTCTTATTCCATTGTCTGGATACCGTCTGAAGAGAATGTGCTTGCTGACGCCGCTTCTCGTTTTCAGTATTCCCGCCTCTTCCGCCTCGCGCCGTATCTCAACCTCAAGTCCTCCTCAACGAGGTCCCAGATTACTGGTATGAGACGCACTCTCACTTCTCCAGGCGCGCCGCTTTCTGGCTCTGGCACGGACTTGCTGCCAGCACGCAGAAAACCTACTCTACCGGCCAAAAATCCTACATCGACTTCGTCCGCCTACGCCCAGAGCTTCTTACAGCTCCCGGCCAATATCTCCCCGCTACCCTGCCCGCCATCGTCGAATGGGTTTCGTCCCTCGGTGATCGCGCCCTCCAGCCCAAAACGATTAAAGGCTACCTCTCCAGTGTTCGTTCCCTCCACGTCGACGCTGGACTTCCTTTCGAACCGTGCGAGTCGCCCACAGTCCATCGGATTATCCGGGGAATCAAGCGCTTCTACGGGGAGAAGGATCGTAAGCCCAGGCTTCCTATCACACACGACATTAACACCAGACTTGCCGCGGTTGCTGGCGACTGTTCCCAGCGCGACAATGCCAACCTTGACGCCGCTTACAAAACCAGTTGGGCTGGATTTCTGCGCTGCGGCGAAGCTACCCTCGGTGACCGCGACAAATTTAACCCCGCTGTCCACCTCACTCGCGGCTGCGTCAGATTTATCCCCTCCATCGATAATCCCACCCATGCAGTTATAGACCTGCCCGCGTCCAAGACGGACCCATTTCGGAAAGGTGTTTCAATCTTAATCGCAGCTGCGCCCGGCGCCCCGACCTGCGCAGTCAGCGCACTTCAAAATCTTTTCCGTGTCGACCCCCAACCGCCTAATGCCCCACTATTCACTGATGGCCTCGGCAATCCTCTCACCCGTTCTACTTTCATTTCTAATCTCAAGTCCCGTCTCGCGCGTATCGGTCTCGACTCTTCCCTCTACTCGGGCCACAGCTTCCGGCGCGGTGCCGCTTCGTCTGCAGCAGCCGTAGGCTACTCGGATTACGAGATCCAGCTGCTTGGGCGCTGGCGGAGCGATGCGTACAAGCTTTATATTGATATTCCGTGGGACCGGATTCTCAGCCTCTCTGCTCGTTTGCATGTGGCCGCTGCTCTGGCTCAGCTTTTCGAGCCTCCGTCTCTTCCCTTCGCTCCGGTTGTGGCTTGAGCGCGGCCCCCCCTCTCCCGGGGAGTCCGTGCGAGAGAGCTTTGGCGACCAAATTTAATATTTGTCCGCAAATTCTCTTCTCGCCCTTCTCCCACAACGAGCGAGGCATAGATGGACCGGTTAAATCCCATTTAGCCACGGTCTATGCACGTGAGGCGTGATCGTCTCTGACGTGTCGCGTCTTTGTTCTTTGTGCTCGGTACTATATATATTCCATTTCCCCTCCGCTTCTTTTTCCTTGCGCTCTCATCCTCTCATATCTCACATACAGCTCGATAGTCTTCGTACTTCGTCGCTACATTTTTCTCTCCCACCCTTACCGCTTGCCCATTTCCTTATTTACTTACATCAGCTCGTTCATGTATTACTTACATTCGCCTGTGCCGGCTTGAGCGCGGCCCCCCCTCTCCCGGGGAGTCCGTGCGAGAGAGCTTTGGCGACCAAATTTAATATTTGTCCGCAAATTCTCTTCTCGCCCTTCTCCCACAACGAGCGAGGCATAGACCGTCAGTCGAAAGTCACTCTGAAGCCGCACTCATAACGAGTACATACAACTTTAGTAGGATAGGTATTCAACGGACGCCTATCGCGCAGTTGAATGCCTATCACGCAATTAAATGCCTATCCCGCATTCAAATGCCTATCGCGCACGCTTAAACGCCTATCGCGCGCTTAACTGCCTAACAAGTCGTCACATCAGTAACATGAAAAGTGACGCATATTTTCAGTGACCACGGTCACAACGACCGCGCCCTTCACCCCACCCAGCTAATGCCATGCTGAGACAAGAACGAGGTGGAGGTAAGACTGTGATGGTTTGTTTGGTCACGTGATTCCGATCGCCGGATGTTGCCGAGGCGTTGCGATACGGACGTAGACTCCGAAGAGTGCAGGTGTGCGCGTCAAAGGAAATCCAAGAATGTCAAGTAGGTTTACGAGGCAAGATTCTTCCCCAAGCCCTTGAAGTCGGTGTGGCGGACGTGGACGTCGCCGATTGCTCATTGGTCGGCATTTTCCGCGTGTGCCGTGCCACACTTGATCATTGATGTGCCGCAGATGTGTGCCGAGTGCCGCGGATAAATGGCATGTGCTGCACTCTTTGTGCGCTGCATCTGAACAATCCCGTGGTCACACTGGGGGGATAAAGCCTCGGTGGATAGGCATTCATGAAATGATAGTCACTTGTGAAGCAATTGGCATTCACCCGCAAAATAGGCATTTTTATTATTGTGATAGGCATTAGTCCCATCAATAGGCATCATCCAATGCCTATCATACTAAAGTTGTCGTGTCTCCTCATAACGCACTCAATCACTTTTCTTGGCCGTGGGTGGTTGAGGTTGAAGAAAGCTTAGAGAGAGATGCACATCGAGCGTCCGCCGTCAGTGTGGCGGCAGAGAGCAGTTGTCACAATCTGTCACCCATGTCACTGGGCCACGGCGCACATCAACGGCTTGATCAACCTGGCAGACAGTCTCCTACCCAGCCGCACGTTACGGGGTTGGTGATTCTCAGTGCGGTATTTTACAGCAGAATATGTGTAGTAATACATTTCTTGTCATATGTGATCGCCCATCAATCCATCACTAGAACCTTAATTTTGCCAACCCCTCCACGGCGGCTGGCGTTTAACAAAGGTAAACAACATAGCCACCCAGCCCCATCACCGCCATCAGCTCCCGTCGGTGGCCCAATCAGTCTGTCAACAAACCCCGTCGCATCGCGCTCTCCGGTCAGGACGCGTAAACACTCTGGAATTCCACGATGGCCTCGGGGGTAAATAAGAGGGGCATCCAGAAGGTGAGGGTCTTCCAGAAGCGACATCCCTGTCGCGCTGAAGAATGGCGCGGACGACTTTGAGCTGTGGTCTGGAACCAAAAACGGTCTGGGCCTTGTCCTGGATTTCACTGAGTAGGAGATTATCGAGAGGCCATCATGGAATTCCAGAGTGTTTACGCGTCCTGAGCGGAGAGCGCGATGCGACGGGGTTTGTTGACAGACTGATTGGGCCACCGACGGGAGCTGATGGCGGTGATGGGGCTGGGTGGCTATGTTGTTTACCTTTGTTAAACGCCAGCCGCCGTGGAGGGGTTGGCAAAATTAAGGTTCTAGTGATGGATTGATGGGCGATCACATATGACAAGAAATGTATTACTACACATATTCCGCTGTAAAATACCGCACTGAGAATCCACCAACCCCGTAACGTGCGGCTGGGCAGGAGACTGCCTGGCAGAGCATTTCTCGACGCGAGCTTTAGATGTCCTGTAGATTCAAATAGGATAAGGATCTTTGAATTTACAGATTTTTAGAGGCAAAAAAAAATCAAGACCCCTCATGTTTTATAAATATTTTGTGTCGTGCATATCATATCTCTATCTAAGCGCCTTTGGCGTCTATCTGATCCAATTTTGCTTCAAATAATTTATTCATCCAAGGTTCAGCCTCCGCCTCGAAGAGGCCTAATCCATGTCATGGTAATTTCTGATGAGATTTGTCAGAATGAACACCTTAGGTGACCGGTGACACGTCATGAACACTTGGTCGGATTACTACAGCAGTATGCCGTCAAACATGAGCAAACTCGCCCTTGACATGCACGACAACGATGCAGCCTCGATATTCTCTGATACCGTCTTCAGACAAGGACGAAACTCAGGGCCTGGTTTCCCCAAGCTCCCAGTCGCTGTTTGACGATGTGGATGAGGAAGAGATGCTCACCAGAGCCCCTCCGACCGTCTACCCTCCGGATCCTTGGTTCGAGCGACTGACGCCCCCAGTGTGACAACGGGTGGCCCTTATCCCGACCATACTCTTCTCAATATGGCTGGCCATCTGGCTGCATAACGATGGAACCTGGATCGGAGCGGTAGTCTAGGTATGTGCATAGTGGCGTTTGGCTGGTGTACTTTACCCATTGCGATTCTCAGGCCGACTGGCTGCGGACTCTATTCGGCCTCATCCTCGTAGCCGTCTCTCCCCCGAGTTCCCAGCTTAAATCCCCGTTCAAATAGAGAACAAGTCAACCAAGAAATGCGTATGGTGGAGATGATTTTTGACAGTTGTTGGGGAAGCACGCCCTGCCGCCGGACCTTTAGTTCTCTATGGTTAGCACAATTGCGTGAAACTGTCTTTACCCTAAATATTCATAATTACCACACGAGTACAGCTATTGAGCGTTTCCGTATCTTGTCCTAATGCAATGGAATCCTTTGGCCGCGCATTTTGAAACGTTCGAGAATAGTCGCCCTACAATACAAGACCGAGGACTGTTTGAGGATCGTGCCACACTGCGAGCCACACTGCGAGCTGTCACTGTCTAATGGTTGCCACTCATTAGTCTCTGCAGCCTCAATTTCGGCGAACCGCAATTAATCAGGAGTCATGCACTTACAGCAGTTATATTTAGATTGGGATTCGGAGAGCCGTCTGTCATTGCGGTCATGGTGGTTCGTAGTTCAACCACCGAAGGCGACGGTAATGTGTTGACTGCGATCTCGTATAATCAAAGCGTTTTCGTGCTACTAATGGACATTGTGAGGTGCGCAGTCATTTTTTCTCGCACGGTAGTTCTTGGGTGAAACCTGAAATATAATCGCACCCGTACTATAACCAGGATGTAAATTTTCCCCCAAAGTTACGGATGCGTGGACACAGGCGGAGTCTTGAAGCCATTGTATATCAAAGTCGTCGAATCAACCACGCCAACTCGACGATTTCTGACTAAACTTCGTTGCGATCTCGAAGTTGATTGCGAATTCTAAATTGACTTGAAGTAACAAAATGAATGAAGCCGCAGGCTTGCTCTATCGAAATATACACCTAAACTGCTTGGCGCTTAATCGGTGCATTCTATATTCACGCTCGCGACGATGACAGAATTAATATGTTTTATAATTAGCTCTACGACTCAACTCCAAAACGGACGAACTTTGCACTCGGGAGCACTGGCTCACGTCCAGGCAGCCGTCTTGCGGCTCGATATTTTTCTGCAAACGGTGAAATGGCCATACAAATTCGTCTCACACCATTGACAGCGGTCATTGGAATTTTTGAATAGTCACTCATCGTTCGATTTGCGCGCAAACATTGGAGAATAAGTCGTCGTGCTTTCATTTACCTTCTAATGGGTCCTGGAGCTGGTATAAAGACGAGCCGTACTTCACCTTCACCATTCACCAACATCTCAACCCCGCCTCGCACAAGCCTCACAGACTAAAATGCGTTTCACCTCTTCCACAGTTGCAGCTATCTGCCTCTTCTTTTCACTGTCCTCCACGGCCCTCGGCGAGTCCGAGTTCGCCAGAGGGGACGACATCAAGGGAGGCAAGGGCGGTCACAAAGTAAGCGTTCCTGAGCTCTTGAACAATGAAATGATGAGTCTAATTCTTGCGGTAGCAGGCGCCCTGTATCCCGTTTATCTACGACAACGCGTGTATCAAGGGACGATGCACCCAGCATCGCAAGTGCGAGCTCGGGTACAGCCTGGACCCTTTCAGGCTCTGTTGCGTGAAAAAGATTTACCACCGTGGGGACGATGATGGCGCATTCGGAGGACAAGGCGGCAAGGGCCACGGGAACGGCGACCAGGGACACGGGAACGGCGACCAGGGGCACGGGAACGGCGACCAGGGACACGGGAAAGGCAACGAGGGACACGGGCAGGGCAACGAGGGACACGGGCAGGGCAACGAGGGGCACGGGGAGGGCAACGAGGGAGACGGGGAGGGCGACCAGGGACATGGGAACGGCGACCATGGGCACGGGAATGGCGACCAGGGACACGGGAAGGGCAATGAGGGCCACGGGAAGAGCATTTACGGTCGTGGGGACGATGATGGCGCATTCGGAGGACAAGGCAAAGAGGGGCACGGGAAGGGCGACCAGGGACACGGGAAAGGCAATGAGGGCCACGGGAAAGGCGAGAAGGGCCACGGGAACGGCGAGAAGGGCCACGGCCAACAACATCATGGCCAGGGCGGGATGGACCACGGAAAGGGTGGAAATGATCATGGTAAGGGTGGCGGAAAAGGCGGATATTGATGCCCGTCTTGAATAACGTGGTCTGCCAGTACCCAGTGTAGATCACTAAAAATTAATTGTCCCAAGTCTCGCTGCTCATCCTGTACTACTACCAACCTTGTACCAATATACTGTACTTACTCTATCCAATCGTCGAACTCGTGATCGACTTCAAGGCCAGAGGCATGAGCACTGTCGTTGAAACTCGGGACCTAGGCCTCCCCGGGTTCATCGATAGATTACATCTCCACTTGCTTCCGATTTGCAATCTATGCATCCACCACTCCTCGAATATTGAAATTTATATCGAAGCAGAGCTCTACGAGATCTCCTTTCTATCATCCTCCTTCGGCTTTTCATCTCTGACTTCCAAATCATCTATCGGGAGGCGCTTGTTCTCAACCGTCCTTCCGCCGTTCTTCCGCGCGCCCCACACGCCGCCCGTAATACCACCCTTCTCGAAAATCGCGTCGATCGCTTCAAGCTCCAGCCCTCTGGTCTCAGGGAAGAAGACGTACACGATGGGCACCCAGCAGGCGTTGAATATCGCGAAGATGATGAAAACGCGCCAGCTGATGTTTGCAATCGCGGGACTGTCGGCAACATGTTAGTGGATTAGTTACACACTGGCCACGTATAATACTGACGGCGTCATCTGAACGACTGCGAAGACACACCTGGACATATAAGACATAGGAATCAAGTGCGAATCGTAACTTGCTCACATCCAGTTAAAGAAGCTGGAGATGGATGAGCCTCTCGCGCGAATACGAGTTGTACTGATCTGCGTCACAGTCAACACCATGATGAACGTTCTAGCGTAAATTTCAACTTGCCTCCGCTGGATACAGCCAAGGCTAGATACACGAAGGTCATCAATCAATTTCACAGAGGTTAAACGAAACTTACGATCGGCAAATACCCAATTCCCAAAAATATCTGGAAGATGAACACCATAGCAGTCGCGCCGTACGCAGCCGGTTTTGTCCCGGTGGAAAGCAAAATTGCCGCAAGTATAAAGCACAGAGAAAGGCCGGCCGCGGAGAACATGAGTAACGGCCGCCGACCGTACCTATCAACCGTCTAAAAGCGGACCAACGCTTGAGGATGATATATCATACACAAATGAAAACGAACCCAGAGGGGGATGAACGATGCGAGCATATAGGTGATGGCAGTGCAGCCTCCCAGGATTAGACTGAGGTCCCGCGTCAGGCCCATGGTGTTCTGGTACACTACGGGCGCGAGGTAGCTTCACGAAGCGGGGATCAGTTTAGCCATGGGCATCTCAGACGGCTAACCCACTTGATCATATTGGCTCTAACATACACGGTGAATATCCAGGAGGCCAAATAAAAATACGGGGCATACCCAGTGAATTGTTGCATAACATTGACGCCAATGCACAGACAAATCCGTCTAAAGTTGCCCACCGGTCCGCCCTGCAAGAGCTCCTTGTACTGAAACGGACCTGGTCATACCGGTGTTAAGAACACATAAATGACGTAGTAGGAAGCAAACCGCCAGCCGACTCGACGCTAAGCGAGTGCTCGATCTCCTTTCGTACACGAACGACATCGGGGTGGTCGACAGAATCGCGGTCTTCCAGCATCGCGATGACGCGCGCGCCCTCGTCCGTGTGGCCGTGCGCGATGAGCCACCGGGGGCTGTCGGGAAGGACCATGCATTGAATGAACAGGCACAGCGCGAAGACTGCTTGGAATCCGATCAAGAGTCGCCATTGGGCGGGTCCTGAACATCATGGTGTCAGATCTTTGGTGGGTGTGCCTGGTGCAACGTACCACTGTGAAAGGACATCCCATAATCCAACCTAGAGAACCGAATATTGGTATGGAGAAGCGTACAAGACACGTATATTCACCAATATGCCTAGTGGATCTCGAGATTAACCACGTTTCAGAAACACGGGTAGGACACGAACAATGACAAGACCTATGATCGTGACGGTGGAATTCAAGCAAACCAAGGCTCCACGAATCTTCCCCGAAACAGTTTCGCTTTGGTATACTGGAATTGACGAGCTTTGCAGTGTTAATTGTAATGCCTGACTGACTCGGACAGAAATATATTCCGAATGACGTACGAGTTGAACCCATTGCCAATGCCCTGAAATTCGCATAAATTCCTTTATAAATCGATAGATCACTGGTTGCTCACAGTGACGATGCGCCCAACATATAGCTGTGCGATGGTGGTGCTGCTAGTCAAGATCGCCTAAAAAAATGATTACAGTTTCGAGTTACAGGTCTTCAATTTGCACTCACTGTGCCCACAAGCATCGTCGCAGCCCCTGAAAGGATCATGCGTTTCCGACCAATCGACTCGCCAAAGAAGAAAACAATCAGACTTCCTACAGCACATCCGATGTCCTGAGAATCGGTTAGCACCACGCGCAAGGCCGAGGTTGGACAGGTGTTGGTTGGCACGCACATAAATCGCAACAATCGTCCCCTGCGTCGTAGGGTCCGGGTGTCCGAAGTCCTTTCCGAACTGATTATCTGCGCCGATCTGCTCAGCTCACATCAGCACAACACCGCTACGGATAACCCTTGCGACGCACAATGCCCGACATGACTCCTTGGTCGTACCCGAGGAGTAGGAAACCTGGATGATTGATTTATCGGTCTATTCTTAACATTCGAGGACGCTGCTCGACGTACCTTGACAACAACAGGCTACAGCGCATGTTAAGAACCGTATGCCGACTCCAAAGGGCCCCGAACGACGCACCAGTGATAGCCCACACCATGGCTTTTCCGCGCAACGGCATAGTCCACATCTTGGTTCGTGAGGTCGAGAAGGTCGGACGCCTCGCTAAATGTCCATGGGGATTATAACAAGAGTGGAGTGTGGACAGAAGTGCTTAGTTGTTCCATACGCTCGGACCGAGGTGTCCGTATTTTCGAAGTTGAAACATGTAAAGTGACGGTGTGTCGATGATGGCATGATGTAGGGACAGCTCTAGAGGAAACTGTTCCATTCTGTGAGTTTTGTCTGCTTCTGTGTGTTGACTGGGTTCTACAGCGGACGTGTGCCGTGAGCTCGGCCTGGAAGACATTCAGAAAGTCCAGGGACAATAGTATACAAACGTGCCCTGTATACTTAGTTACTCCCTGGGCCCGGCGTTCCTGAGCGGGACCGTGCCGTGTAATCCTACCTACCTACCTACTTGGCATCATGCCACTTGCATACTTATGCCGCAACGCTGCTAGATGTGGTCCACAACCCGTTGCATCGCTTTAACGAGGATACAAAAACAGACGTCGCGGGGATGGGTTGGAGTTGGGGTCAGCATGCCGGCCCGAGAAATATGCAGAAGGATTCTTCAGCGCCGCCTATCCACAGAAGCGTGCCAGGTGATCCATAATACTTACGCCATGGTGCGGCATCGGACATGCTCGATGAGCGTGACATAGTATGCCAAACTTACAATGCATTAGGTGATACGAGTCCGAGCGTTACATGGAAAATAGGAACAACGAAAGCAAAATCAAAGCAACGTATGGAACGGGGATCTGACCTCTTCATTCAGCGACCACAGATGGCTCTTCTGCGACTACCTCGAGCGCAGGTGGTGTTGGGGTCGGGGCCCATCGCTCAACGAGGGCGTGCAAACGCGCAACCGCTGCCTCGCTGATGACGGGGGTCTTGCTAACTGTCTCATAGACTCGTTCCAGAGTCGAGTACACGTCAGGCAGCTACAACGGATGTCAGCAGGTGTAATCTTGTTATCGCCGACGGCTGACCTGGGACACCCAGATGGTGGTGCAACATGGGATGGGCTCGTTGCGCCGAAAAAGCAAGAGGAACTCGGCGTCCGCGTTCTCGATGACGCGGATCGCTTGCTCGCATTTTATTTTGTCGATCTGCAGGGTGTCAGTCGACGTAGGTTCGTTTCTGTGCGACGCACGTCTCTGCCGAGGACGGCTATTTCGTCCTCCGGGTCGTGGGCGGCTGTGAGAGCCTCGACGTAGCTGGAAAGTAACTCGCATTGTTTAACAACGACTACACCTTTGGCATAAGTCAGTATACGGACATGATATTTCATAAGAGCTGTATCTACCAATATGGGAGAGCTCCGCTTCGTCTTCCGTGGCGTACTTCAACATCACCGCAACCTCGCACGGAATAATCCGACTATAGAGGACCTTGGAAAGGGTGATCACGGCGCCAAATATTGTCGTACTCGTGCTCTGGTATATGTCGGGCGTGCTCCGGGACGCCTGGGTGCGCAGATATACGATTGCGATATACAACGAATAACCTTGCACCAATTGTGGTGCTGACGAGTCCAGTTTTTCGATCGAGAAGCCACCTGGGATTGTTGGGTCACGTATTGCCGCTCCCAGAAGGCGCAGGGACTTGAGCTGTTTCTGGACATGGCGGGCGAGGCTGGGAGGCAAATTAAAGCTCGAATCACCTTTCTGAGTGTGTGCGCTCACTTGGGGTTCTCGTCCGATGCCGTGAACTGAAACACCTTGGAGGATATGCCCTTCATGATCTCTTTAAACGAGAAACACACAGAGGACAGCGTGTTGTGGGCGTTCATGTGCCATTGAGGGTCTCCCGGAGAAACGATCACCATATGAATGCTATGCGCTGCGAAAAAGTCAGCCAAGCTTCGGGAAATGAGAGAAAATAAGTGCCACCTAGTATTTGTGCCAATATCTTGAACACAAGTTCATTTGGCAACTCTAGATAGGGGATTGGCAACATGGTTGTACATGAGAAAACCGACTGCTTGGCTTTGTTGATTATCAGCTTCCGGGCCGAGACCCTACCCCAACCACACTGCTGTTCCCATCCAATCTGTGATAAGTTATGTAGTGTGGCGCCCAACCGCATATTTATACTTCAAAAAAGTCCCAACGTCTGATTCGAAATACCATCTGCATGATTTCAGACATCGATCCCGGATCCCGCACCGCCAGCAGTTGCTCTGGTACAACCATCATTTTACTCGGTGCGCGGTGACAACACCAGACTCGAAGCTAGGCTAAGCTCTGCGGCCTTTTCAAGCCACTTGGTCGTAAAAATCTGATCGACACCCTCCCAGGAATTTAGCTGAGACACGGTCTCGGCCTCGAACCTCAAATCTTTGAAAGTCAGTAACCTCACAGCCATGGGCTCGTAAAGACATGATCAATACCCGCCCCAGAATTTATCTAAGATATTGTATCAACCTCGAGCTCAAATCTTTCAAAGGCGGTAACCTCACAGTCATTGGGTCGTAAAGATGTGATCGATATCCGCCTCGGAATACATCTGAGACATGGTCTCGAAATCCTTAAAAGGTGGGAACCTGACAACTTAACCCTACATTCCGCCCACTATGTCTCCAGGCTCATCACCGACTCGCAATACTAAATATCTAGCCGGTGGCCACTCATTTATTCCGGCGGGCAAAGCAGACAAGCGATCTCCATGCCCCGCTCTGAACGCCCTCGCGAATCATGGCTACATGTGCGTGTTCAAAACGACTATTTCTACCAGTTGTTCACGGACGAACAGACCGCGTGAAGGAACCTACATCTCGTTTCTGCACCTTTTGCGCGCAGTGCAGAACGTGTACAATCTCACTCTCCCTCTCGCCCTTCTCCTGACGTTGGTCGGATTTCTTACTTGCGCAAAAGTATCTTTCAAACTTCCGGAGCCTCCCTCTTTCAGTATCAGAAGCAGACCACACCCAGGCCTGTGCCGTGGATATCGGTGGAGGTTTTCGTGTTCGTGGACGCTTGATCTAGCCGATCTCTCAGCGCGTGGCTGGACCAAAATAACCCACGACGCGTCGCTTGTGCATCCTTCTGGCACGGCTTCACATGCCCCCGATCCTGGCTTGCTCCGAAGTCTACTCCACGCAGATATCACCGAGCTCGATTCCGCGCCTTTGCAAGAGAACGGGATGACCCTGCGCGACCTGGCGACCGTCCGCGTCACCCGTGAAAAGAGCCTGCCGCACCCGCTAAGCTCATTCCATGAGCAAGTAGCCGTCGGCGAGTGCGCGCTGGGATGGCTCGTCATGCGCGATGCAGATACCGGGGCGATTGCAGTGGATACTCTGGCGCAGTGGTTCGGCGAGGAGCGGCTCCCTGAAGGATGGTGGCACTCGAGACGACCTAGCAGGCCTGTGGGCTTGTGGCAGGCGCGGAAGAGGGCTGGGCAGGTGGAAGTATTTATGACGCAAATCCGCGCAACGGATGTTTGTTGAGTTTTTTGCTACTTCCACATGGACATTGTTAACATTGAACGTTGAATGTCAAGTTTCGTCGCGATCTAGACAAGTTGGATATTCTCATGACGTTAGATACTCTTTTTCCACGCTCTGTCGAGCAATCCTACATAAACATAAACTAGTGGTTGTCTCAAGCCTGGCTCCAACAGCGCGAACTTCAGTCTTACCATCGCCGCCACCATAGGCGACGTCCTAGTCGGACTAATATCCTGTGTCTTCCGCTGCCCTTCCCGCGGTGCGTTCAACACGCAACCGGCGAGTAACATCACCTCCACATCACCTCCACGTTCTCACCATGGTTTTTGATGGGAGACAGTCGTCCCGTTCGCCACAGGCATCAGGAGAACCGATGTAGCTATACAGTACTGTGCAACACCGATCAAGTTGTCAGCGGCAAAATCGCGTTCAATTGGCCGTTGGCGAGCAGGCTGCCACCATTTTAGGAGAATATTGGTATCCAGTACACTAGTGGCTCAAGAGGTGGGCGGAACGAAAGTTTTGGACACAGACCTCCCAAACTTCTGGACCCCGGATACTGGAAGTCCCCTTCGCCTCCCCCACTATGACATCACGTAATCACTTTCCCAGCACGTGTTAGTCAGTGTGATGACATTGTTCACACTGAGTTCCGAGTTCAGTGCAAGTTCATTGTCCATTCAAGTCATTTTCTTAGTTTCATTTACTGAAAAAAAAGAGAATGTATATTTACAGATCCATTTCAATTATTTCCTTGGTGAATTTAAGTTACAAAAAGCCTTAAGAAAGGTCAGGTTGACAATGGACATGTTCTAAATTAAGTCCTTTTGCAGAGACAATTTACACATCTGCCACATCAATTTAAAGGCAAATTTTCTGTCATTTTTTGCTTAGTGGGTGACTTTCCATAAGCATAGCACACCTAAAACAGCAATCTTTCCGTCGTGTCAAAAGCGAGGTATAAAGACAGCTTTTATGTATTTCATTTGACCTGGCTGAAAGAGAGACATTCAACTGCACTTTCCGCCCGAAGTAATGTGAGAGGGAATTTTGCCATTGGTGCCCCAATTTCCCGGAAAACGGCGCACCAATGGCAAAATTCCCGCTCACATTCCGCAACACTTTCAACCAGGTTGAAAGTCTCCCTTTCAACCTTGCTAAAAGGGAAGTGTAAAGGCTGTCTTTATACCTCTCCTTTAACACGGCGGAAAGATTGCCGTTTTAGGTGTGCTATAGAATAATGATTCTGGCATATTTCTGCTCTTGCTGTCGCCGCTGCCGAGTCAGCTGTCAGGACCCCATCAACGGGAAACCCAAAAGCGTACAAGAAATAATCCAGATCTACGAAAATCTGTAGAGGGGTACCCTCCCCCTCTACAGATTATTATTCATTGGAATAAACTGTTTTGGGTGGCCAACGGGTACTCCTCGTCCACTTGTGAAACCAGCGAGCCTCTGATTCATGTAAGAAAAATTCAACCACCTTCTGTTACCCATCGGAGTTCGTTCCGGCCTTTGTTCAAGCATGAAGTCCAATTCGTGTTTTTACTTCTTTCTTATGGGAATGGAAGCCTTTTATCAGACGATCCGAATATCCTGTACCTTGATGCCATCGCTGGCACCTTCAACTAAGCTCAGAAATACCCCAGGATTAGTTTATGCTTATGGAAAGTCAACCAGTAGTCTTATATATGCATCTAGTAGTAGAGCACAGCAACATTGATGCTTAAAACCTTCAGATATAGATTACTGCCAGTTGATTTCTGTGGTGGGAGAGGAGAAAACGGAGATGAAAAGGAACAGGATCTCACACATATGCTAAATGGAAAGAGGGAAAACGGAATAGAGAATGGGGTAGAAAAAGAAAAAATATCAGAGCACTCCCCCGATTCGAACCCTAGAAACACGGAGAAGTTACGTAATCATGTGCTTGGTCATCCAACCAGTGACCTTGCTCTTTTTGGGCAAACATTATGCTATGACACGCTCGCACTCTCGGCGAAGAGCTTCGACATTGGTCAGCATTTGTCCACTTTAGGCAATGTCATAGTGGGGGAGGCATTGGCCAGCTGGATACTGGGGGGGGTACACAGTCACATCAGTCACTCGGCAAGCATTACCCCTCCAAGCGACGGCAAATGTTGAACAATTGATGTAATCATTCTATCCAATTTGCCGACAACGAAACTAAATTGTGTACTGTAAAATAATGTGTCCTCCAACAAAAAATCTGAGCACACAAAGTGATGGGGAAACATCACAAATGGGGGGGTTATCACCTGGAAGAAACTAATCAGACTAAAACTGCAGTGATGCAGATATTCAAAACATCCCTGAAAAGTTGTCAAAACCTCGCAAAATGCCAAGGAAAGACCCGGAGACCGGTTTGGGGGTCTCACCCGAGGTCAGTGTCCAGGATTTGGATTCCACCCACCTCTTGAGTGGCCTCTATTAAAACCCCTCGGCGGAGTCAAATGTTGAATAACTATGCACCTACACCTTATTACCACTGCGCATACCAGCCAGCCAACTCCATGACATTAGGGTGATTCAAATAAGGATTTTTGACCCTGATTTGCATGAGGGTCCAAATGCACATTTATTCCGCCACAAATATATTTCCCTATTTTGAAGTTGAGGCAACTAATTTGTCCGTTTTGATGCCTGTGCCACAACTTTTAGACCCTTTTGGTAGGTCAAAAATAGTTGCAGCACGACTCGTTTTGCCGCAACTTTTTTTTTCTGCTGCAACTTTTTTCCCGCAAAGTACTGAGTTCAACCAAAACATTAAATTCTGGATGTATGTAAGTTAAGTAATGAGTGGACATAATCAAATGAAAAATGTGTTTAGTGGTGAACAATGTTTAAGCATTACCTATGCAGAAACTGACTGCACATGAGTACCATTGTGTAGAGCTACCCGAATCGGTGCATCAGTTTGCAACACCATCAACACCGCGATGGCTTCCTCTATTTTTTCCTCTTCCTGCGTCATACATCCCTTTCCCCACAACCATGTAACCAACACATCTTGACACAGCTTGCAGAGGCTGTCAATATCCACCATTCAGATCGCATTGAGAAGGTCAACACTAACCACATTGCATGTCTGGGTGATGGACCATTCTCGGGACATTCTCATGCCACTTACGTCTGCCTTTCTGCTCCGAGTCCCTGTGTATGGGTGATATACTAGGGGAAGTCAAAGCTAGCGATTCGGGGCCAATTCACGGGACAATTCTGGCTGTCAATTCTGGAGTCAAGAATCAGCTAGAATCGACAATTTCCACGAATCGACAAGAATCAGTGTTCTGACTCTGGAGGAGGAACAGCGACAAAATCATCGATTCTCATCAGATGTCAATTTTGATCCTGTTGGGCTGATTTTGGGTGCACCAGAATCGAAGTGAGAATTGGGGCGGTCAGAGCTGATATCAATTCTTAATCAATTCTTGGCAGAGAATCCTCCATCAGCCATTTGACATTTTCCTTGTGACCTTGTTGGCCCTTTTTGGCTGTTTGACCTTGTCAATAAGTTCACAAGGTCAAAAGTCAAAAAACACCCCCTTGAATATGCGTGTACTCCCCCATGCACCCGGTGAAAAAAAAAAGGTGTTTTTTTGGCCTTGTTGAAATCACAACTCTACTTGTGGCCATTGTGGGCCTTTTTTGGCCTTGTACAAGGTCACAAGGGATTTGTCAAAAGTCTGATGCTCTCTGAATCGACTGAGAATCAGCAGCTTTGACTTCCCCTACTGTGCAAAAATTCAGCACTTTTTACAGGGTTTTCAGCATCAACTTACATCTTGTATGCAGCTTGAGGGCTGACAACTTTTGTCACTTGCAGACAACTTGTCGCTGCGTTGCATCTTGCTGTATGATTGCAACTTCGGCAAGATCCACGTGCTTGGTTATGTTTGACATGGTCCCATCAGCTCGGCCATCGGCATAATCAATCAAAAATTTTGTTGAGGACTTGCAGTGGATCCTATGCCTGTAAAAGGCCCTTTCTCTCTTTTAAACGAAACAAAAAATGTCAAGGAACCTATTGAACCTTATCAATCCAATCAAAAGCTCTCGAAATTGTGTTAAAGCTCTGAAAGGTAAGACTTCCTCTTCCAATTTGCGATGGCTAACCACTCCTGCCATATTTTAAGAGATGACCCTCAGTATGTGTATACAGCTAAAAAAAGCTGTCCCAACCCTCAAGATGACTGCTGCACATTGGATACAGGCCAAACCCGTCTGCTATCCATTTATGGCTTTCCGCAAAGTTTGGCATCAAATCTTGTGATCAAGGCATCATTTCCCACCCACAAAAAATTACGCAGAGCCATACAAGTTGTGAGCATTTCAGAAGTTGTATACAAAACAGTGGTTTTCAAAGAGAGGTTGTCCCCCTTTAAAGTTGTAATGTGGTTGTGAGTTGTCATTGTTTTCATGTTTAGCCAAAACATTGTCCGCAATTTCCCTGTTTAAAGATGAAAGTTGTAACATATTAAATTTTGCACAGTATATGTGCTATACCTGTGAGATAGTGGACAAGCTTTCTTTTTGTTCCTTCTGTTGTTCACAGTGATGTGATAGGTCACTTTGCAGGCATCTCACTGGTTGAGCATTTCAATTTTTTCACTTTCTTTTTCAGTGAAAAATGTTGTTTATTTTTCAGACATTTTTCACTGAAAAAGAAGGTGAAAATTTTAAAACTTTTTCAGCACTTTCTCAATTCAAGGTGAAAAATTCGAAATAAAATAAGAAAGTGATGAAAATGTTTTGAAATTTTCACCTGCTTTTTCAGTGAAAAATGTCTGAAAAATAAACAACATTTTTCACTGAAAAAGAAGGTGAAAATTTTGAAATGTTCAACCAGTGTCTATCCTCGGCTCTGGTGTCATGTCTGGAACAAAAGATTTGCAATTCAAAAAGTACATAATCATATATGTCTACACTGTGTCAACCTAGTGTAATGTCCTTTATGGTGCAGTGGTCATTGTCCTTGTTTTACTTTTGCCTGATTTAGACCTACTGCTCGTTCGATTTCCGACTTGGCTGTTTTTTTTTCTTTCCATAATATACAGTTTTTATTCTGATTCTGTCCTTATCCCTGGCCATTTCCAATTCCATTTTGTTATCCTTCATCCTGCTTTTCATTGGTGCTATATTGAGGAGAGGCCTTCCAACAGTAAATCTGAAAAATAATATTAATGCCCAGATATGCAAACAAAAATTTCTAACCCTGCAGGGCCTCTGATACCATTTCTGTATGGGGACCAAGTTGGGACTTGTACATGTGTGGCTTTGGGGACTGAAAATCTCACCTCAATGAGGAAATATCAATGAAGCCATTTGTTGAACTTGTGTTTGCTACTACAGGTGTTCTGAGGAAAGGATACATTTCAACATTTGATTTCATTCTTTCAGCTTAATTCTAATTTTTCTAGCATGTGGCATGACTCTGGTGAGAGCAGTAACACTGGTTGAGCATTTCAAGTTTTTCAGTGAAAATATTGGTGAAAAACTTCCTTCATTTGTCACGCTTTTTTCACTGAAAAAGTCTGTGAAAAATTCAAACCTTTTTCAGTACTTTTTAATGTCAAGGTGAAAAACTCAAAGTAAAATCAAAAAGTACTGAAAAAGTTTTATACTTTTCACATACTTTTTCAGTGAAAAAAGTGTGAAAAATGAAGATAGTTTTTTACCAATATTTTCACTGAAAAACTTTGAAATGCTCAACCAGTGTAAAAAGCAAATAATATTTTAGAACTCAAATCAACTTTACACCACTATTTTCCTCCATTTCTGAGACTCTAGTCTCATTTTTGTTTGGCCTGCAGTGCTCTGATGCCTCAAGGAGCCTTTCAGTATGCTTTTATACAGCAACCAACTCAACAGGAATGGACAAAACCAATTCGCGACGCTGTCAGAAAGTGTGGGAGCAGTCCGGAATTTGACAGCCAGGCCCAATCTGGTCTGCAGCAGTGCTGCCAGGCCTAATCCATCCTGGCAGACCAAATTGGGCCTGGCCTTACCATATTGGGCTTGGCCTTGCCATATTGGGCCTGGTGTTACCATATTGGATCTGGGACTGTTCCAGACATGGCACCAGAGCCCTCTATCCTCTATCGGCTCTCTATCTAACCTTGTGTGGAACAAAGATCATGAATCAGGCGATAGTCTTCTTCGTTTAACTATTTAACAGAGTGATATTCATCTACATCAGTAAAACTACACCTTTGTCTTTGGCGTCTTGGCCAAGACACCAAAGGCGTGTAAGACACAATTTTCCGCAAGACACACATCTTGGGCTAAGGAGATTCAAAAGTCTTACCCAGGATGCACATCTTGGGAAAGACCTCTAAGATGCTATGTGTCTTGCCCAAGAATCTGCCAAAGACAACTGAAAGATGCTTAAAGACACATGAAAGAGGACAAGAAAACATATATTCATGGCCTACAGAAGCTACAAGTACATGTACAAACGGCTGCATCTAACAGTGAAAGACTTCCTCCACTGCCTGCTCGAGTTCAAGCCCAGTAAGCGCATATCACTGGCCACAGCGCTAAAGCACCTGTGGACGACCGCACACAAGCCGATGTATGACCTGCAGTACCCGGACACGCTCATGGGCACGCAGTCACTCGTGCGCACCGCATCAGTGCACATCATGGACAGTGCCAAGCTGCCTGTGGCACCCACACGCATGACCACGGAGGACCCCTACGCATGCAATGGCCCACTGGTGCCTGCACCGCTCCTCAAGCGGTGCATCAAGGTGCTGCAGTGCATGGAGGAGCATGGAGGAGCACTCCCCGATCCATCAGTCGAGATGCACATGTACACAGCATCACAGGACGAGCTGTGCTTCGTGTCATTCCCTCAAGAGTTGAGCGGTGGGTGGGAATTCTTTGAAGGGGGAGCATTGGCTATCCAGCAGACGTTCATGTTTGGGCCTGTAAACACAGATGCCAACAGGGATAGGAGCCCTACCAAATATGAATGAGTCAGCCATCCAGAGAGGGCACAGAACAAGCAATGCACCTGATGTTCCCAAGATTCAAAAGAAGGCCCGACATCGGCACACTAGATAGAGGGAGGGATTAGGGAGGAAAGGAGAGGAAATGCCACAGGCAGCTTGAAGTGCGGACATGCACTATGGATGAAGGCCACAGGCGGCATAAGAGTGCGACACAGCGCAGGTGGGAGCCACAGGCAGCAGAAGATGTGATGCAGCGCAGGAAGCCACAGGTGGCAGAAATGCGATGCAGCACGGGGATATCACACAGCGAAGGAAACATGGGATCTAGGGCATCAGTGAACAAGGACAGTGAAATGGGGTTGAAACTGGAGAGATTGAGGAGAGAAAGGGACTCAGGGAGAAGCTTGGAGGAGGGAGGAGGAGGGAGAGGAATGCAAAACATAGTGGTGATACCAACCAACTTTTGGTTTGTTTGTCCCAACCATGCCATCCCTGATCCAATCGGAGTTTGAAGGACTTGGAACAAATCTGCGATGAATCCTCACAGGCTGTCAACCCCCTCCTCAAGCTTGCGTCTCCATTCAGCTATCTGACCTCAAGCATGGCAACCAGGAATCCTTAACAGCTAAACCCAGACCAATAGATGATAAATCTGTACTAACTCTGCATTTGTGGGCGCCCTGCATCACAGAAGTTTGAGTTCTAGAGAGCATAGATATGATCTCTGCTAAATACCATTACCTTTTATTTCTCCTCGTAAAAACTCCAAGTTGCTCAAATTTTTCAAGATGTAAGATGCCTGGTCCAAGACAAAGATGCTGTAAGACATGGATTCAAAGGTCCTAAGACAAAGACATTCAAAGATGCTGTCCAAAAATGTAAGACATCAAAGACAAAGGTGTAGTTTTACTGATGTACATACTTTCATCAAAATTCATGGGGTGTAACTCCTCCAAAGCCGCCCTTTCAAACCTTGATAACGGGTCAGAGAAACCCTCCTCATTGCAACCGAATCCAGTTGGGACATCATTCTCAACATCTGGATTTGCACCTGGGAGCGGTCCTGGAAGAACTCTGGTAGCACCAGGAGGGAACACCGAGACATCCGCAATGGCCAACGAATCTACTTGCCCACAGATCCAGACCACCCATCTAAACACCCTCCTTCGAAGGTGTTCAGGCGCAAATATGCAGCATACTATGATGGAACAGATGCCAGCACCTATAATTGTGTGTATCGCCTGAATGCCAAGGCACAGTGAAGACCTGCTAACATGATATTATTGTAGTGGGATTAATATATCGCTTCGATACTGCAGGGTTGACAGCACTGAAGTGCAGAAGGTTCATGAAACATTCTTTGATACCCTTGCCCAAAACAAAACCAAAAAAAAATGCAATACTGTACTATTCCGACCAGACATGTTCAGCCCATGTCACGCGTCAGCTAACATGTTCATTTTTTTTCAGATGTCCATTCTGACAAATCATGCAAAAAAAATTACTATAATAGGTAGTCCGGGCCGGGAATTTTCTGATTTCCTTGCCTATTTGGGCCAAAATCGTCCAACGTCGCCGTCACTGGTACCAAATAGGTTCAGTTCAGAGGCGTCACCTGAACATGTGGTTGGAATAGTACAGTAAGACATATCTCTCATCAACTTCAAATATAATCTTACATTTTCATACTCGTTCTACTACTAGTGAGCAACCTTCAAGGCAATTTGGTTTCACTGCAACAGTCCATTCTTTTTTATCTTTGAGTCTTTCTACACTCCTTCCCCCAGTTCTGACCTGACCACATTCTTTTAATGCCCTTTCCCATCTTACACGCTCCCTTTGCCTCTACACGCCGTTACCCTTTCATCCCGATACGATTTTACTATAGTGCTTCTCGAGTCCTTCTAATATCCGGCGGAATAAATGCCAGTGCGCATTTGGACCCTCATACAGGAAGTTATTTTGTGTGTCAAAATGATCATTTCTCATACATCCACTCGACTTAGAGAAAACCTACCAAACAGAACCTCATTATACATATTCTTCAATCATTTTTGTCTGCGGAAACTTTGTGCAATGGCGCATGGATGATGGATCGTCCGGAATTCCTTGACCATTGTACAAATGTCGGAGTTTGAATTCGGCTGTGTGTTGCCGATCACCATTGGTAGGTCTTGTAGCACCTATTAGATAAAAGTCTGAGAAATGGCAAGTTCTCTTCGTATGAATGTTTATGTCTATTCGCCAATTTACCGGAATATTTATGCTACAACCTCTGGTTGCCTGTGGCTGTGACAAAGACTGGACCTGGAAGCTGTTGAACCGTGCTCCAAACACGACAAGGCATTGACAAACCAAACTTTTTTTCTACATCTAGCGCCTCCACTCCTCCTCCCCGTTGCGCGCCGTTATGCTCGTCAATGCTATCCGGAGACAAGCACGGGCAGCCGTAATCGCCGCCGTAAGGCGGACAGCACCCCCAACTCTGGTCTCTCAGGTTGCACGGCCATCTCCCATATCCTTACGGTCCCTGTCGACATCTTTTGTGTGCCGCTTTGAGCAAGCTGCTTCCGCCCCACCAAAACCGCCCAGCCGCGAGGTCTATATCGGCAATCTGCCCTTCGATGCGACTGAGGCAGATATCCGAGAAGCCCTGGATCCTTTTGGCCCACTTGAGAGCGTCAGACAGAGTATGTTTTATGTCGTGCTCGTTTTTCATCTGTGCTTATACCTTCCCAGTCACAAACCCTGACGGCTCCAGCCGCGGTTTCGGGTATGTCACGTTTGCCGAGTTGCAGGACGCGACCGCCGCCTTGAGCCAACCTGTCTACGTCCTCGAGCGCCCCGCTCGGATGGACTACGCAGGGCGCCCTAACGAGCGCAGCAACAGCGCGACCTCGGGTATACGAGGCACTGCGCCGCCCGGGCGCGTGCTCTTCGCGGGCAACATGCCCTTCGGTGCAGAGGAGTCGGACATCCGCGAGAAGTTCGAACCATTTGGCCCGTTAAAAAGCATCCGCATGGGCTCGCGTCCGACGGGAGAGTCCCGCGGCTTCGCGCACGTCGAGTTCATGCGCGAGGAGGACGCCATCGCAGCGTACGAGAGCTTCATCGAGGAGCCGCTCTACATGCTCGACCGCAACGTGCGCATCGACTACGCGCCGACGCGCAAGTCCGCGAACAACCCCCCCTTCCACAAGCTGTACTTCTACGACTACAGGGGTAACGAGGAGAGCCTCCGGCTCGCACTCCAAGAGTTCGAGACAAGTATACAAAATATGTTCTTCCGTATGTCCTCCGCTTTCCTCTAGATGCAAGGCTGACCCCAGCTTCCAGTGCGGAACCAGATGTCCGGCGAGCCGACGGGCTCCGGGTTCGTCGAGTTCATGAGTATCGACCGCGCGACGCAGGCGATGGAGAAGATGCACGGCACTATCACGCCGTATGGGCCGCTTAACCTCGAGTACGCGCTGCAGCCACGGAGGAATCAAGGAGGAGGAGGCGGACGCGGCGTGGGTGCACGTGGAGGATACGGCGGCGAGGACGGCGGATATGGTGGTGGGGGCGGGGGCTATGGTGGAGGCCGCGGGGGGTACTCTGGAGGTGGTGGAGGGTACTCTGGTGGCAGTGGGCGCGGAGGCTATTCTGGTGGTGGCGCCGGTGGAGGGTACGGTGGTGGAGGGCAATCTGGCGGGGGCGGACGTGGAGGTTACTCTGGTGGTGGCGGACGGGGTGGTTACTCTGGCGGCGGTGGCCGGGGAGGATACGGTGGTGGTAGAGGCGGTGGAGGCCGTGGCGGATACGGTGGCGGAGGAGACTACTAAGTGTCTCCACACCGCGTCATTTATTATCGTTCTAATATTAAAATCATTGCGTGTAGTCTATTTACCGTCCCGACGGAGTCGTACTACATAGAGCCCAATGAACCACCACTCATCTTCACCAGCGAAGCAGAGGGACATTGACGAACAAACGAATGAAAGAGTTGGGGTACAGCAATTATCGGAACAAATGCTCCCCACCCTGCTCCTGCACGACGCTCTGACCCTTCGTGTCAATCCAACTGTCCGCCTTCACGAACTGCGGCGATTTGGGTTCCGGGACGCTCAACACCTGCGGTTCCATGCGCGTGAAGATGGCCATGGGCTGGCGGGTTTTCTCCGGCCAGCTTCCCGCCTTCAGGTGCTGCTGCGCACTGGGCGGCGCAACGGGCTGGCCACGCTCGGACATGACGCTGTTCTTGCGCGCCCAAGTACCGCCACCGCTGCCCGTTGGGCCATGCGGCTGCGGCTCCGAAGCCGTCGGCCCCTCCCCCGCGATCCTCTCGTCGAGCTCGATCCCACTTCCCACCGACCCCGCGATGCTCGCACCATCCGCGAAGCTGTGGTCCGTGAGGCTTGGCGTGTACCCCTTCCCCGCAAACAACCCCCCGCCGCGCTCGAACACCGTCATGCTCGACGGCGGGCCCTGCGAGTCGTCCGAGTGCTCGTCCGCGAAGCCCTCCACTGGCGCATGCCCCTCACGCGCGCCGTCTGGCTGCGGCGGCCCCATCGCGAGGGCGAGCCGCGCGCGCTCCGTGCGCTGCACGAGCCACGCCCAGCGCTTGCTCTCGAGCCCGTCGTGCGCGACGCCGAGCAGCGCCGCCGCCAGCGCTGCGACGACGATCTCGAGCGCCTGCCCGCGCGCGAGCACCACGCGCCGCTCCTGTACGCCGGGCACGAGCATGTGCACATGTGTGCCCGTCATGCACGCCTCCAGCCCGCGGCGCGCGATGTGCAGCGCCGCGTGGCGCTCCTTGAAGAAGCGTGCCCACGGCGGTGGCGCGCCTGGCCCCGCGGGCCGCACGCGCAATTCCGCGACGACGGTGTCGCCCGCGCGCGGACTGATGCGCTGCGCGTTCCCCGTGCAGTATAGCGTCGTGAGCAGCTCGTTGCGTCCGCCCGGCGCGCTGTCGAGGATGAAGTGTCCGCCGCCTGCGTAGGGTCGCGTGGAGGGCGGGGGCGGTGGGGGCGCGCGCGCGCTCCTGAGGCTGTTCTTCGGGGCGGACTTTTCAGGGGCGTTGAAGTTATTGAGGTTCAGGGTGAAAAAGTGGTGTGCGCCGGACTCGCGCTTGTAGGGGGCGCGGTGGGGGTCGTACGCGCCGCAGAACGTCGACACCGCGATGGTGCCACCCAGAGACGATTTGGAGAGCACCGAGTTAGTTGCATGAAGCACCATGTTCCGGGACGGCTGGTCTTTTGCTGTGAATACACCCGCTGGCGACGCAATTGTGGAATTGAGTATTGTGGGACGTTGGAAGTGGGCAAGACGTACTGTATCCTTTGGATCCGTTGGGTGCCGGCATCGCGGTCGTCACATCCCAGCCCAGACTCCGGGTGACCTCGACCGTCATGTTTTTCTTGCTCAAGAAGTGCGCCCGGGTCTTCTTCTGGATCTTGAATGTCGGGCGCCCGCTTGACGAGTCGCTGCTCCTGTACCGCACATCAATTGCGGCCTGCTGAATTAGACTTGTTTCTCAGTTTCGAGAAAGGAAGGTGGTTGGCGAGATGGCAAAGCACCTTGCCACCTGGGGTAAGAATGAGCTCTAAATCGAACACATCGTACACGTCGTCTGGCCCAAGGGGATCGAAATATGCGATCTCATTATCCGCACGCGGTGCCGCCGTCGGTGCCCCATGATGCTGATCGAGACTGGTCATTCGTGAATGCGCCACCGAGTCTTGTCGTGGGCCCTCTAGTGTCTGCAACATGGTATCCTCGTCGGGTGGTGAATCTGTGCCAGCGAACATAGCGAGAGTCAAGGATAAGAACCAAGGGCATGTTATAGGAGCGCGCGAATATGAGCAGGCACCTAGGAGCTTAAATGGTGATCGGTGGCGCTAGGAGTGGTCCCTTACATCTCTCTCTCTCTGGCTTCCTTGCAGCTGAGCCGTACATATCGCAATACATTGTTTCCACGAATACATCGACATCAGTCACTCAGGGCCGCCAGATAACTCTGCGAAGGCAAAAAGAAAAATTAGGGTTGAAGTGTGTCATAATCAGTGAGATGACAGACCTCTTTCTCCTGCAGGAATTCTAAGTACGTTAGGGCTACCGCTATCCAGAAACTCGACTCGACTCCTAGTGACTGTTCCTCTGCTTGGCCGATCTCGATTAGCCCTGTAAGGGATCGAACTATCATCACTGGGGTACGGTCGTGGAACACGAGGAGAGGAGGTGCCTGAGAGACCGATGCCAACGAGAGAACCGAATCAGAGGGCACCGGAGAGGGCATAGAAGAATTCGAGATATAAGGCGGTGGAGAGACGGAAGACGGACTCGGAGCCGCGATCCTGGAAAGGGCGAATGAATAGTCTGGCCCCGAGCTGTGGCTCTTGATTAGGGAAAGTGCGCGCTGGAAAAATGAGGTCTGCTCAGGATTGAGAGCCTGCTGTGCCGCATACGGCGCGAGTACGAATTCAGATATTTGTGTAGGCGGCAGGTGGTGCCGCTGCTTTCCTTGCGCCTGGTCTAGTTTTGCCTGGACAGAGGCTGGTGTCGGCGGTTGTACAACAACCGAGGGCACGGGTGGGGGTGTGGGTGGGTATGAGTGGACGGTGGAAGTGCTGGCACTGGGGTCCGGGGCATTGGGTATATTTGTGCGTGACTTGAACAGCAGCGCTCCCTGCGGATGCGCCGTGTTGAGAGGCGGTGGGGTTAGGGGAATGAACGCGCCTGCCAGCTGTTAGATGCATTCAGATGAATGTTTGTCGGATTTACCTGGCGGGAACATGGGCGTGCGCAAGCGGATGTACCAGCCATTTCTCGGCCTGTGCATCGTCCAACAGATTGTGCTCGTGGCATTGTGCTGCGGTGTCGTCAGCACCGAAACTTACAAAGAATTGACGCTCGTACCACGAGATGCTCGATAATTTCCTCGTCTTCGAGAAACCGCTCCTTTAAACGGTGAGACTTGGGTCAGGAAAGTTTCTGGCTACTTACTTTGTACCAGATGACCTTATCCGAGTTCTCCTCCATGACATTTACTCTCAGATCCTCGAGAACATCAGAACTGAGTATTGTGTCAAAAGACAGTCAAGGAACTAGCAGACAAAGCACCTCTGTACAACATAACGCGTTAGTTTCGGTGTAGAATGACCTGCATGCGTGGGGAGACTCATGAGAAATAGTGACTGGATGAATGGAGGTGGCGATGTCCTCGCTTTGGTGCTGTTAGCTCTTGATGCTATCGAGCTCCCCATCCGGTTTACAATTCTGGGCCCGCACATTCGATTGACTTTTCAGCGTGCTATGCAAAGTTTCATAAGGCCTTCAAAGGTTCTTCGTATATTTTATTCCGCCGATTCTTGGAACTTCAAGACTTCAACAATTATCTTCTCGGCATGTATGGCTTGTGTATGGCAGGCGAGAACTTGACGGCAGAAGATTTCGGCAGATCGACGGCTTTTCAAACTCCGTCTAAGGTCGGATCACGTTTTCAGAACTCCAGCCAGACCCCTTGGTGGCTGAACGTTGCGCTGAACCGTTGGTTCGAAATGGTACAGTACTGGTAACAGCCGTCGAATGTTTTGCTATCTCCGCCTTGGTATTCTGTCCCACCCTGACCGCAACGGCGCCACGCGGAACTCTATCGTCAAGGAGTGCGCAAGAGTTATCTTTGTCCAACCACGCTGGTCACGCAATTTCCAGCCTTGACTCTCTCCTCTATTCTCGTGTTGCGAGAGGCAGAACTATACCTCTGTAGCAATATCGGAAATTCCCTCTATGCACGGACCATGATTTTCCTGAAAGATGACAACGGCACACGTTGGCGCCCTTCCTTGCGGATTTTTGGTATTTTCCAACTGGTTGCTTCGGAACGGTGAGCATCTTCTGACTCGGATGTTATATTTGGTGGCCTTAGCGTCCTCTTGCATAAACGTTACTGGCCCTCGAAAAATCTTGAAGTCGATCACGAGTCCGACAACTGAATACAGTACAGTATATTGGTACAAGGTTGGTAGTAGTACAAGATGAGCATCGAGACTTGGGACAATTAATTTTAGCGATCCATACCGGGCAGACCACGTTATTCAAGACGGGCATCAATATCCGCCTTTTCCGCCACCCTTACCATGATCATTTCCACCCTTTCCGTGGTCCATCCCGCCCTGGCCATGATGTTGTTGGCCGTGGCCCTTCTCGCCGTTCCCGTGGCCCTTCTCGCCGTTCCCATGGCCCTTCTCTCCGTTCCCGTGTCCCTCGTTGCCTTTCCCGTGTCCCTCGTCGCCCTTCCCGTGTCCCTCGTCGCCCTTCCCGTGTCCCTCGTCGCCCTTCCCGTGGCCCTCGTCACCTTTCCCGTGTCCCTGGCCGCCCTCCCCGTGCCCCCCGTTGCCCTTCCCGTGCCCCTCTTTGCCTTGTCCTCCGAATGCGTTATCATTGTCCCCACGGCCGTAAATGCTCTTCCCGTGTCCCTCATTGCCCTTCCCGTGTCCCTGGTCGCCCTTCCCGTGCCCCTGGCCGTCCTCCCCGTGTCCTTGGTCGCCATTCCCGTGCCCATGGTCGCCGTTCCCATGTCCCTGGTCGCCCTCCCCGTCTCCCTCGTTGCCCTCCCCGTGCCCCTCGTTGCCCTGCCCGTGTCCCTCGTTGCCCTGCCCGTGTCCCTCGTTGCCTTTCCCGTGTCCCTGGTCGCCGTTCCCGTGCCCCTGGTCGCCGTTCCCGTGTCCCTGGTCGCCGTTCCCGTGTCCCTGGTCGCCGTTCCCGTGGCCCTTGCCGCCTTGTCCTCCGTATGCGCCATCATCGTCCCCACGGTGGTAAATCTTTTTCACGCAACAGAGCCTGAAAGGGTCCAGGCTGTACCCGAGCTCGCACTTGCGATGCTGGGTGCATCGTCCCTTGATACACGCGTTGTCGTAGATAAACGGGATACAGGGCGCCTGCTACCGCAAGAATTAGACTCATCATTTCATTGTTCAAGAGCTTAGGAACGCTTACTTTGTGACCGCCCTTGCCTCCCTTGATGTCGTCTCCTCTGGCGAACTCGGACTCGCCGAGGGCCGTGGAGGACAGTGAAAAGAAGAGGCAGATAGCTGCAACTGTGGAAGAGGTGAAACGCATTTTAGTCTGTGAGGCTTGTGCGAGGCGGGGTTGAGATGTTGGTGAATGGTGAAGGTGAAGTACGGCTCGTCTTTATACCAGCTCCAGGACCCATTAGAAGGTAAATGAAAGCACGACGACTTATTCTCCAATGTTTGCGCGCAAATCGAACGATGAGTGACTATTCAAAAATTCCAATGACCGCTGTCAATGGTGTGAGACGAATTTGTATGGCCATTTCACCGTTTGCAGAAAAATATCGAGCCGCAAGACGGCTGCCTGGACGTGAGCCAGTGCTCCCGAGTGCAAAGTTCGTCCGTTTTGGAGTTGAGTCGTAGCGCTAATTATAAAACATATTAATTCTGTCATCGTCGCGAGCGTGAATATAGAATGCACCGATTAAGCGCCAAGCAGTTTAGGTGTATATTTCGATAGAGCAAGCCTGCGGCTTCATTCATTTTGTTACTTCAAGTCAATTTAGAATTCGCAATCAACTTCGAGATCGCAACGAACTTGAAGTTTAGTCAGAAATCGTCGAGATGGCGTGGTTGATTCGACGACTTTGATATACAATGGCTTCAAGACTCCGCCTGTGTCCACGCATCCGTAGCTTTGGGGGAAAAAATTACATCCTGGTTATAGTACGGGTGCGATATATGTTTCAGGTTTCACCCAAGAACTACCGTGTGACAAAAAATGACTGCCCACCTCACAATGTCCACTAGTAGCACGAAAACGCTTTGATTATACGAGATCGCAGTCAATACATACCGTCGCTTTCGGTGGTTGAACTACGAACCACCATGGCCGCAATGACACTGACAGACGGCTCTCCGAATCCCAATCTAAATATAACTGCTGTAAGGGCATGACTCCTGATTAATTGCGGTTCGCCGAAATTGAGGCTGCAGCAGAGACTAATGAGTGGCAACCATTAGACAGTGACAGCTCGCAGTGTGGTACGATCCTCAAACAGTCCTCGGTCTTGTACTGTAGGGCGACTATTCTCGAACGTTTCAAAATGCGCGGCCAAAGGATTCCATTGTATTAGGACAAGATACGGAAATGCTCAATAGCTGTACTCGTGTGGTAATTATGAATATTTAGGGTAAAGACCATTTCATGCAATTGTGCTAACCATAGAGAACTAAAGGTCCGGCGGCGGCGCGTGCTTCCCCAACAACTGTCAAAAATCATCTCCACCATATGCCTTTCTTGGTTGACTTGTTTTCTGTTTGAACGGGGATTTAAGCTGGGAACTCGGGGGAGAGACGGCTACGAGGATGAGGCCGAATAGAGTCCGCAGCCAGGCCTGAGAATCGCAATGGGTAAAGTACACCAGCCAAACGCCACTATGCACATACCTAAACTACCGCTCCGATCCAGGTTCCATCGTTATGAAGCCAGATGGCCAGCCATATTGAGAAGAGTATGGTCAGGATAAGGGCCACCCGCTGCCACACTGGGGGCGTCGGTCGCTCGAACCGAGGATCCGGAGGGTAGACGATCGGAGGGGCTCTGGTGAGCATCTCTTCCTCATCCCCATCGTCAAACAGCGACTGGGAGCTTGGGGAGACCAGGCCCCGAGTTTCTTCCCGGTCTGAGGACGGCACCAGAGAGTATCGGGGCCTCATCATCGGGTGCAAAGGTGAGTTTGCTCATGTTTGGCAACACTGGCAGGTAAATATTTGCAGCCAACCCTCACCGAAATTCGCTGTGTGGGTCGAACTGAAATGGCTTCGAAATACAAGAATTTTAGGTCAACAGAAATTCTAGGATTGAGTATGACTATCTCTGGAATTCATTTCAAGCTCATCTGCAGGAGAGACCATAGATTACGATCAAGGGCACGGGCTTAGCTGAAATACCCCGGCCAGTTAGATTCCAACAATAGGTCAGAAAGACATTAAATGACCTTTTGAATTGGGAGACCTTCGCGTTTGTATGATGCTGTTGTAGGAGGATTGACCGCCTATGAGCGTTGTATGAGCTCGTGGAACCCATCATAACCTATCAAAAGTTTCCTTTATGCTCTTATATAAACGGACAAACAATATTTAAACCTGCGCCATGGCAATTCAGAGGTCCGATTTGACGTTCAATAATTGTTCACCAACGTTTTCTGGAAATTAGAATCAACCTCGCGAAACACTGGAATCGCCTATTGGCCGCTCGAACCATCTCTAACTGCAAATTTTGGCTCGTCTCCCGTGCAGTGGGAAACGGGAACAGCCCCGGTTGCACTTACGAGAAAAGATCGCTGCTGATCGGACAGACGAGCGAGTTTTGATCCGCACTTCCTATTAGGGCTTGCGATTTGTGATGGGATCAAAAGTAGACTTTTCACCCAGCTTCAGACAAAGCTCTGGCTCGGGACCAAATATATATATATGATAGAATCAGTCGTTGGAAGTTCGTTTGTGGCTAGCGTAAAGTGCGCCAGCTCAGGCCCAGGGACCACACGGGAACCGGCAGTGCCCCCGGGCCTTCCCGGGAAGTATCTACTACAAAGTCGACAGGAACATGCGCGAGTAAACAGCGAAGCATCGCGGTTTATAAAAAGGCTTGAAAGGGCTGGTATGGAGTGCGGTCGCGGCGTGATGGGCATGGTGAAGGCATTGAGGGTGGGAAGTGTCGAGGTCAAAGTGCACGAGTCGCGGGTGGTCCCAAAGCAATTGAAATTGGTCTGAGAGCTTGTGGAGAAATGAGAAAATTGCCTCTTACAGCAGATTGTACAGCCCACATTGCCGTAACCTTAGTGTACTCGCTCAAGGATCGGCCTAGTAGCCTACGCATCATCGTCCCCGCTGGGAGAAGAACAGTGCTTCCTGCCTTAATCAGCGCCCATATAGCTGCCATTCAGGATCCATTCGGGCGGATGCCTGAGCGCTGGACACCTCCGCCTTCGCTGGTCCAACGTAGCTTGATTCTTATCAGATATAGTCCACGAAATGAACTGATTGGTTGGGAAGGCCACATGATTCTAATGCCGATCGAGACGCTCCAGCCATATTCATCGTAGCGAAGGAGGCTCGGAGCTACCACTCGAGCGCAATTAACTTGGCACACGTGACAGTTCGTGGTAGTACATGTCGCTTTGATTAATTGGAGGCGTAAATTTAGCGTTACGGATGTGGCTAGTCAAGATTGATAAAGAGGCTGAAAGGAAATTCAATTGCAAACCAGGCGATGCTTGCCAATAAAATTCCGCGGCCAAAGAGACCTTGTAAATTGGAGTGGAAGTAGCAGAACGGATCCAACCATTTGGCGCAATTAGAGGCGGCGATGAAAAGGAGCCATTGACGTAGTATGCGCCAGTTCCAAAAATTTCAAAGAAGCCCAGGAACCAATCTTCCAGTCTCGAGTCCTCCCACAGGTCACCAACGTTAACTGAGTTCAAGGTGAGCTCGATGATGATTTTGTCTTCCAAATTTCCATCTGCTTGTTATATTCTAGTCTTAGTGTAGAAGAAATACTGTACCTCTGAGAAGAGATGCATATCACAGGTGGTATTTAGGAGGCAACGGTTGACATTTGGAGCCAGTTGGAGAAGCTGGGAGTTTGTTTAATTCTGCTGGCTTGGACCCTGGTGCATGACATACGGAACATCCGAGACTGCGCGTAGGGGCCCATCAAAAATCTACTGGAGTGGGGAGTTTACAAGTGCTGCCAGGGCTCATCAGGGTCCGTCTAAGGGCATTTCATTTCCGGGTTGGCGAACGATTGTGGCCTGATCTGGAGCGGTGAGGCTGTGCGGGTATTTGCGGCTGTTTCAATGCGGAGTTTGAATCACCCTTGGTCCCAAACCAACTTTCGCTTGACGAGCGTACACCTCAGCGAGACCTTATCCCTAATACTACCCTTGCAATCGTCTGTATTCAATGGTATGTCCCCGAATCTTGCAAGGAAATTCTTTACTAACCACGGAATTTGCAGTCTCTTCCACCCACCGTCATGCGCCGTATCATGCGGGAACTCAACCAGCTCAAAAACTCGCCACCGGAGGGTATTCGTGTTCAGACGAACGAAGACAACATGCTCGACCTTACGGGGATCATTGAGGGGCCCGGTGAGTCGGGATACGCGTCGTGTGAGGCACTCGCCGACCAAACATGCCACAGAGGGCACACCATATGCCGGAGGTTACTTTAAAGTCAAGTTCAGCTTCACGGAGGAGTTCCCTGCTGCCCCACCTAAATGTCAGTGTGTTTCGACCCTTCGGACTCACATCCAAGCCCTAACAATCGACCTTTGTATCAGGCTGGTTTGCCACCAAGATCTTCCACCCGAACGTTTCAAATTCCGGCGAGATCTGTGTTAACACCCTGAAGAAGGACTGGAAGGCATCGTACGGGATCGAGCACATCCTGGTCACCGTCAAATGCCTCCTGATCTATCCAAATCCAGAGTCAGCCTTGGACGAGGAGGCTGGCAAACTACTGCTTGAGGACTACGGCAGTTACTGCAGCCGTGCCAAGCTAATAACGAGCGTACATGCCACCCCTCGCGTGCGGCCCGTCGAGTTCGACACTCCGACAGCCTCATCCTCTTCATCGCCGGAACCTCCATCCACCGTCCCGTCCACCTCCGCTTCCCCCGCACCAACATCGACGCCGCCCACAAAAACACCTACATCCGCGCCCGCCCCCGCGTTCACGCTCCCAATCATCACGCGCAAGGCTGCGTCACCCGCCCCCCCAGTACCGCAAGTGCTCACGCTCCCACTCAAGTCGTCGCCCGGCTCGAACGCGGGGCACCTCGGCGAGAACGACGGCGCGATTGGCATGCTGAGCAAGGAGCGCCACATCTCGCCCTCGCCACTTGGCACAGCAGACGCAAACGTCAGTCTTGGCGTCGGCGTCGTCCCCGCCAGCAGCGCGACGCCGGGCACGAAGGCCGTGAAGCGCGCGGCAGCGGGTGGTGGTGCGAGTGGGGCAGAGAAGCGAAAGAAGGCGCTCAAGCGGCTGTGATACCTCTTGTCGCCAGTGCCGATTTGTTTATATATAGTGGTAGGAGGAGGAGGGCGTGTAGGTTATGCGTTTCTTTTTGTTTATATTACTCTCCCTAGTGCACCCCGCTCCTATATACATCCGCTGCGCTACCCCATCCACCCCGTTTCAGCGGACTGACTTGAATCCCGTGTATTCCTTGCTTTCCGTGGTATACAAGCTTGTGTTGGTTGGTGCTACTGTTACATTAATATCTTGTAAATTCCTGGTTCCTACATGTAGATGAAAGCAAGCCTGAAGCGAAAACTAAACGAATGTGTGGGTGGGGCCACACAAGTGACCCGCCATCTCCTCGCGACGTGCACGCGACAACACACGCGACGCGTTATTATACAAATAACGATAACTGCCTCCCTACACGCACCCTAGTAAGTGTGTCTGCGGAACTCCAAGCTCGCGCGGTGCAGCGCCTGGATCGCGCGCACGACCTCCGCGCTCACGGGGCGCTGCGCAGCGTCCGCGGCCCAGCAGCGCTGGATGAACGCCCACTGCGAGTCCGTGACGAACGACTGTGCGGGGCGGCGCGGCTTGTTGCCCTTGTGGATCTCGATCACGACCTGCGCGTCCGTGCGCACGTAGTGGTACGGGATGCGCCCGGACAGGATCTGAGGCGGCGTGTTGACGGGCAAAACAAGGAAGGAAGGCGAGAGCGTACCTCGAGCGTGACGCTACCAAAGGAGTAGATGTCGCTCCGAGTGGTGATGGCGGGGACCTGGTCCTCACTGAGGCTGTACAGTGAGGAGTCCGCCCAGCGCACGGCGCCACCGATGCAGGATGTCAGGGACGACGTGCCGCAGAATTCCACGACGATACTAGAGAGGCCGAAGTCGCAGAGGCGGGCTTTGCCTTCGTCGTCGATGAGGATGTTTGACTGCATGAAACGCACGGTAAGTTTTGCGTGAATGACTAATGAGCGGAGACACGTACCCCAGTGAGATCCCCGTGGACAATCGAATTGTCATGCACTGGAAGTCGTGTCAGACGAGCTTCAAATACATTCATGAAAGACAAATGACTGACGGTAGTTGAGTCCATCCGCAACTTCACAAAGCTGACGCAAACGATTCAATACGCGACGAGCATACTTCCGAGTCTTAACACACCAGTTGCAGGCGATCCGTCATGGACAAAATGTCTCCGCAACGCTCCATATACTTCGAGACGCTGCCCTGCTCCAGCCACGGGCACACCATGGAGTCGTACGGCCCAAAGTCAGACACCGTCCCGAGGAGATTTAGAACATGCTTGTGGTCCAATCGCTTCCAGACGCTCAGCTCCCGCGCAAGGCGCTGCGAACAGCATCAGCGATGGTGTCAAAGCGTATCTGAAAGTGGGGACACACCTTGTTCATTTTGGCTTCCATCTGAGGGTCGTCCAGCCGTGATCGTAGGACTTTGATTGCGATCTGATATTGTGATGAGCTGAGTACGGTGGCATCGCAAGAAGGAGGGGCGGCGTACCCAGCGATCAGGCTGTCTGTCCCACACGCCCTTCCAGACGTCGGCGAAGCCGCCATGAGCCTGTGGGTAGCTGAAAGTGGCCCTCAATACACGACCATCTGTGTGTAATGATCCAACGCCTACCTTCCCTCTCGCCTGATCTGCCCAGTAAGATCGAGCAGCTCCGCGGGGTCGACTTCCACATCTTCATCAAGAACAAGATCGTCGGGCGTCAGCAGCCACCCAACAGCAGCAGAACAAAAGCGCGACTCACAGGGCTCCGAGTCCGGCGGCGGCGTCGGCGGCACGTCGAAGCCCGCCGCCTCGTTCGTGCCGATGTGGATGCGCGGGAACGTCGTGTTGATCGCGAGCGGGCTGACGTCCTGCGAGCCGCCAAAGAGGCGCGGGAGGAGGTTCGGGCTGAGGAGCGACTCCTGGTCGCTGTTGCACCCGTCCTGGCGGAGGAGCGACGACGACTCGGAGCACGGGCCCTTGCGCGCGATGAGGCTCCACGAGCGCGCGTGCGAGCGCCGCCGCCCGCCGGCGTCCTCGTCCTCGGAGAGCACGCCCACGCCCTCGAGCGAGCCGCGGGGCGAGGGCGACTGCTGCTGGAAGACCGACGGCGCGAACAGCTCGAGCGCCGCGCGCCACTGGTCGTACTGCTCCGCGGACGCGGCGTACAGCTCGAGCGTGTGCGGCCGGCCGTGCTCGTCCGCCCAGTCGAGCTCGAGCGTATCTGGACGCCCGTCAGAAACACATCACTGCACACCGGGAAGAGCCTGCGCACCAGATTCCGAGAGCCGCAGGAGCTTGAGGCGCGCGGTCGGGATCGCGTGTACGAGATTGAGCGGCGTCGCGCGCTGCAGCGCGGGCCCGAGTTCCCACGCGCGGACCGGGTATTGGATCAGGTACGCCTCCTCGTCCGTCTCGACGCCCTCGGTGCAGCACAGGAGCATCATCTCGAAGAGGAACACCGAGTAGCATTGCTGCTGCACGCCCGCAGCGTCTACCGCTGCTGCGAATCGGTCGTCGAGGAACAGGGGCCCGAGCTCGCTCGGGTCGACATCCGCGCGCCAGCTGAATGCGCGGCCCTTGAAGATGCGCGAGGCGCGCATCGTGCGCAGGAGGTACCCCATCTCATCCAGGTTCTCGGACGTCTCTTGGAGGCGGAAGACGGCGCAGCACAGGGAGTCGTAGGTCGGACATTCCGTAGGGGAGGTTACGGATAGGATTTGCTGGCGAGACACGTTAGGCCAGCACGATGAGAAGAAATGTGAAGCCGGTGCATACCTCGAGAAGAGCAAAGTACGTGGATGTGCGGGTTAGAAGAATGGAGACGTTGGTCAAGAGTATTTGGGCGTGGCTGGCGAGCAGTGGCTGCAACAGAGTCAGAAACGAGCTCGGGAACCTTATTGACACCTACTTGAGAACCGTTGACATGACCTTGCAGAACGTCTGCAAGCCCAAGGTAGTTCGCACATATTGACCGGTACGCGCCGACCGCGCTTTTCCTGGCATCGTCCTGCACGACGCTGCTCAGTCTCACTCCAAATTCATCCCAAGCAGAAAACGCACCGTAAACGAAAATATCTTGTCCCAGTTTTCCTGGAGCGGCGACTCGACCGCGTGCTCGAGCAGCCGCAGGACGCGGTCGTGGTACTGCCGCAGCACCGCGCGGTTGATGATGAGGCACTCCAAGCACGGGTTCATCGGCGTCGAGCCCTCGCCGAGCAGCTCGGCGGAGTCCTGTGTTGTTCCCATCAGAGGCGCGCATCAGACAAAGCGGTGGCCACCCACACCCGTCATGCGCAGCGTTGCGACGTGTGCACGCTCGGTCTCCAGGAGCTCGAGCACGTACTCCTGCCGCTGCTGCGGAGCGTCGCTGGGGAGGACGAAAAGCCCCGGGTAGGACTCTTGCAGTGCGTTGAGAACGCGTTCGACCGTTTTTAGCACCTGTCCACGTCAACGTGATGTATACTGACCAGGGATGACGCGCGTACTTTTGCGAAGCCCGAGTTGGTGCCGCCGAAGAGATCCTGGACCTGGGATTCAGCGTTAGAGGCGTACATTAAGGATAGATGGTGCGGGCAGCACTCACCCGCAGGACCTCTCCGAACGAAAGTCGTTGTTGGAGCTCCAGCAGCTGGACGCGCTGGATGAAGTTGGTGAAGAACTTTTCGCGGTGGGGCAGACCGAGCCCAAAGTCGGACTTGTCCGGGTCGATGTTGAGGTCGCGGGGCAGCGGCGACCCGAGGAGGTTGAGGAGGGTGCACAGTGAGGCACCCAAAGCGAATGTTTCCCATAAGAGAGTGACGGGTGATCTGGTGTGTTTGGAGTGTTTTGTATACTCGAGCCATGGGCGGAACTCGATGATGAGCCGGAGGCGGGGGAGAATACGCGCGCTTTCACGACGAAGATGGTCGGACGGGGCCTTGGGGGCTTGAAGAAAGCTCATTTGGCGTCATAAATATGACAAGGTAGCGAAAGTTAGAAGATAAGGACCGTGGTGGTCAAGGTTGGGACAACGCTAAACTTTGAGAGAAGGCAACAGTTCACCAACGTGACATTAGTGATAAGGCCGCGAAAAAGCAATGATCATCATGCTCACCAGTTGATTAAATATCAGAGAAGACTGGGACTGCCAGTGAGGTGCCTGAAGAGAGTCAGAATGAGCATACGAACTGCCAGGATCAACACAATACTCGGAGCTCCAACAATATACTCACTTGATACTTGTGAGATTGTATTCAGAACAAGGGGGCGGCGAAACGTATTTCAGATTACAGAACAAGGCGGATTCAAAACGCAGCCACCAGGCGGCCGTCCAGCTGCAGCTTGGAAGATGGGAGAAGACACTAGTCAGATTTTCGGGACGGCGGCCTTGTGTGCCCAGAGGTTATGTATAACCGATGGCTGTGAAGACAGGCGCTTGCAACTGGAATTCGTGGGATGATGCGGTCCGTGCGGAAAATGGAAGCTTGTAAGTAGTACTGGAGTTCCAGGATTTTTACCCCGCGTTGTCGTTCCGTTGCTTTTGGCCTAATATCTGACGAACGGGATGCCAGTATAGACGTTTGGGAACTTGAAGACCGGTGATCATCGTTTCGTGTCACGCACGATTCAAATGGAGTGTTACAATTCCAACGCGCAGAGCAGCAAGGCCAAGCGAAACCAAAGGATACGTCCAAACTCTTCCAGAAAACCACAGCTTTGCAGTTGTGCTCTGCAACCGTGGCCATGGAGTCGTTGGATTCTCTTGTCGACTTGAGACAGACGTCACTACTGGTCTCCTTGCTCTCCATTCTCTTCAACCCCATTGCCTGGAATATCGTGGCTCAAAACGGTCGGTCCACGCGTCTCGTGTTTTCGATATCTAAGATTTTATCGCAGAATACCGGAATAAAACAATCACACGGATTTTCGGAGGCAATGCGCGGAACGGCTGCTACTTCCTCGCAGTTTTGATTTTCTCCTTCGGCATTCTAAGGGACTCCCTGTGCGTCCATATCATTTTCCTTCGAACAACGAACATATCCAATTTTATACGCGTCGGTAGGTACCACCGCGCGCTCGCCGACCAGCCGAAGCGCCAGCTGCTTCCCGCGCCCCTCGATACCGTCGTCCCGACGGCCATGTTCCTCGTCGGACAGACGTTCGTCGTCACGTCGACATGGGCGCTTGGCGTCACCGGCACGTTCCTCGGCGACTACTTCGGCATCCTCATGGACCACCGCGTGGAGGGGTGCGCTGTCTCCGCCCTATGCGGGTGCTTCTCTGCTAAAGGCTGTATCCAGGTTCCCGTTCAACGCCCTGCGTGACCCCATGTACGTGGGCAGCACGCTCTCCTTCGCCGCCACGGCACTTTGGTGCGTCGTCTCGTTTCCTTGTCACGAAATCCATTGACTTGCGTGGCAAGGTATGAACGGCCAGCGGGGCTCTTCATCACGCTCTACGTGTACATCATCTACGTCATCGCTCTGCGTTTCGAAGGGTGCGTCTACATCCAGTTCTTCATTGCGGCTCTCGCTGACGAAAGTAGGCCCTTTACGGACATGATCTACGCCAGGCGTGAGGCAGCGAAGAAAAAGACGTAGGCCCGTGCACGTCCGATGACTCTCATCAGTCCCAGACAGAGGCCGCACGGAGGTAGGCTGGCCTCAACACCGGTTCGCCGACCCTCTGTGCACTCTCATCAGTCCCAAACAGAGGCTGGCTGGCTTCAACACCAGTCCGCCGAACCTCTAGATACTTCTATTTAATGCCAAAATAATGGAGGTCACTCCCGAATACAGTAGATTTTTTGGACTCCACCGCCTTGGAGAGCGAGCTCCACGCGCGGTGCACGCCGTTCAAGGAGCAAACTCATACTTGCCCACGACCTTGTCCCAGATCGCCTTCGTATCGACCGTCGCCCCCAGCCTCGACGCGAGCAAGAACGCCCCGCTCAATTTCCTGTATCAAGTACACGCTCATCAGCGTCATGAAAGTCGTGTACTTCCGAAGCACACACCGATTCAGGCTGTACGTCTCCCGCGGCGGCGGCGTGAGCCGATGGCGCAGCATCACCGGGATCTGTGCGCGTATCTGCGCGGTGATGTCCGCCCACGGTGTGCCCTGCCCGAACGCGAACGGCTGGCGCGTCTGCGCCTTGAACGGCGTCGCGAGCAGCGTCATCGAGTCGACGTGCGCATCCACCATCAGCTGCGTGCGCTTCGGTCAGCGAGAAGCGAGTGCGAAAGAGACAGCGAGCAAGCGCACCTGGTCTTCCCCGCCCGTGAGGTACCCGAGCTCCAGGCTCCACGCGACGCACGCCTCGCGGTCGTCCGCCGCCGCGGCCTGCAGGAGGCGCAGCCAGCGGTCAATGAACTCGCGCGAGTACGCGCGCGTCGCGCCAAAGTCCACCAGCTCCACGCGCCGCGTGTGCGCGTTCCACAGGAAGTTGCTCCAGTTCGGGTCCGTCTGCATCAGCCGGAACTCAAAGAGCTCCTTCAGGCAGAGCTCGATGATGCGCGCCGCGATCTGCATGGCGTCAGAGTGGGGATGAGAACGCGCACGTCTAGAGGAGGACGCACGTCGTCGCGGTCTGCCTGGCTCAGCCGCGCGACGTCCGCGTCGCCGACGCTCGTCCCGCCCACATGCTCCATCACCAGGACGCGGTCCGTGCTCCCGTCCCACACCCACGGGACCTTAAACCTCACATCACCACCGAGGCACTCCGGCGCGCCGAACCTGCGCAGGGACACCGCCTCGCGCGCGTAGTCGCACTCGTCCGCGAGCTCGTCCTTCATGACCTGTCACGCAGCGCAGTCAGCGATGGGTGGGGACCCGCGCGGCGGGCTCGCGGGCGGGCTAACCTGCATGGTGCGGTCGAGGAAGAGGCCCTTGGGTAGGAGGCGCCCCGCGCTCAGGAGGAGCCGGATGTAGCCGAGGTCGCTCGCGATCGAGTTTGCGATGTTGGGGAACTGGATCTTCACGGCGACGTGCGCGGGTGCGCCAGTCGGGGAGGCGTGCGGTGCGAGCGTGGCGGTGTGCACCTGCCCGATGGACGCGGCGGCGAAGGGCACGCGGTGGAAGGACGTGAAGGCGTGTGCCCAGTCGGGCCCGAGCGAGCTGGCGAGAACTTTCTGGCACGGGGTGTCATCTTGAGCGGCGTGGTGAAGCGCAAGAAGCGGGAAACAGACCTCCATCTGCCAGTCGGGCATATAGTGCGCGCTGTCTTGGACACGGCGGAATATCTTGTCGACGTCGGCCGGAAGCGTGTGTGTGTCTGTTTCTCGGCGGTGGGTAGGGAGCAGCGAGGTGAAGATAGAGGACGTACCCTGGATGCTCAGGAACTGGCCAAGCTTCAGCGCTGCGCCTCTCATCTGGGACAGCTTGGAAACAAGGCGGGTTATATTGGCTTCAGTCATCATCACAGACTGTTCCGAGCCCTGGGCCTCGGAGTTGCTTGTGCGACGGAGCATCTCGGACGCGGCGCCGTACCCGAGAGAGGCGGCTAGGCCTGTTCTGAGATTATGAGGATACGACACCGCCAAGAGTGAGTCTAGTCCCACCGCCGTAGTGAAACAGTCGGCCGATTCGAGACGAAGGGACTTTTGAGGATTGTAGCTGGCGAGTCGCGGTCGGTGCCTATGGATTCATCAGTCACAAAAACACCCTGTGCTGAATGGTGTTCACCTCAGATACGTCTGCCGATCGGTGAGATTCATCGGAGTCCACAGGGAAGTTGTCTGCAGCAACAGGAACTTCTGATTGAACGAGATGGGTGTGGGGTTCATATGCAGACGGCGTGTCTTCGGTTGATGTATGGTCCTGCGAAGAGGGTCCCTGGGTTATGTCCAACGATTTTTGCGTGTTCTCGACAGGAACATCTGCGACAAAACTCTCTTGGGCCAATGAAGTGGGGGTATTCATCGAGGAGGTCGTACGATGCAACTCATCCGCCGCGTGGCGGTAAACAGCCGCAGAGGGCCCAGAAGGCGTCTTCGAGGATTGGTCTACATCTTGAAGTAGAAACTCTGCTGTGCTCGCAGACACGTCAAGGGGCTCATTCAGATAACCAACTTGATTCCCTGTGCTTCCAGCGCGCCACGTGTCCGCCCCACGACGTTCCAAAGTCATAGCAGCTCCGCGAGACGCCCCGTCGACATCTTGAAGCGGAAACTCTGCCTTGAGCTTTGCAGACGCACCCAGAGGCTCGCTTGGAGTGCTAGCTTGGTTTTCCGTGCTTCCAGGGCGCCACGTATCCACCCCACGACGATCCAAAGTCGCAGAGGCCCCAGGAGACGTTTTGAATTCGTTTTTCGCAGTGCATTTTATGGTGTTCACAAGGGGAACATCCGAAGCTACTTGGGAAGCCCTGAGACGCGCGACGCGCACGAGTATGTCACAAGCAGACGACGCCACACATAGCCAGTTGAACACTGGGCCAGGTGGCATGAAACGGGCGCTCGGGAAACGCGGCTGCCAGCCTATTGTTTGGCAGGAGTTGGAAGGGCAAATACAGGCAAAGAGGTTACAAAGTCCTTGTCACGATCACCAGTTGTGACGAATCGCGCTTGGCTCCAACCACGACTTGTCAAAAATGCAATGAGTGAGTATAAGTATGCAAGATATCGGTCTTTCGCGTCTTCCAACGCATCCAGATGCGCGTAAATATTTGCTCCTTGTCATCATCGGTCAACGCGGCCGCGGACCGCCCTGGTCACAAGCTTGGATCACAGGATTAACCTCGGCGCAATGTCCGAATTATAAAGGTGTGGTCGAAATCAGTGGAATTCACGAAGCTCTATGGCCGTCTTCTGCCTCGGTCTCTGGCTTCTGCTGCTCGTGAGCGACGCGTGGGGGAAAAAGACCAAGGCTGTTGTTCTTTTCGTACGTGCGATACGTGCGAAAGTACTAACCTGAGCTGCAAATTGACTTTCACGTACATAGGGCGATTCCTATACTGGTCAGATCCGCTCGATACCTTCTGGTAACTCAAAGACCAAGTGTGGATGTAGATCAATCGCGACAGCATAGTATTTCGAACGGAACATACCCAGGAAAAGATTACCAGGAGGTGTTTCCCCCGGTACGCTGGATAAAATTCTGAAATATGTTGTACATCCCTGATATTAGCTTTGGCGACTTTAGGCAGACACCGCGGCGGACGGTGGAATCCAGTGGCCATGGTGATCAAGTTACGCGGCCATATATCACAATAACTTACACATCTTTTAGGTATCTCGGATTGTATGGCAACTACACCATATGGAACTACGCCACGGGAGGTGCTGTGTGCTCGAACCAACTGCAGGGGGATTACCTATGATTCACGACACTATGCGCTAATGGGTCCTTCAGAACACCGTTGTATTCGGAGCCGGACGTTATTGGTGGCCAAGCCGCGTGGTTCGTCCAGGACCACGTATTGAACAACGGCACCATTCACCAGAAACTCGACATGGATCCGTCCGAGTTTGTCGTGATCATATTTATCGGCACCAACGACCTCGGCATCAACTCGTTCATCACCGACTCCCAAAATCCCCTCCTGTCCCTGCCAGATGTCGCCGGCTGTCAGCTCCAAGCAATCCGAAACCTGCACGCCCTAGGTGCCCGCCGCTTCATCGTGAACTCTCTCATCCCGCTACAACTCACTCGACTGTACTCCAACTCATCCGCGCCGACCATCTACTGGCCACAGGCCCACGACGGAAACGGATGGAATAAACGCATGTTCAACCTCGTCAACAGTTTAAACGCACTGATCAAAAACGGACTGGACGTGTTAAACCAGGAATGGCGCGGCAGTGCGACGGTCGACTTCTTCAACACTTACAGCCTGTTTGAGGACATGTACAATGAGCCCGGGAAATGGTTCAATGGGAGCATTCCTGCGAACGTAACTGGGCATTGCCATCAATGTCCCGATCCCGACGACTACAGACAATGTGGCATGTGGGTGTATTTAATCACGTTGCGAGATCCTGATACGAGCTGATAGAATCGCAGAGGGGATTGTACGCTAGCCGAGCGGGATTCGTACATGTGGTGGGACGAACTACACCCTAGCGAGCAAACGGGAAGAAACCTGGCGCGAGAGATGTGGAAAAAGTTGATGGGCACCTCCAAATATTAATCCAGTCCGAGAATAATGTTGCATGGTTTGCATTGGCTGACAGCTTGGAACTTACATCCACCGATGAAATCTCAGTTCTTATATCGTAGAAACGGGGCATCACACTGCACCTCTTGAGTCTCTTGGATGTGTCCACTGGGAACATGGACCATTGGACGTTATTTTCAAGCTTCAAGCACAGAATCCCGCTCCCCGCTCTGAAGAGTTGCCGCGATTTTTGGTTGATTTTTGGCGCTGTACATGGTTGAACACCTACCCGACCCGCCCCTCGCGCGCTCTAGTGGTATCTACGGCTACTTCCATCGTTCGTCCACGCAAATACACGCATATGCCGGTATTCTACACCCCCGTCTTAAATGTATGGCGGGCCCAACGCTGCACCACCTATCAATCATCTGCACATACACACCAGCAGCGACGCACCTTTGCGGAATACGCCGAGCGTGAACTCCACGACGAGCAGCAGCACACCGCCGCCGGGCGCGAGCCGCAGCACCTTCGGCACGAAGCCCTTGTACAGCGCGCCGACGCCCTCCTCGCGCGCGATCGTCGCGATCGCAGGGTACGTCCAGTTGTACTTTGGCCGCACGCCGGGCACGCGCGCGGTGCCCTGGATGCGCGACTTGACGACCTGCGGTGGCTCGGCGTCAGTCACACTAACTTACATGCCCGTACGTACGTCGAATCTGCGGGACAGTCAGGCGGGAAGCGGGAGGAGGGAGGGAGGGACACACGGCGTGTTCACGACGGTGCCGGCGAAGCCGCCGATGGAGCCGGAGATGAAGTTGTTGAGGAGCGTCGCCTGCTGTGTCTGTGGGCGCGTGGTGAGCGGGTGCACAATCAATCGCAGGGCACTGACCTCGGCCTTTGGTAGCAGCGCGCGCACTTGGAAGATGCACCCGAAGTACCCGCCGTTCCACCACAGGTGTCTGTTGATTCAACTTGATGCACAAAGAAGCGGATGTATAGAAGCGACAGACCTCCAGAACGTCGACTCCATGCCGGCGTACATGCCCAGCAGGCCGTCGGTCTTGATGATGTGCCGGACGACGTCGATGGGGCCCTTGAACGTGCTTGCCTTGTCCTGCATTCTGTCACGCGGCATACGTTATCCCGTATACAAGACGGCGCGCAACGCACTTGATTTTGACGAGCTCGAACGGCACAACGACGAAGCTTTCCTGAGCCGATAGTCAGTAAATGGGCTAGGTTTTCTTCCAGTCAGAGTTGCCAGTTCTGTAGAGCTTCTGGGCCAAGATTTGACCAGAATCGGTGTTCCAACTCTAGAGAGAGAATCGTCGATTCTGATTAATCGACATGGAATCGGGATGGCCAAAGTCGACTCTACGGTTCTGAAAAACGAATCGAAGCTGAATCGACCATGAATCTACCTGGAATTGTTCACTCGGACTTCTCCGGCAAAAAGCACGGCCGTTTCCGAGAGACAAGGCGTCCAGAACAACCAAGAGGGGCGCCACCGGAAGGATACAGAAGCTGTTGACCCACTCACCGTTGCACCGGCGCTGCACCCCGTGAGGATAGACAGCTGCTGCGTCATCTTGCTCTCGCCGCTGTAGCCCAAGAACGTTTCGCCCCAGAAGTCATTTGCCGCGCTGCGCGGCGTAGATTAATTGAGCACAGGCAGACAAGGTTACTGCACGTGCAATTTCACCGCGCGCTTGGGCGCTTCGAGCAGCAGCGGGGGGACGAGACCTGCACACGAGTGTTATTACGTGACATTACGCAACAGACACGAGCGCACCTCGATACAGTCGGCCGAAGCTGCGAGACGGTCAGCATTTGCGATAATAAAGTGTATGCACGAGACGCACCCCTCCTCCCGGACGATCGTCTTGAAGCTCCCGACGAGTCCATGCTGCGACTTGCCCGTCTCCAGTTGCATCCGCGTTTTTACCTGCATACACATGCGCGGGGTCATGAAACCAGACCACGGACCACCGCGGCGCTGCACTCACCACATCTGCAGGAGCTAAGTATCAGCATTACTAGGACGCGTTGAACGCCGCACCGAGGGGGTAGAATGTGAGGATCTCCGAGATCCCGGCAATCGCGCCAGCCGCAAAGTTCGCAATGAACGGGAGTGCTGTGGGGTACTGTGAGTATATTTCCCGTCCATGCGCTGTGCACTCACATTTCTTTTCGCCGCTGGACATCGGCGCAACGGGTGGAGGTGGGAAGAGGGTTGTCACGTGTGACGCCGCCGTCACCGCATCGGACCGGACCGGGAGAAACCTCAAACGTCCGGATCATTTGGCCATTGAATGGCCCTGCACGTGCCTCATTCCCTTTGCCACCAACCTTGACGCGCGCCATCCTTAAGACATTCTCGCTCAAGACAACCCTCAAATCTTAGTTTTCTCTGCTGTAATTGAATAGGCGGTCCTTATGTGCCTCGGTGCGATACACAAGTCGTGTGGCATGTGATGACAAAGCCGAGGTTGTGTTGCCCCAGTGCTCCCCCGCCCCACTCCCATTCGTATCTCTCATCCACACGCACATCTGACACATCCAATATATATTCCATGCTCCCGTTTTCGTTTTGTATTATTTCTCTGGCAGTCACGGTTGCTACTCAGACTGCCACTGACATCATACATCGTAGTAGTAGTAGTAGTAGTACAGGATTTCATCTAATTTCTACCTTCTACCATACTATTTTATGTACTCTCTGTCAATTAATTTTTGGTCAAAACAGTGTAAAGTGAAGTTCCCAGACTCCGGCTCTACATAGTGCTATTGCCACCCATGAAAACTCAATAAAGACGCGGCGCGACTATGTCACATGTGTCAGCTGTAGCCAAACAAGACCAAATGATGGGACGATTAAGGGTTTCCCATCGGACCGGTGACCCAGTTCCAACTAATCACGGCAAAAGTACAGCAGTAATTGTGTGCCATAATTATTTGGTGCACTGCTGGGTCCATTGTGTGATAAATTTCCCCATATTCACCTGTTTTAACAAAGTTTGAACCACTGGCTCCAAAATCTCAATATGCACACAGCCCAGATGCTTTTCAGTAAATACACAGGGTGTGTTGAATACAAAAAAAAAGCGCCGGCGATGTTTCCCCGCATTCCTTCACACCTCATTAGAATATTTTCTTTTGTACTCCAAAAAACACCAAAAAAAATACTGCACCACATCAGGTGCAGACAGAAATATTCACTGGGGCCGGTTGCGAGTGGCTTCAACTTTAAACTGAGTCCATGGGGGAAGTATATTACACTTACAAGACAGTGGGCGTGACTGTCACATTGAAAAAAATACAGTCGGTGGAAACAGTTGAAACCGTTTGGGAGGATCTTTTTACAATTGAGATCCCTGTGTTTTGACCTTCAGAATGTTGTGCAGATGGTATGGAAACGTCAAAAATATCCCCTGAAGAGTCTGAGGCAAGGAACCGAGGCAAAGGTAATGCGTACCAAAATTGAGAGGTGGGAAGATGGTGATGCCACCTTCACGTGTTCGCAAGTTGAAATCTCTTCAAGCTCCAAGCTCCACCGACGGCTGTCAGGAATGTGCGCACCGTGCCTGGTGGCATTTATTTTTTGGGCCGCCATATATGCGAGGGCGATGCAACGCAGTTATATCGTGTTATGTCCGTGGGCAGAGATTACCGGACTAACGGGTGCATGCCACGGTGGGAGCGGCCTTCTGTGCCTGGCGGAATGTAGAGCGCACGACGCCAAGCCTGGCTGCGGGGGAATTACATGCATATGGTGAACTTATCGAGGGCTTTTAAACGCATTTACACGAGATTCGGCCACAGGTTGAGGATTCGCATGCCGAGCGATCGCTGAAGTCAGTGAGTGAAACCCACGATCCTGCCAAGATGGAGTTTGTGGAATGCCGGAATATGCCCCAAGCTGTCGCGGAGAACAGTTAATCTCATGCCGTGGCACGAACCCTTGCCAAGGATCGGAGGGGCACGATTCTCACTGAGAGTACTGGGCGTTCGCCGATCTTCTTGTACATCCTGTTTTTAACCAAGTATGAGAGTTTCTTGGTATTTTGCGGAAAGTACCGAGACAGGTCTGTTTTCCGAGTTGACTTGGCTGATTCGCACTATCTCCAGTGCCCGCACCCTATTTCGCACCTGGGGTGTAGTCCCTTTACTACTGAGGTACTGCACGTGGTAGCCAAGACTTAGTGACGGTGTCTTGGTCCGTGGCTTACTTGTACTGTACTTATAAGCATAATTATCTTTATCCGACCAAGCGGATGATTAAAATATTATCTCCAGTTGGCAAAAGCTCGAATGGCTCAACTTGGCAGAAATTCCCTGCCGACAACATTCAAGGCAAATGAGGGCTATAACTAATAAGATAAAAGTCGCTACATGTAGCTGCAATCCTTATCGTCTGCATGAGACGGTCGCTCCGTAGCATGGGACCAGCCAAGCCGTGCTGTGAGGCTCCCGTCAACGGTGAAATCTCTCTGGGAAGTCAACAACCCACGGTGGCCATGGATCCAACGGCCGGCCCACAGGCCAAGCCAACCATGTAAAATGACACATAGTGGTAGGTGGACTCATGCTTGATGTAAATCTTTCAAGAAGACCTTGGAGGTTGAATCGTCGTGCTTTCGCTTCCGGCACACATCACGTAGTCGGTGCAAGTTGGAGCCTCCCCGGGACTCCCCCATGGCGATACTGATGGTGGTCGAAACCTCGCTTCAATCTCCCAGGCCCTCCGCCTCGCTTCCACGGTGCACGGTGCGTGGCAAAATTAGTACACAACTATCATTATTATGGCACCAAATCGTCCACGACCTGTCTATGCCCGTCCCAAACATATCCATGGAAAATATTGCCCCACCAGCGCACCTCCGCGCCCGCGCCCTCGATCATACAGGTGCCATCATCTCTGCAAATATCGCCGTCCGCCTCGACAGCGTCGATCATCTCTGACGCGAGCCCCACGGTGATGCTCTCTTCCTGCGCGACCTCCGTCGTGGTCTTGGGCCCGGTCAGCGCGAGCAGGCCGGACAGGCGCGCGGCAAAGGCGACGTTTGTATATGGGGGCGTGACCAGGACGCAGAGGCCCGAGGAAAAGGTGCGCATGCGTATTGTGGGATTCGTGCATGTTGGGAGGTGCGGGACGACTTGGAGAAGTGTTGCTGGCGGTATCAAAGCTGGAAAGAAATCGGTATTGGTTGTAATTCGACAAAGAAAATATGATATGCCCTTACCGACGCCCCGTGCACGATTCCACCCGCCCCAAACCTCATCTAACGCAATAACTCCGCGGTCCTTCATCATGCCACGCGCTTCCCGTGTCGAGGTCGAGCCTTGCAAAACTCTAGCCAGCTCACGCGCTAGCTGGTCTATCCACCTCCGCTCGTCCTTCATCATATCTAGTGTCACTGGCGCATTCGCCATCTCCAGGCCGAGCTGGGAAAGCGACGACCGAATGAAGGTCGCTTCTTCTGGCTCGGTAGATGGAACGAGCGCGTCGCTCGAAAACGACGCCGCCGTCGCCGCCGTCGTGGAAGACGCCGTCAGGCGCTCGTTTAGATCCGCGGCTAATCGAACCATATCCTTCGCTTTGACCATGAGTGCTTCTAAATCTTGGAAAGCATCCTGCATGTCAGTTGCTCGCCCAGCGGCCGAATTTTCCACATTGCGGAGAATCCCGGCTAAAAAAATAAAAATAGTCAGGGTTATTTGCGATGCTTATGAAAGCACGCACTGATGCCTGACCGATTAGCATCTTCGGCTGGCGTAGACGGCGTATTACTTCCTCCTCCGTTGCCCTGGTACGCCGTGGCACAGTGTGAATTTTCTGGCAAATAGAACATAAAGCATGCTTACCGCCCACGCCTTGCTCTTGAGAGTCCGCCGCAACACGGCATAAAACGCTTTATCGCCTCCCTTGCGAAAGCTAATCTTGATTATCCGCGACGACGTGGCCTCATCATCACTCGAATCGGGAGATGCCGGGCGCGAGGTGGGAGCGGATTTCATGCCGAGGTGCCCAGATATTTGAGGGAGCTCGGTCGTGCACATCTCACACGAGCGCAGGGATGGGTGATTTAAGAATGTACATGCTGGACACGCTATTGTGCTTGGATGGCGTTGGTGGCTCCCACCCGAAGTCGGAAGCAGAGATGGCAGTGATGAACTAGCGGGAAGTGAGGACGACAGCTGGTGTGATGTTGACGGTGAGTTCGCCGCTGGAACAGAGTCTCGGGGAACGCCGCAGAGCCCACAGATTCGCGCGGCGGCTGGACTTAGTCCTGGCGGATTCCTGTACGCGCAGACCTGGCATTCCCAGCTCTCGAAGATTGTCCCCGGAGCTTCGTTCGAATCGAGTTCGGCGGACGCGGCAACGGCACCCGAGATGTATAAGGTGACTTTTGCCGAAGACTTGAAAAGGCCCGCGTAATAATCGGTCTGGCTTACGTAGGACAGGTCCATGCAGAATGAGTTTGAGAGTTCATTTTGCGTTGATATGAAGAACAGTCTGTGCGTCGTCACATGGACCGTTCCGGACTGGTGGTTTGGCGATTTTTGAGGACTTGTACAGGTGACGTATGATCAGGAGGAGAGTTTGCGAGAGATCGTGGAACGAAATACCCATCATAGATTCCCACTCCTTCTTGACTAGACAGGAGCTCTTCGTCATTGTAAAGCAATGCGGGGACTGGTATTGTGCCATCCACCGGTTTCGTACAGCGACGCAGGGTCATGACAGGTCCAAGCAGCGAAGATGGCTAAAGATTTCTCTGATGATTAATGTCTGGATCCTATCTGTTGTAGAGACGAACACAAGCGACAGTGACAACGCTGGCCAATGACGCTGCGGCGCAGGGAGTACCACGAGGTTCTACGGTGAATGTCGGGGTGCCTATCGGAGTCTAATGGGCCTGACGTACACCTAGTCGGCCCAGAAGAAAAAAGTGTTGCCGGAATGAATGAGAGTGTAAAGGAAGCGAATGTCACATGTGACATCGTTCGGGTACTACTCAGCCGCCATCACCAAGGTTAACCGGGTCTTGGTTGACTCCTTGGTCCGAGACTTCTGCTTCAGTGCGAGAAAAAAATGGCGTGTGGCCTGCCGCTAATCTTTCCTATTAATGGAAGCCCCTCACCAGGCCACAAGGTTCCCCAACATCCTCGTCGGTCTGGTTCCACGCCGCTTTGTTCTTGAGCAGTCTAGCCCTTGCCTTGCCCTGCTCTATCCACCGTCCAGCTCCGCCATCTCTTGATTCCAATGAGGTCGGTCACTAGAACTGCTGCTTGCCGATGATGATCTTAACACTGCGATGTCAGTCGGCACTCCCTATTCGCAGTCTTCTTTCTGCTGTTCTGGTGCAGAGAGCAGTCCGTCCAGGGAGCCCAGGTCAATGTCACTGTCGACGACTCGGATCCTCCGGTTTTGTACAACCCCTCAACGTCCTGGAACTCTAACCAGGTTGTCTGCACGTCCTGCAACAACCCACCCTCCGTGCTCGCCCTGCGAGATACGTACCACAAGGGGGTCCACCTGGTAGCTGTTGTCGATGAGGACGATGGTCCAAATGGAGGCAGAGCCGTTGTCCTCGCACCAAGGACAGACGAGGACGACCCAAATTTTTCTGATACGCCTGTCACCGCTCAGCTCAATTTCACTGGTGAGTTTATTCTGGACGAGGGCTCTACAAATACTTAAATATGATCAGGCACCGCCGTATACATATACTGTATACAGCCGCTGGGGGCATCAGTAGCCCCGCAGCCCCCAACATTAATGAATATCACGTTCTCACTAGACGACCGCATGATTTCCACTTTCGTTCACCAAGGATCCCCAACTGCTTCGGGATTTCGCTCCGGCGTCAATGTATTCGCTCAGAAAGGCTTGTCTGACGGGCCACATGCACTCAGGTTAAGTCTTGGGCCAAATTCGGCACTTATATTGGACTATGTGATCTACACGCAAAATACCGCCGACCCGCCGCCATCGTCTTTGTCGCAGACATCGTCTCCGTGAGTGACAGTTGGCCATAGAGAATCTATTTATTGATCCGATATATCTGAAGAACACGAAGCGCAGCGCTGAATGCCTCTTCTCCACCCGCCGTTGGAGATGTGACCAACGACGAGTATGTGTTTTTTGGTCCCACATACGCCCTTCTTACAATCTGTCTCCTTCAGGACAACGAAAAAAGGCACGGTATCCTTTGCTGGGGCGGTAGCTGGGAGTCTCGGTGTGCTAGGCATCCTATGCTTTGGCACTGCTTTCAGCATCTACTGGCGTCGACTGCTCGCAGCGCGACGAGAGAGGCTTGAGCGGGGCGGCGAAAACCCACCGGCTATGATGGTGGGACCGGCGTCTTTCGTCCCGAGATACTTTCCCGGGACGGTCCTTCCCAGCATCCCGCCGCCATACGCCACATCAGAATCTTCTCATCACACGACACTGGTTTCTGCATCCGAGCCATTGCTGTCCATCCCAAATACTGGATCGCAGACATACGCGGACATTCCCCCACCCCTGGATGAGCTCGTACCGCCTTCGTTCGGCGTCGCACTTACCACCCCGGCCGTGACCATCCTGAGCGGCAGAGATTCCTCCGCGGGCGCCTCCACGCCGCGCTCGCGGCCTCCCAGCTGGAACGCCGTGCCGCATATGATGGCGTTGCCCAGCAGCCGCGCGTCCTCATCAAGGGCAACTTCACTTTATTCCGGCGACGAGCTCGTGTAGCTTGGACCATCATCTTTATAAAACGTTAAATACCCAGCCTTCGCTGTACCGCGGGGTAGTTATTAGACCAGTCAATTTTACGACTTGCCTGGCAATCGTCCACTAGTCGGTTATCTTTTTATGGGTACTAGGATAGATTCCCAATACTTGGTGTGGGTATAATTAATCAAGAATATCTATGATGGAAGGGGCGAGGGACGTAGGTGGCCCGGGCATGTCAACCGGGAGGCCAGCAGCTTTCCAGGCGTGATACCCACCGATCATGTCCGTCGCGTTGAGCAGTCCCATCTCCTGCAGCGTAAATGCAGCAAGACTCGATGCATATCCTTCCGAGCAAAACAGGATGATGCGCAGATCATATCGGTCGGCAATCACGAGGCGCGCCTCGTTCCGCGGGTCGAATCGCCACTCCACGACGTTGCGCTCGATCAGGAGCGAGCCGTAGATCCCGCCCTCGAGCTCGCGCTGCTCCGCGGGCCGGATGTCGACGAGGAAGGTGGGCGCACCGACCTCGGGCTTCCGGAGCTCCGAGTACGCTTGCTGGGGCGTGAGGCGCTGCAGCCGTGCGCGTGTGGCGGAGAGGATCTGGTCGATGCTGCGCGATCCCGGGGGCGGCATGAGCGGGTCCATCGGCGCGCGCGCGGCCTTGCGCACGACGTCCCACAGCGCCTGTTCGTCGTAGAGCGAGGCGCCGATATCGCGCACCACCGCAACCCAGATGTGTCCGTCGTTTTTGACCATGTCTATCCGCCCGAGGAGTTTCGAGCTCGCGAGCAGAACTGCGCGCTGCACATACAGCTCTGGCGAGCCGCAAATGGCGAGGGTGTTGGCGGTGGCTTCCTTGCGAGTGGAGTGTCCCGTCGTTGCGATTGCAAAGACCTAATAAAGAGCATTCTTTAATTCAGGCTCGGGGCCACATCCAGAAAGACCGACGTGATCCTGCAGCAGAAGCTGGCGCTGCAACGTCTCTGCTACAGTTCTCAAAAAACCGTCATCATCGGTTTTGGAGAGCGTGAGCATAACACCCAGTCTGACACCTTGCTTGAGGTTTCAGATGCACTGCTATTGGTGAATGCTCCGAGTCTCAACCTACCATCGACAGTTTCGGCTTTATTTATGGCTCTGACGGCGATTTCAAAGGCAGCCTGTTGCCGAACATCGTCCAGTGTTCGGGGTGTAAAATGAGATGAGTTTGTTGACTCATCTAGGAGAACAGACTCGTGCGATGTCGCCGATGAAACGGATCGTTTGGACATGAAAGTGGTCACTGGTTGCGTTACCAGAGGCAATGCCGTAGCCAAACAAGACCACACTGTGTCAAGCAAGCGTACATCGAAAACTTATGCTTAGCCTTCGATCTTACACTGTTGCCGTTCGGGCAGTACGAGGTGGATTCACCACAACGAGCCAGATCCATTTTTCGGGGTAACGATTCTTGACCTCTTTTCTTGTCTCCCCTGAAGCTCTTTCAGGGGGAGCGTCTCTCCCGTCCCCGACCCCGAAGGGTAACCAATAGCCACACCCGCACCTCCACGGTGGAAAAAGAAACGATCACAAAAACCCTTGCCGAGAGTTCCGACCGCTTCAGAATGGAACGAGATTGAGCCAACCGTCCTCACGGTGTTGTACGGCTCATAAATTACCGATGCGATCTCATTTCCTTAAATGATTTTAGCCACAATCGCAACGATGCTCTGTCCGTGAAGATCCTGGAAAAATTCAAGGCCGCTCGCGGAGAATATCCGTTATACAAAAGTGATGACGCCTATGGCTCGGCCTTTGAAGCTGGATTTGGTTGTTCACGAGAACGCGCCGACGGCGGACGAGTTCCGGAGCATGATGCACCTCCTCCCTGAACCGACCCCCGGCGCATTTCTCAGGGCTCCGGACAGGTTCAAATACTCCCCCACCAACGTTAACTCACTAGTCGAGCTAATAAAGAACGAGCCTACTCTTCTGTCTTGGCCGGTGATCTTGGATTGGGATCATGAGCACATATCCATCGGTGGTCATGATTATGTTTCGTTTCTGACCAGGGCACGGCGCCGACGGAATCGTGCTCTTTCAGAATCTTAGTCGCGCCGCCGCCGCTCACGTTGGAGATGTACAGTCCATAATTATCAGATATGAGCAATGTTGCCGTGAGCGTTTTTTCTGCGGCTGTATAGCAAACCACCCTTAACCCATCCCTATAGTCTCTTTACTCTTTCGACTCGAACAAGAATCATGTCGTATTTTAATCCTGATGGTTTGATATACACGGATCGTGTGAATCTGAAGTGCTTCGAATGTGCCTGAGCGTCAAGTGACGGGTATCCACCAACTGCACCCACGGCGTTATCATCGTAAATGAGCTCGACAAATGGAGGCCATTATGATCTAAATTTGCTCGCTCAAGCTCCTGAAGCTACGAGGGCGCAAAAGCAGGTGCATCGTCCTCACGTTTGATCAAGATTCGCATCCTCATGCTTAGACAGGAAGGCTATGATGCTGTCCTCCTCGCACCTAACCGAATGAAACGCTCGCAGTCCGACGTCGTTCTGAACGCCATCTCTGAAGAAAAAGTGCCACTGGATAAGCGACCAACGGCGTTGGCTGCTTTCTGGAAGCGAAGAGGCAAGCTTATCGTGGGTGTGCTCATTACTCTTGTCGCCATTGCCGCGATCGTAGGCGGCGCAGTCGGTTCCACTGTCCAAAAAAACAAGAATAAAACAAAGGACGATACTGCGGATGAGGGTGTTGGTGCAGTCGGGCAATCGGGCATATTTGGATCCCCTGTCGCCACGAGTAGTCAGGCACCCAGTGAAACGTCACAGGTCCAGGGATTTTCACAAGGCAGTGTGGCGACGGAGGTGGTGGCGTCGGATATAACGGCTCAAGTGACTGCACGACATTTCTTCACTACGTATGCTCTCGCATTCTTCTAGAGCCCAGGCCATATCTGATGCCTGTATTGCAGCCGCAGACGATGAATGGCGACTCCACATATGGATGGAGTTTTTAATGTATAATACGATCTATATTACATGCATACTTGGAACAGTGAGGGGATGAATACAGACGACGCCAAACTATGTATAAGTCCACCCCAGTCTGCAATGCTCTTACTCAATTTGGGCGATAGTGTGGGGGTGCAGACGTATTGCTAGAGCTTGATTCGTATCGCGTGTTATTACGGGCCGAGTGGAGATGGTCATGGCGGGACCCTGGTCGAGGCGGCGTGTTGAGGAGGACGGAGGCTACCTCCATGGCCAGCGAATTCATATCGACCTGCGCGTGACTGTCCTGCGCCTCTGCGTCCTGAAGCAGCGCCTGTGACGGCGTCTTGGGCAACGGGCGGATTCCGCGCGTCGGAGTCCTGTCGTGGGCGTTTGGCTTCATCGTCTTTTCTGTGTCTTCGTACCCTGCCATGGGTGGCGGCGTCATGGGAGGGAATATATGGGTCGCAGAAGTGCTGACGTCGGGTGACGACGTAACGGCGCTGGGCGCTTTATCGCGGTGAGGGAAGATGTCGTTGAGATCGCCAAAGGGCGTCGGAGTGGGGGTTACACGGTATCGATATGTTCGCCAGCGGCGGAAGTGATACAGGCTCAGGATACCGAGGACGAGGAGGATGACCACCCCAGCCGTTACGCAGCCAGCGATTAGGGCGCGGTTCGGCCCTGACGCTACGGCCTGGGTAGGCATGGGCAAAACTGAGGTTGTCTGAGGGGCGAGTGTGACGGTCGAAACCGGACCAGAAGGGGTAGAGCTCGGCATTGGCGAGTTGGTCGCAAAGGCGCCTTGCCCGGAAGGAAGAAACGAAGGTGATGGCTACGTGGAATATTTAAGGTGCATCGAATGGAGCCCAGAATTTTTTAAGACGTACAGGCGGGGTGCTAGTGACAACCTTCGCCGCGGATAAAAACTGGTTGTACATCTGAATTGAAGGAGGATTGATCACACTAGACCTTGGTCAGTGCTGGTGCCTGATTGATGCAGCGAAGAGGCTCACCCGACCATCCCGGACTGACAGTGGGATGTCGGTACAGTAGCTTCACAAAAGAACCATATCGCTTATTGACTTCTGTTAGAGGGGATAACCCCGAATGGTGCAGGGATGCGTACCTTCAGAGGAGTTAGTGATACGGAGGTTCCATGTCAGGGTCGGATTCAAGTATTGAGGCCCCCTCCCAGCGAATCCACTGTCGAAGCCTCCGGCGAGTCGGACACAAGGGGACTCAAAAGAGCTTTGCGTAACCGAGTGGAAATCTCCCCCAAACACAAAGGTGACGATGTCGTTGGTCTGGGCGGAGGTAGTGGCAGGATTGAAGAAACTCCCTTCCACCCCTACTGTCACCTGAATAACGGGTAGTCAATATGGGAAGACGCTGATGTGGCCCAAAGAGCTCACTATACGTGTCGTCTGGCATGTTGCGGCGGGGACGAGGAGAGCGATACTAAGAGCAACGACATGACCGACGGGCATCGTTAGAGCTGGGGCGTGGAGATAGAAGGCAAGTCAAGCTCTGCGTTCTATTCTGTCTGAATCACGGGATGGAGTAGGTAGCAGCCATCTGGTACACACCAACGGCTCAAAATATATCGGGGTGACGGCCGTGGGTCCCATCGTTCTCAACATCAAGTTCTACCCAAGTACTTTCCATGAGTGTAATACTAATAGGCACTGTGATTGCCATCAGATACGTTTTGGATGTGTCACCAGACGACAAATAAGTAGACCGACGCAAACTTGCGAGCGAAGAGGCTCGATTCTTGAATATTAAGCACACCACAAAGCGGCATAGAGACCCGGAGGTTCCCCGTGAGACGACGGGAAATGCTCACGGCTACAGCGGACCTAGGTGAGAACAGTGATGTATGGATGTCCGCATCGATCACACATGTGTCAGTGGGGGCATCCTTCCACTTGGGTTGCAGTGACGGCAAGTGCAGGAGCACCAGATTCACGGAGTATCAGCAGAGCTCGGAGACCGAAATATCGACCTACAATAGAGTCAGAGTTAGGTTGAGTAGGCTATACTTTAGAATTTAGTGTCGACGTCTGAGTCAAGATACGTAGTATGTGACACCAAGATCACTGAAATTTGGGCCAATCCTGCCTCGGATATATCGGGAGACCATCGGCGAGGCGCCACATGGGTCGAGTTGTGCTGATTGCTGAGTTTTCACAGAGTAAACGGTGACTTCGGAAAGAAAGGATGTGGGTCACGTGGTAAGATGCGTATGCATCGAAAGCCAAGCACCACCAAATATGGGTGGGAATGCTACCGGGCTCACTACCGCTTGTCTACTAGTACACAATAATTATTATACAAGAAACAAAAGAACCCTTCCACCAATCTGCACCCATTGGGGCCTACCTCAGCGCATCATGGCATCTATCATCTACACTCCGAAGACTCATGCACCTCTAGTGCTGGCAAGGTTTGGTTCAGTTCAGGTTTGAGGAGCTTTCCTCCGAACGCTGAACCTGAATCTCGCGTTCGGTCTAGGGATTACCTGAACCTTGAACCTGAATGCCCATTCAGATTTAGTTTGGCATTTGAACTTGACCTGAACCTGAAAAAAATTACCCTTGCATCCAAGGTTAAATTTCAGGTTTAATAAATAGGGAGGTATACCAATCATTTGACCTGTGTGTTTCAAACCACTTCCGAGCAACAGGAACATTTCTTGACAATTTTTCATCTCCCATCACTTCAGTAAGATATGCAGCTTGCATGTGACCAAGCATTGACACACACCATCCGCCACAGACAATTCAATCTGAGCACTTCAATAGACGCCTAGAACTCAGCTAAGTACCTGTATAAAGCCACTGAAATGGTCTAAATGGAAAGGAGAAACAGTGTGAAATATCGAAAAATCCATTGCAAGTGGGTGATTTTGGGTTCAGGGTTCAAACATGTTCAGCAAAAAATCCTCTCATCCGAACGCCAAACCGAACTTGGTGTTCAGGTTCAGAAAATTGCTGAACCTTGAACCTGAACCTGGTGTTCAGTTCAGTTCAGTTCAGGTTCAAACCAATTTTTGAACTGGACCTTGCCACCACTATGCACCTCTTTCCCAGATTCCTGTCAGTTGTGAGCCACACCAACAGACCACGATGTTCCCACCCTTGCATCAGTGAGCACAGTCAACACCACTACATTCTTGGAGACAGTGTAGTGAGGGTAGACAAAGGAGGGGGATGGATCAGTGGGGCATGTATTACTGCCGGGGTGTAGTGCCTGAGCATGCAGACTGGCATGCATGTATTCAGTGAAACTCTCTGTTGTGCTCGAAACAGTGGCTAAGCGATCCAAAGGATATTCCACTATTTGAATTGATGTGAATGTTACACGGCGGATAATCCGCTGTCATGTTGCATGTGGGAAGCATCAGTCACTGCGCGGTCACCGTACAGTGACTTGCACTGTCATGTTGCAAATGATCCTTACTCTGATTGCCGGTTTCTTTCTTTTGTCACAGTGTTACGAGCAATGAGAAACAATTGAATAATGAGTGCTGGCAAAAGAATTCGAGGTAAGGTAAGGGATAAATTGAAGATAACTAGCCTGAGTCGTCCCCGGCCTCGAGATCCATATTGTAGGAGGTCGTCGCAAACGAAGCCTCGTGATCACTGGCATACTCACTCCGGAAAGCTTGCTCATCGTAGCCTGCAGCTCCCTCATCGTCCTCAATGAATGAGCTCGGTGGAGTCACGAGATCCAACACTCTCACCGTCGTCGTCACTGTTCGCCAGGTCACTGGCAGACTTGGCCTTGGCGCTACCAGTACTTCGGTGACACCATTTGCCGTCATTGATTGAGCCGTCATTCCCCTCCCATTTTTGACCTTTACAGTCACTGGATATACACACACCTAAAACGGCAATCTTTCCGCCGTGTTAAAGGAGAGGTATAAAGACAGCCTTTACACTTCCCTTTTAGCAAGGTTGAAAGGGAGACTTTCAACCTGGTTGAAAGTGTTGCGGAATGTGAGCGGGAATTTTGCCATTGGTGCACCGTTTTCCGGGAAATTGGGGCACCAATGGCAAAATTCCCTCTCACATTACTTCGGGTGGAAAGTGCAGTTGAATGTCTCTCTTTCAGCCAGGTCAAATGAAATACATAAAAGCTGTCTTTATACCTCGCTTTTGACACGACGGAAAGATTGCCGTTTTAGGTGTGACAGAGACAGAGCCTGTAGTCCTTCTTGTTTTGGGACGGGTCGGGTGGCATAGTGGCGAGAGCGAACACTGAAAGTGACGACGTATGATAAGCATCGTGGCTTATCATTGGCAAGCAGGCCGAAAGATCCGCCCCTGATCACCTGCCGCGTCCCACATATCCAAAACTAATATTTACCCTAATAAATTACCCGTTACTTATTGTGACACAAGACGGGATCCGGCGATCAGAGTAACAATCATTGTAACATGACAGTGCAAGTGACCACGCAGTGACGCGCGCAGTGACTGATGCTTCCCATATGCAACATGACAGTGGATTATCCACCGTGTTATAGATTGAGAGTCACTCCGGACTGGAAATGATGGCTGGAAATGATGGGAAAAAATACTGAGAATTCGGATATAAACCCCGTTTGGGCAATGCAACGTGAGAGTCCGATGATTCCTGGATTCCGGCTGATTGATACACGATGAGCTGGCAACCGTTAGCATCGTCGACACCTCCTTGCTCATTGTCCCTCTGGGTTTCTCCCCCAAATCTCAACAAAACATGAGCCCGCCTTGGCTCGTCTACTCCTTTGAATTATAAGGACTTTTCACAAATGAACCAAAATTTCATGTTAGTTTGTTGTGGTGTTGTTGAGTGCGTCGGGACGGGCGGGATGGCGAGCGGGAGAGCGGGAATGGACCATCGAGAACGTGTCAACATGTGGCAATGCTGCAAGCGCCGACCGCCGATCGGACTCACGTTACATTACCCAAACGGGGGTTATATCTGAATTCTCAGTATTTTTTCCCATCATTTCCAGCCATCATTTCCAGTCCGGAGTGACTCTGAGATTGATATCCATAATTTCTTTTGATCTCCCAATACGGCTTTCTCCCTGGGGTTGATGTATAAAATTGGTGCTCCATCAAAACAAAAAGTGAGGAAAAATTTTCGAGCAGTGCCAACAGTTTCGGAAACAGCTGTAAAATTTTGCACTCTATTTTGGTACAAAATCATTAGGCACTGAGAAATGTGCCAGGAATCAGGTGGAGTCTGTAAGGAGTCTGTGCCCATTGGAAATGGCTGGGAATGTCGGGAGTAGAGAGCGACAACCGAATATACTCGAGTGCAAGGAGTTGGCGGACATGATCGGTGCCTGATCATCCGCAACTTTTTTTTTTGATACCACGTGACAGTTGTGTTGCGCTGTTTTCGTAGTTTGAAGGCTCCTCAATCCACTTTTAAAATTAACACGTAAAATGTGCCTGGTCCGTATCCTGTAAGATTTATGACTCACATGGAATTTTCGTTTCTATTTTATAAGGCTTTAAATGCTCCCAAAATGGCATCATAAGCGGGGCCAGCCTTGTTATGTGATGTCGATTGGAGGTATTGTCAGTTCAACTCCCGCCTGTGAGGTGCTGAACGCTTCGCTAAGTATGTTCCATTGAACTCATGGAGTCTTGGGGCTAAAAAAGTAGCCATATTTGCAGTGGACAATAGTGTGTTTACTTCACATGTGCATGGTGAATGGAGCTCAATATACGGGTCCATCAGGACTATACTTTGGAAGAGAGATAAAAGGATCTCATATTCACCCATAAAACTTTTCGTATGGTGGTAGAGGTAAGTCTCGGACGAGAAGGTTGGGTAAGGAGCAAATCCGGCGCCTGCTGGGTTTGAAGCTCCGACTTCTGCCGAAGTCATGCTGCCACTGTTTTTGCGATGAAGCTATTTCACCGAATTTCCTGGTTGGTTCAGTTTTGCTGACACCTACTACTGTACTATTCCAACTGTACAGGTGACGTGTGACGTAGCACTCTGAACTGAACACTTTTGGCACTGGTGGCGGTGACACAGGCACATTTGGGCCCAAATAGGCTAAAAATCTCGTCAAAAATCCCAAAAACTCCGGGCCGGGTTACCATTTAAGGGAATTCTTGACATGATTTGTCAGAATGAAGACTTGGAAAAATGAACATCATAGGTTACTTGTGACACCCCTGAACAGTTGGTCGAAATAGTACAGTACTTAGAGCTTCAGCCTTGTTCATCTCAAGCTTACGGTCCCTTTTGTGTCTGTGTCAGTGGATACTTGTGTCAAGCCTCAAAAATAAGCTTCAGCCTAGGCGTCAATGCCGCCGCGTCATTGACTCATTCTGTGATAGTGTGCACCGCCACATCAATCCCTCGTATACAGAACCACATCTCTTCTGGAAACCGATGAGTTCTTGTGAACGAGTTCCCCATGAGCTATGGTGTGAAGTGCTAGGCTATCTCCCCAAAGGAGATCTTATGCACGTACACTTCACTCATCGGTTATTCTATCACCCCTGTTGGCCCCTGCTTTTTGGTGACTTTCATTTCCATCCTTACGCTTCTGGTGGCGGCGCACTGTTTCTTCCATCATCTGGCCACATCGATGAGGCAGCACAGCGGCTGAATTTCTGGTCCTCTAGCGAGATCGCGCCATTTGTTCGCATCTGCCGCATCAGCCCATGGCGAAACACCAGCCCAGAGTCGGTCTCGCACTGGCGGCGCCCGGCCAATCCATACATCTTGTTGATGGCATTCTTCCAAAGCCTTCCATGCCTTGTGAACCTCTGCCATCTCTATGCGATTTCAATCCACTTTACCCAAGTCGGCTTAGCGAACGTGTGCCGCTTGCCTAACTTGTCCCAACTTCACATCGACATCTGCAGTGTGGCTCCCGGAGAAGCCATCGACCCCTCTTCGCTGACTTTGAACATCTCCTACTTTTCGCTCCACCATGTTTTCTCCTCCGACGAGAGCGTGGATCACTGGATTCCCATGCTGCGCCCAGAATATGTTTTGTATGCCGGTACCCGGCTACAGCAGGGGGGAGCTTGCGAATTCCGAGTTTCAAGTTTTTTAAGCCTAAGGATCAAATACATACTGACTAAGATCCATACCATAAGTATCTAATGTGAATCCCAACTGTGTCTGTCTCTCTGTGTCCTCCTCTAACATTCTCATTGACTCGGTGACATTTGGCCACACCAGTCTATTCAATCCAAACTCTGTTCGAAATGCAATACCACCCAGAGTCTTGACTCGTGAGATGGCAACAAAAGAAAGCCCTGAGGAAAAATCCTTGGCCCCAAGATCGATTACTGCTTTTTGAAGGGTAATACCTTGGCTCTTGTGGATTGTGATTGCCCACGCAAGAGTCAACGGTAGCTGAGTCCTAGTAAGGGACTTCCTGGTTTTGTCATCCCATCTTGAAGTTACTGGCACAATTGGAACCCAAGACGGGTTGATTCCTTCCCACTCTGGAACATCAGGACCTGCGTAAATTTTTAACATATAAGAAAAGAAAGCTGCCGATGAAGTACTCACCAGAATAGCTGTCTTTATTGCACTCAACAAAAACCACTGAGGGCAGATTGATTTGCGGATTGGATCCAGGGGTAAACCATATTTTCTTTACAGTGCCTTGAGCACCATTGACCAAGCCTTTATAATTTTGTGATGAGCAACAGCAAAAGGAAATCCGACAGTCTTCTACATACCTTTGGATGTCCAGACGTTGCGGGTTATCATGACTCTGGCTCCCTCTGCCAACAGGACCTCTTTTTGTAGGCCTTCAGCATCCTCTTCTGACACCTTTTTAGCCTCAGGACCATTATGCTTTGCAATGCATCGAAGAACAGGCTTTAAGGAAATGCATCAATTGCTATTGGCCGCCCCATATGTTCATTTATTGGAGTACCATGAACAGCTGGCATGGTCAGGATCACTGGTGCATCCCTGTTGTGGAAGGCAGCAGCGTGAAGCTGTTCCATTTCGGTCTGAGCTGATGTGACATTTGGCACAAATCCACGCGTGAAGAGAGGGTCCTGTTCCTCCGGATTTCCAGCTGCTTCTGGTGGCCCAGCATCCTGTGGCTGCTCAGGCATGTCCTGTAACTGTACTGCCCGCAGTTGATCACGGACAGATGCATCGTCAGGAAGATTGTTCAGGCGGTCCCAGTCGATTGTAACAGCACGAGACTTGAATGTTGGGTGATGAGCAGCCAAATAGGTCAACCACATCTGGATCACGTGCCGCCGCACTCGGAAGTCCTGAAAGATATCCTCATCTGTCCCAGGTTCAACCCCAGTCCGCCTCATGATAATCACATCACATTCCTCTGGTAGCAATGGAACTTTGTTGTGGAAAACTGCAGTCTTGCGTGCAAAATTGCAACAGTGACCGGAATATTTGAACTGGCCCCCATGGATTTGATAGAGAGATACCAAAGCATGGACAGCAGAGATGATCATCTCCTCCATTTGCGTAAGTGGTGGGAGATCCTCTAGCATAGGGATTGGTCCAGGATCCATTGCATTTGAGGCCTGGAATTTGGTGCAATTCTTCCCTTTCCTACACTTGAGACATTTCCCATCTTGAACATCCAAGTCAAACCATCTCTCATGGCATGCACCACAAGTCTCCAACTTTATTTCCATAATTTGGTCTCTGACACCTTTCATCAGAAGTTTTTCTGCGGCAGAAACAGCCGCCTCCGACAACGGGTTGGGTGGAGGCATAGGTTCGTCAGGAGCAAGGTCCGGTGGAATGGGTTCATCGGGAGGGAGGTCTGGGGGAATTGGTGGTGTATGGGGAGGATAGTCCTGGTTCATCTGCGCATCCAAGTCCCATTGCAAAGCTGCAGCCTCCCTGGCAGCTATTCTGGCAGCCCTTTCCTCTGCCGCCTTTTCAAGGCGTCTTCTGGTGCAACTGTCACAGTAGAGGTATACTCCCGAGAACTGTCCATGATCCACCCAATGTCCCTGCTTGGTACACCATAGCAAATCTTTGAGGATGAGGCTGTTTTCCATACGTCCCACGTCCCAAATTGCGCCTGTGCAGAAATCCACGGACCGAGATAGGCAAGGCTCTGGGTGAAACATTACACATTGTAGGTGGAGTAGCTGGTGGGGTACCCGGTGGTGTGGGTGTTGGTGGGGATGGAGTTGGAGTCAGAGGTGGAGGATCATCAGTATCCATTGGTCTGAACACGTCCTCAGATTGACTAGTGGATATGTGATCAACATCGGGAAAAAGTTGCTGTGGCTGGATTTGCAATTCTGGAGTGTCATCCATTGGATCGTCTGATTGAGAAGGAGCTATGGGGCTTTGAGGCACAACTCGACTTCGCTTCCCACGATGATCCCGAGACGTTGGAGTATGGGGACTCAATTGACTAAAGTCTCGCCTGACACGATCTGTTTGAGTTGTTAAACCGTCTTCCAAAAGTTGTGGCAAAAAAAATTACTTTGAAGCCGAGGTGATTCCTGACGTAGCTGGTTAGACAGATTTGCCAGTGGCAAAGTCTCTGGACGTGTGGGTGGTCCTGCAGTACATTCTCGCATCCCACGCGGGCTATGCATCACGGCTGGATAGGTTCGGCCATCACGGTTTTCGGGCCGATCCCCGTCAAGCCTCTCAATAGCCCAGCGTGGGGGATGAATGGGGACTTGGAGTTGTTCAGTATATAGCAATATATTTACAGCATCCGGAACTCACCACCACCCCTGGGCAACTGTGGAAAATAGTGTGTTGAGGTTTCTCCATTGAGAATTTGGGACAGTGTATAAGGGTTTGAAGGTGGGGGCATTGGCATTTGGGACGGGCCAGCAACTGCATTCTCATTGTGGAACAGATTTTGTTCGTTAAAACGTCTTGCCTGGCGGTTCGCTTTTTTGGGTGCAACTTTGGCAGCATAGATATCTGAGTCAAGCACCATGATAGCTCTGTGTAGTTTCACTCAGAAAGTCTGCAAATAGCCATGTCTGAAACAAAAACACCAACACAGTTATCTCTGAGATGTAGAGCTGAGTTGAGAAAGCAAGGCGCAAGACGGAGTTGTCCCCGTATACTCCTTAAATCTCTTCTGTGTATTTCACTGAAAGAAATTGCCGCAAGACAGTGCCGGGGGAATCTCTTCCCAATGCTTATTGACGCTCTTTTAAACCCCTTTGCTGCAGAAGCAGGTGGAAGTGAAAATTTTGGCGTAGTTTAAACTTAAGCACCGAACACCGCTTTGTGAGAGAGGTCTGGCAAAATAAATTGGCAGCAGCAGACTAAGGCCGCGCAGGTGGACTTCACACTCTGGTAAAACCAGATGGGTTTAGGCTATTCTAGGAGATCCACACACAGTCGAGACCCAGAAGGCTCTGAGGGTCGATCAAACAATCCTGAAAGATGGAAGTCGAAGGACAGAAAAAGATTGCGTAACGAGTTCCGGAACTGCATAGGTGTCACGTGTTTTATAAGGGCTGTGTTCAATCCTCGCCAGTAGCATTTTTTTTTTACTTGGTTTTATTAAAGCCTCACATGGATTTACATGTGAAAGCATTTGACATGTATCAAAAGAATTGTATTTATACATAGAACAGATCTATTTGCACGACCAGAAGGTGTCTGGCTGCACGCCAGGCAGCTTGACAGTGATGTTCGCACGGGGGTACCATCAATTGCCTTTCGGGGCCTCATCACCGGCATCACAGTACTTTGCACAGCCATCTTGTTTTGGGGATCCCTCGAAGAATTGGGGTCACAAGCTCCCCCAATAAGCTTCGACGTTTGGACATGTCCTTCAACCCGATCCTATTCGGCGATGTCGGACAGATCCCTTCTTTTCCTCACATACACACACTTAGAGTCATCATGAATCTTTCGGCAATGTCCCAAAACTTCCAAATCCTGTCGAGATTCCCCGCGCTGGAGGTATTTTGCATGGACTTCTGGGGGCAGGTAGACGATGGCCCGGGTCCTCGAGTGCCTACCACAAACCTCTTCCCGTTGCTCAGGGAATACACAGGCTCACATCAACTACTGCACATATTCCTTCCCCTCACCACCCTACGCTGCCTCACCATTCGATACTGCAACCCAATGCACTTCCTCGCGGAGTTGCGCGGTATTCGCACACCCAACAACGTCACATTGCTTACCCTCCGGGGGCTTCGACAATGAAACTCTCGGTGTCTTGTGCGAATCTTTCCCTCACCTTACGCAGCTGCACGTCGATGTCCTTGTCGATGATTTCGAGGGAGAGGGCTTGGACAGATCTCAGGTACAACTGGTGTTTCTTCGCCTCTACTTAATTTCTCAAATCTCCCAATGCAGGCAGCCACCTTCTTCGCAATACTGACCGAATCGTCTGTCCTACCTGCGAAACTCCAAAAACTCGCCATCACCTGGGCTTTTGAAGACGACTCAGAGGATTTGGAGGAAGACAACGAGGATTTGGATGGACCGCCACCTGACCTGCAAAAATTGAAGGTCACTTTGCTTTCTAGGCATGCTGCTCTGACAGTACTGTGGCTCGCCGACGGACTCTGTTCCATGCTTTTCTGGCGCAAGTCATTAGATGGAGTCGAAATTGAAGACACTTCAACATATGACGATCATGGTGGGTCAATTCAGTAGCGAATCTCTTCATCTTGTCTGATTTCTCTGTGATGACACAGACGAAGTGCACAAGTTCCGCGATTCATTCAACGCCTGTTGGAAGCCGGCGTGAAGTGCTGGTAGGATAATGAGACAACCCAGTCTTCTTTATCACCCGGCATCCTCCTTTGCGGGGCAGTGAAACGCAAAAATGGACTCTACGAAGATTGTGGCACATCGACTTGTATTATTCTCTAGAATTCAACCCCCGGGCGACTTCAGTCCATTCCTCCATGTGACTCTTCAGTTTCTCTGTCTTGGCTAGAATGGCCTTTTCTGCATCGGAACCGAGGACCAGATACGTGGGCCAAGGCTTTCCCTTTGCAACTCCCTCCCCTTGAACAACATCAACGACCGCCTCCATCACCTTGACCGGATCTCCTGGTGTCAAGGACACCAGTGACTGAGGAGATTCGAAAATACTCAGAACCTTGGCTTGCGTCTCGTCATAGTCAGTAATGGGATGTTTGGGCCTCAAGCCGTCCATGGTACCCTTCGCCTCTAGAATCCCAGTCCTGAACGCGCTCGGTTCGACGAGAAGAACACGGATGTTTAAGGACACCAGTTCGCTGCCGAAAGCTTCTGCCAGCGCATGTACAGCTGCTTTCGAGCTGGTGTATGATCCTGCAGATGGCCCTGGCTCTTTTCGCGGCTCAATACAAAGAAACTGGCACAATACCTATTCCCTGTTGAACAGTTTTCAAAGTGAGAGAGTGCGAAGACGAAATTTATTACCCTTACAGGAAACTCTGGGATCCACGCTGATCGGCTTCCCATAATGATTGCCGTGCCTTGCTTCTGCGCTCTCAGATGAGGAAGAGCAGCCGTCGTCACGTCCATGACTCCGAAGACGTTGACGTCGAACTGCCTCCAGAGAAACGCAGAACTTTCAGCCAACTTGAATCCGATAAGTGGTAGGTCAATGTACGAATCACGTACCCTCCCTCCTCCAGAAGGCCCAAATAATTGACTCCAGCATTATTCACAATCACATCGAGCCGTCCCCAAAAAGCTGCTGCTTGATTCACCTTCAGTAATCAGGTTAAAAAAACTGACGCGTCCGACTGGAGAGACAATCCATCACCTTCGCCGTGATGATATTGGGGCCATCCGTCACGTCTATTTGCAGAAGTCTGAGATTGTCATTTGTTCCTTCCAAGTCTTTGAGCCTTTCCAACGATCGTAGCGATGACGCGGTCCCTAACGGAATCTATCCACAGCGGCCAAAGCCGGATGCCGACCCTTGACCGTTTGGTCAAATTTTGGGACACAGCTAAGAGGAGAGGCTTGCCGGTAATGAGCCAAATCTTCGAGGTACTAGCCATGGATGTGAACAGGGAGGAAGCAGGGGCTCGGGGCAATCAACATGCCATTCGGAGCGATCGGTAGTACACACATGCATCGCATAAGTTCGGTCTCATAATCCCCTGGGATTTGTATGTTATCCACGTTTATGATGCTGGCCGGGCAAGACGGACATTTGTTTTCGTTTGGGTACCTTCAACTTTGCAACGTTAGCGCATTAGCGTGAATATATGTCTCAATGAGCACCCGGATATCTCTCCCGAGAAACCAGGAAGCCGTTCTTCCTATGAAGTTGCTGAGAATGTCACGAAAGTCGGAGTCCGGGGTTCGTTTGTACAAAAATTAATCACCGCGCGCGAAGGAGGGTGTCATCCTCAGTGACACGGCTCCGCACATCATTAATGTAGGCCCCCGGAAACTACCATGTAACCCTGTCCGGGATAGAGTAAAACTGTAGCCCAAAATGACCCCCAACTTAGTCCGCAATATAGAGTAAAAGAGCCTGAAAACCGGGGAACCTTGTCTGCCATAGAGTAAATTGTGAGGAGCGCGGAACTTTTTTTGGTGTGTATGTGCCTGGAGCCATGGAATGGTGCAGATTTGGTACAAACATCTGTGTTGAACGCCGCTGATCAGAGATTTGAATTGATTTCACACGCCAGAACAGACCAATTCCCAGTCAATCAGGCCAAAAATTTGAGCTGGGAGAAAAAATCACAATTTTACCTCCTAAAACCTTGTCCGAGATAGAGTAAAAGATGGTCCAGACGGCCAAATTTCGTACGGTAAAACTGCCCAGATTTTGGGCTCAACCCGGACAAGGTTACATGGTAGTTTCTGGGGGACTATATTATACACAAGGCCCAAGCCCGGATCGGGCTTTTTGGGCCTGACCCTCGATCGGGTTCAGGGTCGGGCTCAGGGGCGGGCTCAAGATTTCTATAAACCTTTGATAAACCTTGAAGCTCTCCAGGGACCCAAGCCCGGGTTTTGAGCCCGACCGGGTCCTGGCCCCGAAGAAAGGAGCAATGCCGATCCTGGACGAGTATGCTATGTGGGGCTCACATTGAAGAGGGACCCACGTAGCACTGACGTGTAGTATATCGTAGCAATTTGAACATGAGAGGAAGACAGGACTGAGGAAGGTAAGAGGAATTGTCAACAACGAAATTCACATGCTCAAACACTTCGCTTAAGTTGTCCGATCGACCGCCAAACTTGCAACGAGACTGCGTCGCAACTCATCGCGCATGCACATGAATTTCCGAATACACATAGTTGTAGTATCGTACCCACTGAGCCAATGTGGATTACATTCCCAGAACCATGGCGGCTCTAAATGTCACCGCCGCGCCGACCGACATCAGGCTCAGTGCACCATGCAAGCCCGCCGTGCCCGCCTTCTGCACCACCATGATGTCGTCGGGGACAGTCGTCGCCATGAGCATTTGGGTGTAGTTAACATTCGTGGGCAGCGCGCCGTGAGCGGAGTAGTACGACTCGATCGCCGCGACGTGGAAGCTCGGGATTGCTGCAGACACAGGGAGCAGCGTGCCCGTCGCCGCGGGCAGCTGGCCGCCGAGGCTCGCAGTCTGCCCCGCCGCGGCGGCCGCGTTGTCGTCCACGACGATCATGGAACGGACGTAGATTGAACGTAGCTTGGTCCCTAAATTAGGCTGGATCAATCCTTCTGCAGCATCTTAACCCGATACTTAATCCTCACCAGCCGGCTGCTGAAGATTGATTTGCTTCGGTCATGACGAATGTTGCGGCTGCTCCCGCAGGTATCTGAAATCCACTTGTTACACAAAGCTTTCTTTGGAAGGTTCATGGCACTTACGTCCGTACTGGCACCCACAGTGAAATTCAATTCTCCCGACACCTCCAAGTCCATTCGGACTGCCGCCCCGTAAAAGAACCCAATGGCGCCAATATCCGCTATCTAAATCATCCATGGCATCAGCCCGACTAAGGTGGTGAAAAAAAGAAACAAAACACATTCATTAATTCCGAGGTCCGGAAGGGCTATCAGAACGACACCGAGTGTCTTGTCGTATGTCGAAGTACCACTGAGTGACATTTCCAGCTGGACGTCGTGCTGGAAATGCTGCAGTGTCAGGTTGACATATGCATAGTTGAGATTCGTGAGATTCGTGACACTGATCTCCAGGCCGACAGAAAAATTGGCGATGGGGACACAGTCAACGCAAAAGATCTGGAGTCCGGATGGATCCTGGGCCTCTGCGACTGAAGCAATCGACCTGGAGGAATGTGTAGATAATGGAATGCGCTGGATGGAATATATTACGCGGTGAGTGAATTGCTCGCCAAGCTAGTGTCGATGGGAAGCAACTGCTGGCGGAGCTCGAAGTCGAAGGTCTTGTCGACGGGAAAGACCTTATCCACATCTCGAGCGTGGAGGGTGGATGGACGCAGGCCGGGACCTCCATGCGCCAGATATGCCATCTGGAAAGACGCGAAATTAAAACGAGAGGAAGACAAAAGACCAGCTCTCGTACGCACCTGCGACATGAGACATTTTGAACGAAGTGCCTAACTCGTGCAGTGGAACAGGGTGAACATGCAATACTATGCCATGGCGATGGTTTTCTCCTTGAACCGAAGACACCCTGGTAAAACGTGAGACGAGATCGTCCTACTAGGGAAGGGACATCCTCACAGCCACGCGCCTCGCTGGTCGCTGGGGTTGCAGGTAGGGTGAGCCGTAACCAGCATGAATTTCTCTACGGATGCCCATGCACCCAGCGTCGCGGCGTACGCGTCTTTCGTGATGAAAGTTATGTTCACCAGAGCGTTGTCACTCCTGAAGGAGGTGCAGCACTCGACGGCGTCGATGAGGAATTTCATGTTTTCGAGCACAAGAATAGGGACATCTAGGTGGGCAGCAAAAGTCAACGACGAGGACGGATAGTCGGAAAACTCTGGATTGCAAGCAAAATCAATAGCCAAAAAAATTCACAGAGTGCTGATTGCCTACCATGAGCATATGCCAAGGTCACGACGTCTTTGGGAACGACCTCTCACTTCCAAAGGCTCTGGGAGATTTTTGCGGGTGGGGTCCTGAACGGAACCAAGGGGACGCCTGCGACAACCACGAAGCTGGAAAATAAGATGCAAGGCAAGAGAGCCGAAGGAAACCACATCGGGAGTCAAAAACGAGTGGGGCGAGACGCCCAGGAAAGACTAGCCCAGTATTTAATATTCGCATTGGTTCCTATGCATGAGCGCCAATCTATGTTACCTTACGTACATGTACATCTGGGCGTCTTTGCGGCCCAATTTGAATCTAGTCGATGCAAGCGCCTATTTCGAACATCCAGTGGACAATGAATGCCCACATTGAGATGCAGGACTTCGATTAATGCTCGTCACTGGTTGCAGTCAGGACATACATTACATTGGGTCAGATTCAAGTTACAGGACCCCTAATGCACAGTGGTGCAAGTCTCGCGGGCATCCGAGCTCGTGGACTCCCGAGTCTCTCCGAGAAAACCGACGCTTGATGATAGACGCTGAGCCTCTCCCTAGATGAGGAACACTGCCATGCCGCGGCGAAATCAGACACCACTTGAAGGCAAGCGTGACCGAAAGCATCCGAGACCTTGCGCGTGTCACATAGTGCCGCAGAGCGCTGTGGTTGAACTGTTGGGAGTGTTGAGATGGTCGGAGGTTATAACTTACGAAAAAGAGATCGATCGGGAAATGGCGACGGCGGAACTTGAATTTTTTTTTGACACCACGTGACAGCCGCGTTGCGCTAACTTACTCGAGGACCCCCGTTTATACGGCCCGAGGTCGTTTCCGGGGTTCGGACAAAACTCGAGGTCTGCCCGCGCAAGGTTAGAGGCAAAGTTCGGACAAACGCGGGGGTTGGCGCGCCTAGGTGAGGTCCGAAGTTCGGACAAGACAATGGCTGTCGCTGAGGTCAGATCCCAGTTCGGACATTCAAGTTTGATCGGGGCCACTGATGCTCTTTCTCATGTGGCGAGCTTGCTTTCTTTTCAATTTCTTGGTACAATGTAAGATATTCATGACTCGTTTCCAAATAAAATTTTGTTCTGAGTGGCATTCTGAATTACTCTACACCTTGCACTGTTGCACACAACCTCCCTCAATCTACCTCAACCTCTCAGTCGTTCAACTATGGACTCGGATACTATACTCAGTGACAGCGAGGCAGATCTGCTCCTTTCGACAGATTGGGACCCTCATGAATGGATCTCAAGAGGCAAAAAATACCACAACGTTCCCCCCATCGTCGACACGGCTCGACGTAACATGCTCAAGATCCCTGCCTCGTTCGCAAACAATCTCCCCTCCAAAACCATGTCCATATCCCAGCTTCTTCAATATGATTTGCCACCTTGCAGCAGTGGTGTGGACAGCATGGATATTGATTCCGATTTTTTCACCACCGCAGAACCTACAAGAGATATCGAGGAAATTCTTTCGTTCTTGGCCTTACCAATGCGTACCATGCTGGATACTATGGTTAAAACGTTTGGCCAGGCATGGTTTGACGGTCATAAATCCTTACGCACCTGGTTAAACCCAGACATTGGATTCCCTTTCTGGGTGCTAACATACTGGGGTGAAATGCTGGAAGCGTGCGAATCCAAAGACACTTGGATTCGCGCAGAGTTATGGGTCAATCGGACGGGTAAAACAGCAGATGAGGCAGCGATGAAACTAGCTGTTCGCGGCCTTTGGAACGTCCTCTGGTGGCATGGAAATCTGGATGGAAACGTACCAGTTGTGGGTTTGGCGGCATTGTTCTCCAATAATTATCTTGGAAGCGACATAGTGGACGCCCTGCTGGCTCTACTTGCCCTTCGCTTGCGACTCTGTGAAGATGCGGTCAGCGAAGATACTCTCATCGTTGATACAACCTTCGCCCAAATTCTGCGGATGCTCCTCCCAGTTGTCGATGGTGTGGCAACAGGCCCAATCAAAACCAGTCGCAGTGCACAGGATTATCTGAACAAGTATGGAGCATGGTTTCAGAACAAGAAACACTGCTACCTTCATTTTGTCCTTCACCGTCCTCCGGAGCATTGGACAGCATGCTGTCTTGATTTCGTCGCACATCGAATTCGATACGGGGATTCCTTGCATTGGGAACGGCCCAAGGACTTCTTTGATGCTGTTGAATCATGGCTACGTGAACACGACACCACAAATTTCATTGTTACAGACGACCTACCCTGTGCGACACAAACAGATGGATATAACTGCCCAATAATTTCTGTCAATACCATTGTTCATAATGCCCTTGGAGACCCACTGTGGACGCCCGAAAATGCAAAGGCTATGCGGATGAAGGCATTCTGCGACATTGTGAAATATGCCTTGTCAGCTAAGGTTGGTCAAACTTATCCCTGCATTTGAATAGAGAGCTGATAACCATCCGATAGAATATCCCAAAACGACCTCATATTTTGAACCCAACTGAATCCGTAGAAAGTCTGCTCGCTGCCAGTCCCGACTTTAATGATGCGTTTCTCGCCAGCGCCGACAGTGACAGCATTCCGATCGACAGCAAACAAGAGATGCAGACCCAGCCCAAGGATGGAGTAGATGCTGAAGCTGTAGCTTATACTACCACAGCAGCCAGCAGTCGCGGGATGAAGAGACCAGTAGAGATGGAAGAGCCTGAGGCGGATGCACCAAAGAGGAAGGTCGCCAAGACAGCCGAGTTGGACATACCGGCCCGGAGCCCCCATTCCTTCTTCGCTCCGAAATCGATATTGTCTTCCAACTCGACCAACCCATCTCTGAAATCTAAGGCTGTAAGCAGCAATAAAAGCGGAAAGCCCACGAAGTCTTGCGATCCGAAAGTAGCTGCTGGGCGACCATCCGACACGTTGACAGATCAAGGAACTTCGACTGCTGGCAATTCTTCGGTTGGCATGAGCTGGGCAGCTTCTGTCGCGTGCGCACTGAGGGTCCAGGTCCAGAATGGCGAATTCCAGCCATCAGAAGCCAAAACTCGAAACTTCCGCGATAAAATCCGTCGCGACTTTGATAGTGATGCTGTCTTCGAGCTAATGTCGAAGGAGGTTCAGTGCTCTACTTGCAAGACTTGGGTAAAAATGAAGGAACCCTACAATACCTATCGATTCAAACAGCACTCAGAAAAGCGCTGTAAACCTCCCCCTCCTCCCCCTCCTCCTGATACAAAGACACGAACACTCGATGCATTCAAGCTTGTGCCACCAGCCACAAAACCGAAGCCGAAGAAAGCACCATTGCCAGCCAAGGTCTCTCTGCCGTGTCCAGGGCTGACAGCTGCATACAACGAGCAGGTTGGGCACTACCTGAACCGCACTGGATCCACCGGGGGCGGGGCTCGAGCTGTTGGACATTACAGTTCCGAGTTATTCAAAAAGGAATTCATGGATCTCAGTGAGATGGAGAAGCAGCATGTTTATACCGCTCAGCAGCATCAGCGTACGTGGCGGAACGACGTCAGCCCCGGGATCATGGCATCCTTTGCCACAGGTTCCAACGCGTGTCTGAAGACTGTTGAAGTTGACCCGACAGCGGCTGCATCTCCAGCTCCATGTGCTTCCTGTTGCCTCCTTTTTACCACAAAGGCCTATCAGTCCACGGTCAAAAAGCCTGCTCCAGATCCGTCCAATCTACGTTATGTTCCTCATAAGAATCAAAACCCACACGCTGGCCAGATATATGCAAGGTTCCAGGGATTGGAGGTGCTCGTATCAGAGGTCAGAGACCTTGATTCATTTTATCTGGATAACACTAAACTCATTTTGAATACAGGACAATAATTATTCGCTCGAACGGCGTTATGTCCAGCATGTTCTCAACAGCGACTTCAAGAACGACACCATTTTCAATGGTATCATTGAGGCCAAGATACTGGCCAAAACCCGCGAGATCAAGGGACTCGGGATGCAAAATTTCAAGCATAGTGAAGATGTCGATGCAGTATTTGGTCTTATTCACGCAATCAGCCCCTGCGCTTACAGGGAGATTGCGAAACATATCCCACTTCGGAGCGAACACTCAATCAAGTGAGCGGTTTCGCTGTGTATGTGTCACAGTCAAGACCTGAGCGTCCACTCTCGGTAGGAAGAGAGGGATTGGGTAGTGCTCGTGGTTGATCTCGAAAAATGATGGAATAAAAGGTTAACTACAACAGCGTAATAGCTACTCTACTTATACTGTCTAGGGAACCGTGTGAACTAATCTATATATACTACAACTACCCTTAACCACATGTTCTCAGTGTCCTTGCTTCATCCTCATGTCCTGACGTCATCTCTGACATCATCATGACGCATCCCTTGGGTCGGGCCGGTCTTAGTCATAGCCTCTTTGTCATCCAGCGCTTAGATCTCGGGCGCTTAGATAGGCGTTGGAACGATAGATCTTATCTAATCGTGACATATGCCACCTCAACTTACCCTATCATTTCCAGACAAAAGATATCGCGGTCACCGAGGTTCCCAATCAGAATAGAAGAAGAGACATTCATCTATGCAAAACGATACTGTGAGGACTATAAATACCCTCAAGGCGCACCCCTTTCCCTTGCCGTCGATGACACCAAACTTCATGCCGCTCTCCGTCCATTATATGATGGTGTGAAAGAGAAGTGGTTTATTGTCGGAACGACTGGAAAGCCGATAGAAGTACCAAACCCTGACGTATTGCACGAAACCCTCGACCATTTGGAAAAGACAGCGGAGCTTGCAACAAAGGTCAGTTCCGCGGCATCCGTCAACTACTTCGTTTCTCACCTGTTAATCTAGCTGAGACTTTGGGTCTTACAAATTTCGCTCCCTGGTGTTCCGCCGCTTATCATTGCTATCATGCCCATTGGCTCAAAGGTCAAAGGAGCGCAGCTAGCTGAGTGGCAACTCGCCCTCATGAACGGCTTGATCTCCCTTGGCTTCCGGATTTCATCCAGCGGTGGGGACGGTGCTTCCGTTGAGCGTGAATGCCAACGGCTAACTGCTGCCGCGAGCAAAGTGGTAGAGTATCGTATCAAACACCCGGACCCAGACTACCCAGATATTATCGTCACGGTGTGGGAGCTGAACGGCAATGTCTGGTGCGAATTTCAGGATGCAAAACACGGCCGGAAAACGTTCCGAAATAATGCATCATCCGGCGCGCGCGGTTTAGTTCTGGGCAACACGGTCGTTTATTTCGGGCAGGTATATGGGTTGGCAATGGAGCCTGACTCTCCCATGTACCTGCGCGATGTGAAGGAAAAGCGCGACAGAATGGACGACCCAGCAACAGCCCGTCTATTCTCTGCTGACACTCTCGCCCAAGCAGCGCAGGACCCGGAAAAACATCTTGGCCTGATCGTTTACCTTCTTGTATTCGGTGATTTCATTGACGCGTACCAGAGCCGAACCCTCAGCCACCACGAACACGCAAAAATTGCTATTCGGACCCATCTATTCCTTCAGACCTGGCGACTATTCCTTCAGAAAGCAGGATACTCCGAATCCCGCCACTTCATCTCGAAGGAGGCATTTGCTATCTCGGAGATACTGGTGAATGGTCTTCTGGGTCTTATATTCATCCACCGTGATCACCTCGGCAAAAATCCGACCCCCCTTCTTCCATGGTTCAATGCAAGCGAGCCCAATGAGCATTCTTTCGCGGGCTTACGGGATATTTCGAAAGACTTCACGTTCCAGGAAGCAATTCTCATCGTCCCAAAGCTCCGCGCAAAAATGCAGGCATCTGTTCGCACTCCTGTAGACCCTGCAGCGTACAAGAAGCGAGCCTCTGGATATTGCCACACATATTTCACGTCCGAGGACATTGATTTTGCGCTTCTGAGCCAATACCCGACAGATGTTGAGCTCTCGATGGCGTACGAAATTGCAGCAGAGGAAAATGATTGCTTGTGGACTCTTTTGGGGATACATCCGGCCCGAATCAAGGCTGCGCCGATGCCCGGAATCGTCACCCAGCCTTCCCCCGATCCGACATTTGAACACCTTTATCTGGATGAAGATGAACTTGTAGCCCAAAAAGCGGAAACCACAGAGCCAACCGCAGCAGAAGAAGTACAGCGGATTATAGATAACCTTCAGGCCACTGTAGGACTTTCCCGGGCTGAAGACGAGCAGCTTGATGCTTGTGTGATGGCCGCTGTGGCATTATCCATGGATGAGCTCGCAAGAATGTACGCATTTTATTTGTCTGTCCGTGGCAAATGACTAACGGGTGCTCAGTGAGGATCTCCCAGAAAGTGATCCGGACCGCTTCGCCGAGATACAACGGGACATTGCGAACACTATGGCGACACAACCTGCGGCTTTTATCTCTCTGCTCCAAGGAATGGCAAATTCCAGCACTGGGAATTCTTCGAACTCCGTGGCTATAAATGCCACCCCAAATCCCCATCCTCCATCATCTCGGCCTCTTATCGACGTTTCTGCCGGTGATTTAGCTCAGCTTGTAGCGCTTCGCAGCGAGCATCAGACTAAAGAGGAGAAGATGGGTGTACGGACATACAAGGCATCCACGACCTATACCAACCACAAAATGGGGGCTGTGAAGGAGCTTTCCGATCGCCAACGTCTCGCCCAGGCAATGCAGGCGATTGTCAAGCGAGACCACCAGCAGAGTTCCAGCACAGGGCTGAATCGAACGATTCGCTGGAAAACCGATTCTAGCGCTCTGCCAGCGGCCAAAACAGGAAATGCAGCCAACGCTGAGGTGACTGCAGGGGGCCGCGCAAAGGAGGTAATCAAATCTATTCAATATATATCGCAAGATCTGACTGTTCATCTGCAGGTTATCAAACGCCGTCGCACGATCTTTGGAAAATTGAAATGTCTGTCGACGTTGCTGAAGCTGATATCGGGAGCGATCATAAATTGGAGGCCGGATGCTACGGGTTTGCTATAGTGTTCAAGTCGTTCTTGTGCGAGGTGGGTTCTTTTCTCCTTCTCCGAGTCTGAAACTGAAAATGTACTGTCAAGTGATAACGATGTATTCCAAAAATGGCGGTAAAGCGGGAGCCCACTCTTTCACACAGAGTTGTGAGAGCATTGGTGCTCTTTCATACCTGTTTGTTCAGACCTATGAACATGCTTATCGTCGACAATTCAAGAGTGCGCATTCCCGCGATTCGGCCTTAGGAACCTTACGGTTTGCGCACTTACCATCAAATTCATTCCTGGCCATCGTTCCGCTGGAGGAGAACGACCCCAACAGCGTGAAGGCATTCACCAGCCACATCGAAATTGGGTTGCGGACATACAAGGTTTTCGAAGCGCTGATGGCAGAGAAGGAGTTGCTGTGCAAGGCGGTAGCAAGCCTGAACACAGTACGACGCAAAGGGAAGGCAAATGTCAATATTGTAGATGTTGCGGAGGACGACGGAGTAGCAGAATAGATTTTTTTTCGATTTTTTAAGCTATATTTGAGGTCTCTGGGCGGTGTTTTGCCAAAAATTGAGGTCGGATCCAGAGTTCGGACAAATTTTGGGTCCGAGTCTGGCTGGATCCGAAGTTCGGACAGATTCTCGTGGCCCAGGTCGGCCAAAAGTTCGGACAAAAAAAAATTTAGGCCTAAACTGGGAAACGACCTCGGGCCGTATAAACGGGGGTCCTGGGACGGACCTCCTGGACCTTCTGCACGTGAAACAACCCGAGTTGGTCGAAAAATGGGCCCTCAAAGTCAGCCTACCAGTGATAGCGGCTGAAGGTACAAAACTGTCGGATTTGCTTCGTCCGGACTCGACGAAGGATTTTTCCTCTCGATTGGAAACATGGTTGCTGGACAAGATGCTGTCTGAAGCAACGATTGCGGCACCGAATCTGTGTGAGCTCTTGATGCTCATGGGGATGACGTCCGACGTTGGGCGAGAGGACAACAAGCTTGTGAGTGCCGACGCGATCCGCAGACATCGCATTCTCACGGGTTAACAGGTGCTCGTGACCGTGCTATGTATGCTCGCACAGGCCCGGAACGAACGCGCAAACGAGTTCCAAGAGATTATGGGAACCTATTTCCTCGCTTGCAGCACTCCGCGTCGCCAATTCGATGTTCTGGCTCATGCAGGTTTGACGGTGTCGTACAGCAAAGCAATCAATGATCTCAAGTCTCTTTCTGCGGAAGGATTGGCGCGTCTCCGTCGAATGGTGCAGGAGAAAGCGTGCATGATTGTCTGGGACAACTTGAATATTGCATTCAAAGTCGGGGAGCAGCGGCATAACTCCAAGGATACATTTGAGAACGGAACAACGGCAACACTGATCGTGCTTTACGGTGTCCTGCGCGGCGAGCTGGAGCTCGAACTCTTGGAACCTCGTACCAACCGGAGGCCCGTCTTCGATTTTGAGCCAATGGACACACTTCCCACCGTCGAACATATCATTCAGGCCCACAATCCTCCTTATGGCATGTCCGCCGAATCTTCCTGGAACACTTTCCAACGTTGGCTGCCAAATTCAAGGCCGACCTCGGGGATGTTCCCATCATCTGGGCTATTCCTCTTCATCAGTCGGAGCATCTTCCTACCCCTGCCATGAAGATTGATGAATCCAGCCTTGACGGCACGATTGATGTTATCGACACAACGGTGACACGCACCCTCCAGTTGACTGCAGCTGGGATGCGAGCCCACGGTGTCATGTTTGCAGGTGGCGACCTACTCAGTTTGAATCTTACAGACAAGGTCCTGTCTCATTTTTCGATTCAATTCATGTCCCTGATTTATTGCAGGCCATTGCTGCACGACGCGAAGATACTGAGCTTCTGGACGCCTACGGAAGTTACCTGAAAGGAATGCTCGGTCTTTTTCACGTCAAGCTCTTGGGAACTCGTGGGACTGTCAACGAGCACTGGGGCAAGCCCAACTCAAAGTTTCCCGGCTCTTTGTGGACGCAAAATAGCTTCCTGTCCAGGAAGTCTATTTCTGTGGGATGGAAGGCAAAGAAACTCGCTCCTTTCTGGCCTACATATGAACTAATGCTGACGCTTTCACTCCCGGCCCACATCCTTGATGGCTTTCGAATTCATTGTGGAGCTGACTCGTTGGACTCGTGGGTGGAGTCCAATTTATCCTGGGCAGATATCGAATCCGTCTCCGAAGTGGTAGTTGAACAGCTATGCTCTGCTAGTACTGTGGAAGAGCTGCGAATGCTACCGGAGGCCGAGCGCGACCCACAACTCGAAAATACCATTCTCTGTAACCACGACATGCTCCTCCTCTTACTTTTCACGACGTCGATCAAATCCGGAGACGTCGGAATGGTCCTAAACATTCTTGCCCATTGGATGGTGATGTTCCGAGGGACTGGGTCCATGCCCAAGTACGCGGACGCACTTTTCGAGCTCATCAACAACTTAAAACGATGGCCACCTGCTCTTCGGTACGCTCATCCTTTTGTGCAGTGTGCAGTGCCTGATTGATGGTAACAGCGAAGCCTATTTGAACAACTGGCTGGTTAATTTGACCGGGAAGATCAATGGGTTCAAAGAGATTGACCTCCTGCAGGAGCACCAGAATTTTTGGGCCAAGGTTCGTCTCGAGATTGTGCTTCCGGTTATAACCGCTTATAGTCGAAAAGGTCATTTACAACGCAAGAGGATCCAATCGCAGTTGGGATTGGCTGAGCATGATCACTGTGGTTATTTTCAACCTTCGGGATGTCATGCGCAACGTGCAGACCCAGTTCAAAATTCCCCACCACGGCATCTCTCACACAAGTCCCAATGCAGCCGAGGATATTTCCAAGTTGCAGGGCTGGCTGGAGTCGAACACACTGCAGACGTACGTCAAGGAGCGACCCGGAAAAGACAAGATCCTGCGTGTTCGGGATCTCATGGTCACGGGTGCCGCCTACGCAAATACGCCAGGTGCATTCAAGAATTTTCGGCGGGAGACACGGAAAGTCTCGTACAAGCAAACATTATCAGTGTCAGCCGAAAGCGAGTCGGACGAGGAGGATGAGGCCGTACAGGATGAGACTGAGAGGGAGTTGGATGAGGTTGACCAAGACGATCTGCTGCACGATGATGAGGAGTTCACCAGCATGGCAGATCAGCTTCTGGACATGGCGCAGGAGGTTGTTGGACTTTAATATTTGAATTTAGGACTCGATAATTTTAATTAGCATTAGCACTACGACCCCGTCTTGGTGGCTGCCCGCTTGTAGTAACAGTTGCACGTCGTCCTCGAGTGCCAGTGCCTCGTCCGCGGACAGACGTCCCACGTGTTCGACCACCACGTCCCCCCCGAGCCCTTCCTCTCGCCACTCCTCCACCATCGATAATTCGGTCGAAAAGGTCGCCAGGTGGATCGGGTTCAGGCGCATCTGGACCTACATGCGCATCATGTTCTTGGAAGATACGTTGGAGCTCTTGTAGGAGTTCATCTCCGTGGTTCGGCATCAGGAACCATCGCGCGCGCTGTTGTAGATTTTGCAGCGTGTCCACATGCTCTCCACACATCGCAAGCTGCTCAATGGTGGAATCGGGAAGTAGAGCTGATCCGGTCATCGAAAAGCCTGCCTCCTTTGGGTATAATTTGGGCATGAGCACCTCGCGACTCCATTTGCGAAGTCCGGTGCGAATTAGGTCTGAGAGCTCGGTTGGAAACTTACGCTTTCGTCCACCTTTTAATCCAGGGATTTTCTCGACTTCAAACAGGGGAACAGGGAAGCGTTCAGGTTCGCACACATCGCAGCAACGCACGCCTGCGGGCGCAACAGCGATTGGTGGTGCTACACAAAGTTTGGTTACTGGCCGTACACGTGAGGTGTTTCACTCACCTTTCGTGCCGTTCTTGAAGTACTCATCCCAGATAATTCTGCGGCACTGTTTAGTGCATGAGAACCTGCTCAAGAAACTCGCTTCCAGAGCGTCTGCGGCAGACTGTCGAGCTGCCTTTCGCTTCTTCTTTTTCTCGACTGCAGCGACGGCTTCCGGATCAGCATCCTCAGCCTCTGCATTTTGCTCCACCCGGGCACCTCCTTCTCCAACGACGACCGCTTGACCGGCGACAATGTCCACGCCGTCCTCTGGCTCCGGAACGAAATCTTCACCTTCCTGATTCTGGGGTGCAGCAGCTTCTTCACGGGCGACACGCGCCTCCTCCGCAGCGAACCCATCCTTCAAGACTTTTGCTGGGACAAATAAAATGGCTTCACCGAGCTGTTCAAACACGCGAACGGCGCGACCAGAGCGTTGAGCTAATGCACAGAACGATGGTGGAAGTTTCCACAGAACAACCCGGAAAATATTCCGCATGTCGCAGCCCTGGAATCGAGCTCAGCATTGTTCGAAGATATTCTTGAATACTTACCATTCCGACGGCATCCGTGCAACATAGAATACGAACTTCTCCATTTCGGAGCTTGCGCTCGAGCTCCCGTTTACGTGCCGTGCCTATCTTGGCATGATAAAATGCAATCGCTGACGTGTCGATCCCGACGTCGTGGGCCCACAATTGTAATTGATCGCATGCGTCTTCAGTCTCGATTCGGGTGTTGAAATAGACCAGGGAAATTGGAATGTCCGCGGGAACAGTTGCGTCCTCACGAATGAGGAAGCGAAGGTCAGCCTTGGTATCATCCGGATGCACGATCTTTCTGACGGAAAGAGCAATGTTTGGACGGGCATTGGACATGGATATGATAACGGCGTCTTAGCCAATCTTGAGCTTGGCGCAGACGTCGTCGAGAACATGTGTGGGTAGTGTTGCAGAAGCAATTGCAAAGGTGACACTTGCAGGAACACGTCCGCGAAGCACACCAAGTTCCGCGTACTCGGACCGAAAGCTCCCGCCCCAGAGACTTACGCAGTGGGCCTCGTCAATGAAGACGAGACGTAGATGCTGCTGGAAGCGAGGCTGGGATAGAACCTTCTTGCTGAACTCGAGGGACCCCGCGATTTCCGGGGAAACAAAAATTCGCTGTGCAGACCCCTCCGCGGCTCTCTGGACACACATTAACGAATGAATTGCGAGGACGACGGGAACGTACGTTGTATAGAGCATCCCTACCCTCAGACAAAAGCGTCTCCTTGCATATAGCAATGGACGACAGTGGGGAAGCGGCTGCCTAAGTCATTAAAGCATTTTAGCACAAGCTGTACTCGACCGGACAATTACAACTTACCTGCTCGAGAATCAGCACGCTTAGAGGGCTGACAACGAGGACAATGTCTTCCTGGTTGTGTAGGACAGGCAGGTCAAAGCACAGCGACTTGCCGCTGCCTGCACCGATGTCCAAGACCACGTCGCAGCCTTGCATGACGTTGGAGAAGAACTGCTTCTGGAACTCATGCGGAGTCTTGCCCAGCCGGAACCTGGAACTTGCGACCATTGCAGCGATATCTACCTCCTCTGGCTTGTATATCTTGACCTTCGAAGGCAGCGGTTTGGGCACCGCAGGCTTGGATGCGGCGACCATCGTGTGGACCTAGAGCCACCAGTGACGTGTCTTTACGTGGTTTTAACGTCTATAGCTTGTGGTCAGGGCTTTTAAAAGGATTTGTACGCTTCAAAATGTTGCCAGAGAGTGCGAGAGCGAAGATGGAGAAGTCGAGTGGGCGAAAAGACGAAATCTTTCTAAGTCATTTTGATTCATCACGTGGTATTTCTGATGGTCCTTTTCAGTACTAAGTTCTCCCAGTCTCTATGTTCGAGTATCATCTCGCGCGTTTTTTTTTCTCTCCCAGTTTTCTTCGGATTGACTTAGATTAAATTGCACACTACTCCTAGGTCTTGTTACTCAACATAGAGCTGGTTACGAGTCTAGCAGAGCTCCAGACCGCTATCCGCTATCCACTAACTGTTTGCTTCGCGGCTCGTCGTTTTATTCAAAGCTACGTAGGTACATAAAGTGTACGAGCTACATACGAACGCGCCATCATGACGCGACTCCCGCCGCTCGGACGAGACGCCTCGGGCTTTCGCATGCAAGTGCGCGCCAGGACAGCCGACTCCACCCCTTCTCGCGCACTCGCCCTCTCCCGCGGGCGCTGCCGAATCCCCTCGAGCGCGATGCGCGCAGACGTCTCCCGCCGCGGGGCGGTCCTCTCGAGCCATCCCGCGATCGCTGTGGGCGCCTGAGGTCTCCCGAGAGCGCCGACGACCTGGGCTCGGACGAGAGGCCGCGGGTTTACGTGCCCCGTGAACACGGCGCAGTCGAGGCGCGTTCGGGTGCCGCCAGCTCGCACGCCCTCCCTCTTCCGCGTGCGGCCAACATGCGCTCGTCCGCGCTGCCGAATCGATCCCCGAGCGCTGGTGACTCGGGCGCGCTCCGCGCCCGCCGCCGATTCGACTGGACCCGCACCCCCGAGTCGGCCTGGACCCGCACCACAGACTCGACCCGCGAGCGCCCACACCGTACTCTGCGCACTCGAAAGGCGCCCACGCCGCCCGTGCGCGCGCTTCGGCGACGACGCCGACTCGGCAGCGCGCGCGGCAGAGCCGCAGTGTGCGAGCCGAGCCTGAGTCGGCGGCGCTCGGGAGCTGATTCCGCGGCGCGGCCGAGCGCTGGTCGGCCTGCGAGTCAGGCGTCCAGTCGGCAGAAATCGCGGGCGAAGAAGGCAGCGCCCGAACATGGGCCTCGGCCGAGTAGGTAACGCTTTCAGGAGAGGGAGAGCGCGTCGGGAGAAGCCGAGTCGACGGCGCTCGCGGGACACGGCTGCGCATGAGCTTGAAGCGCGAGGATGGGGGGGGGAGGAGGACAGCGGCGGGAGAGCCACTAGCTGGTATGTACCGTCCGCGCTCGGGCTCGATGACTTGCCATAGGGGCCAACTCCGCCGGCACCGTGACGATGCGCCCCGGCGCGCTGTCGGATTATCCCGCGAGCGCTGCGGACTCGTCTCGGCTGCGCGCGGGCGCTCGCGCCTTCGGCTCTGTGTCGTCCGCCGCGTTCGGGCGCTCCCGCTCCCGCGACTGCGGGCAGACGTGGGCCCGAGCGTCCGCGCCGCAGGGCGGCTCGAGCTCGGATGCGGGATGCACGGTGCCACGCTCCAGCGACGTCAGACTCGGGTCATACCGCGACGCTCGGACAAGACGACGCATCGGGCCGGCCGCGCATACTGGCCGCGCATACCCCTTGACACTGGAGGCGCCGAGTCGACCGGAAGCGGGACGTGCGGAGCTCGGCTGTACGAAAGCGAGCGGGGTGGGGACGGACGAAGGGGAGCGGACGTACCGTAGCGTGGCGCGCACGCCGGGACGACGACGCTGTGGGCCGCCGATGTGCTGGACGGAGGGCGGCGTGTCGGTGTAGACGAGGCGGTGGCCGTTGCGTTGGGAGTTCATCGCGGACGAGAGCGAGGCGAGGAAGAGTCGGGCGGGCAGGCGGGTCGCACTGCAGAAGGCGGGCGAGCGGACTTGGTAGACTCGCGCAGGGAGATGGGGGAAAGGGGATATATGCACAGTTGATAGCTACTTACTTACATGCGGCACGTAGTGAGTTGACGCCTCGGTACCTCCACCTCCCTTCACTTCTTTCTCCGCGCCGTGCTTACTGACTTGTAGAATAGCCTGTGAGAGAGTGTGAATCAGTTAACGAGTAAGATGTGAGATGGAGAAACGCACAGTATGCAAGCGCTCGGCCGATGTCGACGCGCAAGCCATCACAGATGCACCCCACCGAGTCTGCCGCCCGCCGCTACGATGCTCGTCGGCGCAACCATGGAGAGACGGAGCGAGCCCCACCGACTCGCGTGCAATCGTGGTCCTCGACGCAGAGCGCGGCACTTGCGTTGTCGACTGCGCGCGGTGGGGATCTAGGCGGAGTCGAATGCATGCCCACGTGCCGCTGATCGCCGCAGACTTCCGATCCAAACAGAACCCCACGCGCTCTCCTTTGACTCGGAACTTTCACTTCGACACCCGGGGCTAAATCTTGCAACGAACGACTCTTGATTATTTTGGGTTAACTGCGGTGGTTTTGTGCACCACTTTGATCTTACTCTTCCTCTCGGCTCGAATTATCTACTTCGTAAGTGATAGCAAATACGAAAAAGCTGAGAAGACGGGGATACTCTACTGACCTTAATGCTCCCCGGGCTCAACCACCACATTGCACCGCGGAATCTCGGACAGCGGCGTACAGGCACAGTGGCCATGCGGCGGCCTTCCTACTCTAGAGAATCCTAGACAACCCCCGGCCTTTAATGCGCAACGCGCACGACGTTGAGGCGGAGCGTACTTTCTCCATTGCATGGCCAGGTCGGAGGCGAAGCGGGATACTTAGTCAGTACCGTCCGCTGCGTGATTTGAAGGACCACCGGGATACATTCATCTGGGCAGGTTTGCCTCCGCTGAACGAAATGGAAGCCACACCGGTAACCTCGACTAACCTCCCTTACCCAGAGGGACGGTGCGGATTTTGCGACGGTCTCCGGTGGACTGTTAAGGTTTCCATCCATGTGTTCGCGGACGGAAAATCGACCCCGATGCTGTCCGTCGTCTGCATTAAACCACATTGGGCTACTCGACGGAACTTTGACCCTGTTGTTGGTGGTGGGTGAAAATTGTGACTCGGACATGGTCTGCATCAACCACATTGGGCTGCTCCACGGAACTTTGACCTTGTTGCTGGTCGTGGGTCCACCTGCGACTTGGAAGCACCTTCTCACTGTTCGGTCGGGCGTGTCGGCGCCCGAGGTTCTTCCGGAGCAAACCCGATTCCAGGTCCCTCATATGTATTCCGCCGACACCCTCGTCTCGATTCCGAATTTTTCGGCTGTTCGCGAACCATCCTCCCGGTTTCTACTGGCCCGGAAATTCTTTCGGCGTTCCGAAGAACGACCCGCGGCGTGCTTTCGCCCCCTCCAAATTCGACACTCTCCCCGTCGTCTCCAATCCCGACGGCGAGACTGAATCATGGTGCAGTGTTCGGTCTTGGTCCCTTCGATTCCCTGATTTCTTTTCGGCCCTTGATGTTATTTAAAATCTTCGTTCTCCGAAACATAGGACTCCATGAGTAAAGACAACGATCACAATATGTATTGTTCACTGCCTTTCTTTCCGCCGCCAAACCGGACGAATGCGGACACAAACCCAGAATTTCTTCCATATCGCTCCATTAGTTATTGGACTTTTTGGCGTCAGAGTTGCGTTTCTGCTTGGTTTCCGCACCGAACTCAATCTCCCCAAGGCTGATGGTAAAAAAATGGACCTCGACGTTAGAGCGCTACACTGACATGTCTTGTCGCGGTAGACAATCAGCCGGCACGTATGGAGCACAATTCCATCAATGCTGTTTGTGTTTTATGTAAATTTCATCCAAAACTTCACTGAAAGCCATGTCCCGTGCAAAGGAAAACGAGGCGTTACACAGGAGAAAATCGACGTTGGGACAAATATGGGTAGCGATAGGATATAACAAACTCATGCCTCCACACCGGTGTTGGAATTTATGACTGTGCTGTTGCTCGGTGCGAATTTCAAGCTACCGGATATTTTAGTGGTGCTCCATTCTTTATGGGGTCTTGCATCACCCTTGGCGACGCGCAAGATAATAGCGAGTGGTGCCAGTCCCTACATCAATTTTCGCGTTAATTCCTTCGAATTGTTTAGCTCTTACCGCCATCTGTGCATGAATATTCTGAGCATAGTAAACGTTCACGTCTTTCTTGACGTCCAGCACCACAAATGTCAAAAGGGTGACGGAGTATAGCACTGCTGACTCGACGGGGATCTCCATGATTGGGTTGTAATTGCGATGAGAGCCGGTTCCGGTGATCCTGGACATTCGTTGAACCAGGAGAATTCTGAGACTGATCAGAAATGTCGTTGTTAAGCTGGTTGCGACCGAGAGAGAAAAGTAGACGGTGCTGAGTTTAACGAATTCCTCAGACTTTTTGGCGATGGTGAAGGCTTCCAAGCTTCTCAATGCGATAACTTGATCGGAGATGATGAATCCGGCCAAAACTAAAAATTGAAGGTTAGGCATCGCGCGATTAGGAGGAAGCCACTGGACTCACTTGCTCCACTGATGGTTGCAAGTATGGGAAGAACAACAATTGTCCATCGGCGGTTCCAAACAACCCAACATCTCCATATCTTGGCAGAGTAAGACACAGCCGGAAGAGAGAATTATTCTAGAACTGACGAATAGACAATCTGCCATAAAGATATTGAGGCAGAAGAATGTGTCCCCAGTTCCTTCGATCCACGTCTGGAGATGTGTCAACGAGTATAGTAGACCGGGTCCAGTAGGGAGCTCGTTATCGTCAACCGCCCGGGAGTAGTACAGCCAATTGAGGGACGCATGGATCGTGGAGCAGATGTACGACGCGAGGATGAGCCCTATTTGCCACTTCTTTCGTGAACCGGCGTGGTTCTTGTTGGAAACTGCACATATCGGTCAAGATAGAATGGCCGAAGGTATAAAAATTATCTGACCAATTACCCGGAGAGTCACCAACACTGCGGCTGTATACAATCCTGTACGAGCGGTATCGTTATAATTATAAGATACCTTTGGGGTTTGAAAGGAACACATACCATTAAACCAGTCCTCGACGATGAGCGAGTTGATGGGCAAAGGCGGGGTCATCCTTTGATGTCAGTAGTCGACTTGCGCGAGGTCTCAAGGCGGTAACTAATATATATACTCACCGTGTTATGAATCAGATATGGAGGCTCCAGTCCGATCAAGGTTCCCCGTAGGATCATGGTGGTTGAAGAGCGGGCACCATTCTTGGTCGTCAGGTTTTCTTGGTATATTCTCCATTTCTTGCCTCAAGGCACGGTCAGTATAATACGTATATCCTCCTCCTCCTCGTAGACCGGGCGGGTTTGCACTGAGACTGACGAATGGCCTGCGTGAGCGATATCGAAATATCCGATGGGTAAAATCGGAACCTATAAAGCACCGTTGCCTTTAACAGAGGGCTCGACGGTCCAGCTGAGTCACAGACGCCCGGGAAGAGTACGTAAATCGGAAGTCGAATCGAGGGGTGGCAGCTTTTGAGCCGAATTGAAGGGAAATGAATTGAGTATTGGTTGAGCGATGGCCACACTGGCATGGGAAAGGGTGCAGTTAGAAGCTTAGATTCCGGGAGTAGCTTCATGAAGTCGAGAAGAACTTGATTCGGCGCCCACAGTGGCCCACAGTCGTTCTCGCTCGAATTCGACTTGGCAGTCGGCGACAGAATGTTGAGATGTTGAAAGAACCTCCCTCTTCTCTGAGCCCTCTCAGGGATTTTTTCGTATCTCCTTGTAAAAGTATTCCCTAAATCCCGAAGGCTTAGCGTGAAGCACAACGAAGAGCACAGCCATCTTCCCACGACCACACCATTGGCGCCCATGACTTGCTGCGCCCTTCCTTCCTTCCTAATTCCGACTCATCAGAAGCTTGATAGGGCCTTCTTGGCAACTTGTTCCCTCCCTGGCGTTTGCGGTTCACTGCGGATCCCGTCCTCTTCCACAGTGGGATCCAATCCCACTTCGATCCACCGACGCCAAATCCTGGGGCCCATGGGTGCCGTAGTATCAGCTTCCGCGTTCCACACGGATCCGCCGGTAAGCGCCTTCGAGGGCTCCATTATGTTGACCTAGTTCTCACACCAGCAGATCTAGAAGATAACATATCTGTCCAATTCTAACTCTTTCGGCAACCACGATGACACCAGCCAACCCAGCACCCGCCCCTGCACCCTACGGGACGTGGAAGTCACCGATCTCCTCTCTCATGATTGCAAAAATGGTAAACAAAAGCATTCACATCTACCTCTCTCTCTCTGCTCAATCCATTCTAGTCAGTGTCAATTGAAGATGTCGTGGTCGACCCTGTTACTTCCGCAATTTATTACGTCGAAAAACGACCGGAAGAGGGTGGGCGGAATGTGATCGTGGGTCTCGCCGACGGTTTGGATCTATTCGGACGGGATTGGGATGCTCGAACAACCGTGCACGAATATGGAGGAGCTCCCGTCGGTATGTCGTCCCAGTTTCTTTATTTATTTTCTATTTATTTCTATGCAGTCGCTCGCGACAATATCGTCCTCTTTTCCAATCTCAGCGATGGACAGGTCTACAAAGTCGACCTTGTGCGCCGGTCGCCTCCCGCTAAAATCACTGCCAGCGATAATGCCCGGTTTGCCGATTTTGCAATCCATCCTCATGCGCCGAATCTTGTGGTATGCATCTTGGAGGACCACACGAACCCAGCGCCGGAGGATGTTGTGAACACCCTCGTTTTGTTGGACACCAATTCATCGGAGGATCCAATGACCCTGATCTCTGGGTCCGATTTCTATGCGAGTCCGCGGTTCAACGCCGATGGGACGCTGTTGGCGTGGACCCAGTGGGCGCACCCCGACATGCCGTGGGATGGGTCCGTATTTCCGTTCAGGTCGAGAATGTCGGTATTGATGTGCATATGAAACAGCGAACAGGTGTTCGTTGCTGCAGTCGACATCATGGACGGCCGTCTTCGGATGGCAACCCATCGATTGCCAAGATCCCACGTCGCGGGTCAGCTGTCGACCATTAGCGCTGTTCAGCCGACGTGGTTCAATTCAAATACCCTCATGTTCTGCTGCGACATTTCTGGCTACCACAATCCCTGGGTTGCAACCATAAACGCCGAGCCAGAAACAGCATACACAGTCGACCCTCGTGCAGTCCTGTTAGATCCAATGACGTTGGATTTTGCAGATCCATCTTGGTGGCTTGGGGGGTCCAACCTTGCTGTTCTCGACGATACCAACACACTCTTTGCCGCCTCTAAAGACGGTCGGACCGTGCTATACATCGTATGTGAGGACGGAAACCGCTCGGAAATTTTCTGTCCTTTCGTGCATATCGTCCGCCTGCGGCGAGTTGCCCATCGCAAAGTTGTTTTCTTGGGAAGCCAGATCGACAAGGGACCAGCGCTCATCCTTTGCTCCCTTGCGGATTCCGGCAACCTTTTCACACCTACATATACTACACTCGGCGAGAAGACCGCCTCCCTCGATCCTCAGCCCTTCGATTCCCTCATCTCCCATCCCGTTCCTATGTCGCTTCTGGTGCCGGGAGACAACCCGCCAGAACTCCTGCCGGTGTATTTGGTTTATTATCCCCCGAAGAACCCGTTGTATAAAGGCCTGGCGGATGAAAAACCGCCAGCAGTGATCAACGTGCACGGGGGTCCAACAAGCCTCGAGAGGCAGAATTTGAACTTGGAAAAGCAGTTTTTCACCAGCAGAGGCTGGTTTTGGTGAGCTGGATAGACCGCTCCTAAGGCCCAGCGTCAATGTTAATCTTATATTTTATTCAGGATTGATGTGAATTACACCGGTTCATCTAATTACGGCCGCAGATACGCGTGAGTGTTTTGAGTCTGATCAGTGCATTGTACTGATTTGTCCAACAGAGACCGCCTGAAGGGCAACTGGGGTGTATCCGATGTCCACGATTGTGTCCAGACCGTCTTGCAGCTTTCTTCGGCCGGCCTCATCGATCGAGAACGGGTGGTCATTCGGGGTGGCTCTGCTGGAGGATACACAACGCTCGTAGCTCTCTCTCAGAGCGATGTCTTCGCCGCGGGAGCCTCGTCATATGGCGTATCCGATTTGCGCAAACTTACCGAACTCACCCATAAATTTCAGTCTTGGTATGTTCAGACGCTGGTGGGGGGGACTTTCAAGAAGATACCCGAGGTCTACCATGCCAGGTCTCCTGTATTTCATGCGCACGAGATCAAGGCGCCTCTCCTGGTGAGCCGATCTCGCGTCTAGAGGTTCCTTGACGTTTGTTGACAAAAATCCGAATTCCCCAAGATATTGCAGGGATCTGTGGATCCCATCGTCCCCCCGAACCAAGCGGAAGACATGATAAAAGTCATCAGAGAGCACAGCGGACCAGTAGAATATGTAGTTTTCGAAGGTGAGAGCCACGGATGGCGCAAGGCAGAAAATATCGCCAAGGCTTTGGATGTTGAGATTGATTTTTATGAACGAGCACTAAATCTCTTGTAAATCCATTCTGCCTCCTAGTAATCCGATATTCATTCTCCCATATTGATCGAAACTCAACAGCCGGCTCCTTGATTTGGCCGTGCGGAGCTCCGTCTTTTCCGATAATCCCAAGTTGGCCAACGGCTGAGTTATTCAAGTAAGACTAAGACATCGTTCCAATGCCTCCCACCACTGGAAACCGATCGACGGACAATTTCAAGAGCATCATATGTTGGTATCTCGCGGGAGAGGACGACACGAACTCTTCCTGGCGTCAAGGGCCACTGCCAGTGCGTGGGCTCCTGCCAGTGCACTGAATTAGTTATTCTGAACGACTTCAGATATCACCCAGATTGTTATAGAGGCAACGAGCGTAGCACAGGATAAGATTCCAAGAATCCAAAGTATGAAGGTATACCGTGGTCCCCGAGGCGTAAGAAGCATGTATATCGGGAATACAAAAATCACCGCCTGGTCGGTTAGTCAACAGTGGTGATATGCCTACGGCGCGTCTGAGAGCAGAGCTATAACAAAAATAAAATAATTTGGATGGCCGCTCCGAGGGCAGTAGTGGTGGTGTGATGTGCGAGGGCGTTCAGCGAGAGTTCAGAACTCGGTCGCGTGAACTAAAACGGGTACTACTGATGGGAGATCAAATTCTGCGTGATGTGGAGAATAACGAGTTGAATAAATGCAGCAAGCGACGAAGGCTGCGCAGGATCGATGCGGGAGACGACAAGGGACACAGAGGACGATGGAGGACGACGGAAGACACAAGAGGGCGAAATACTAGGCTTTGAGTGCGAATGATGAGGGGAAATTTCGTTGTTTTTGTCTGTAGCACTACCTACATTTTTATAATACAGGAGACACAGGTATGAACAAATAAATACTGAGCAAATAAAACTGAAACAGCCTGAACGTCGCCACGACAGGGGAGTAATGGAGGGAAGCACATGGAAAGTAGGCCAAGAAAGTCCAAATTAAATTGAAGAGCCTGTACTTATAGATGAGTAATGACACTAGAAATTTATAAGAAAAAGGTCAAGTTCAGGGGTGCATATATTTTGGTTGGAATGCAGCGTGTCGGAGTGGCGTTGGGATCGGTGGTTCGAGGTTGAAATCGGGTTGATCCGGTAGCACAGCCATCTCGGTCAATCAGCCCGATCAGTTCGATTACACGGCTAGATCCGAACGGTGCTTATCAGTGGGTCCGATCCGACATGTTTTCAGTCCCGCGAACGGAAATTGTTGAGGGACCAGAAAGGGCGAATTGAAAAAGGTTAGTGCCCCGGGGTCTCGCAAGCAAGGATAAACCTGGTTCTCGAATCTTCTCGAATGGTATGGTCCACGACATCTGAATCCGCAGCTTTGGTTTTGCGATTTGTGCCCCACTTGTACACCATGCGTTTGAACGGGGGAAATAATAACGCCCTGAACCCAGTTGCCAACACAGATCCAGTTCTTTTTTCCCCGTCGCTTACTATTGGCCACTGGGAGATTTTACTCCACACGACAAACAGTTCTCTCGCTGATCTCTTGATTCAATCTTTGAAACATCACGGCGTGTGGTACACCTTGTTGATTTTGCAGGTCCGAGTATGGAAAATTGCTTTGCCGGGCAAGATATCCCGAACCTCATAAACATGTTTACCTGAAGGTGTGGACTACTTCCCTGTAAAAATAGGTTAGGGAGGTCTCTTTTCCATGCAGTGCTATTTAGGCCAACAATCTTCTCTGAGTTGCCTAAAACCGCAAATTATCCAATGGAAGCTGTGTTCGTTATCAGAACCTTCAGTGAAGAACAGCTCCGTTGAACAGCCAACATTCTGTTGAATTTAGGGTTACTACGACTGTTCATTTGCTTCCATTCCAGTGTGTACACTGGGTATTTCAATATCTGATCCAGCGCTTCCAACACCCCATAAATAGCGGCCTAGTTTGGAGTTCGTACTGCAATATGTTGTCCCTCGGCGTCATTGCTCTTATCGTTTCCCCAGGTAACGACAGTGTACTCTGGTGCAAAACAATACTAACACTGGCAACCACTGAGTTTTCGGCCAGTTCACCAATGTGTGTGACTCCGGAACTGCACTATGCTTCAACCAGGCCTTCGTATGGTTATTCTGTCTGATTGTGTTCGGTGTTCATGCTTCGGACAGAATGAAGCCACCGAATCGACATTTGGTTTTGTTCTGCCCACCGAAGGAAAGTTCTCCGACGAATTCATGGCTCAAATTGCGGTGCCATTGCCCTATGGATTTGTTGGCTTTGGAATTGCGAATGGGACCGAAATCCCTCCGTGAGTTCAGATCTCTCATATTTATACAATTGATACTAGGGATAATCTCCCTACTCAGGCACACCTTGACCGGTGGAGACCTCTCGGGGTCTCTGGGCCGGAGATGAGCCAACGGGGCTCGCAGCGAGGATGGGAGAAGCGGAGGAAAACCCAATATATGACTAAGCTAAGGACATCCGAGCCTAACAACTACAAACCAAGCTAGAAGCTGCCGCACCAACCACACCGGATTGATGACCCGTTTTACTGTGTAAGTTTTTCAGTCGTGGCTCCCCTTCCTCATATTGACTGCGGGCTTCAATCAGGCAAGGTCAAGTTGTTGGAACATTGCAAACTGCTATGCTCGTGCAACAAACAGCTCTGTAGACTGTCGTTCGTGATGCCATTTCCAGCATTCTCCATTGCTGAGCCAATTTCAGGGCGGATAATTCACAGCTGGTTCCGAACGCATTGGGCGGACTTGTCTCCCTTTCGAGTCTTTCTACTTGGAACGCGACGGCTCCAACCTTTATCTTCCGGTGCCAAAACTGTTCCCTGGCCAACACCGCGACCCCGGTTGAAGAGGCATTTAACCTGGTGTTATTCCAGTCCTATGAGCTGCCGGAGTATCCTGCTCCAGACGCTCTGGATGCTTCTTTGACCAAAGCCAAAGTGACGATCAGCGGGTTTACGGTTGGTAATATCAGGGCGTTCAGAAATGGGGATTATGGCTTATTTTTAAAATCCACGGGTTTCACGTAGCGCTCAATGTTGCGCCAAGTGTTGGGGTCAATCAGCTGGTGTTTCTGTACAGAAGAGGCGAGGCTAGCGAAATATATTTGAAGGGCTGTGCCAATGTTCGAAATTGGTTCGAAATGACCATCACGCTTCTCGAGGGCCGAGCTCGGCTCTGAACTGAGGGATCACACGGGCGATAAATTGACTGTCATTTTCAGCTTCTCTGAGTATCACCCCCATGCCTACGAGTCCTAGAGTATGGCTAAGTACGTTCGCCTCTCACTTTCTTGCTGGCACCAACTCGACTTGTAGTTACCGGCGCCTCATCTGGCTTTGGTCGAGCTATCACAGAACTGGTCCTGCAAGTGGAAGAAGGCGATATTGCTGTGGCAACCTTGCGAAACCCATCCGACCTCGATGATCTCCCCCCCAACCCCGATCGCCTCCTCGTCGTTAAATGCGATGTTACAAAGCCAGCGGATATCCTCTCCGCATTTGCTTGCGCCGTAGAACGTTTCGGACGAGTTGACATCGTTTTCAACAATGCAGGGTGTAGCATAGTAGGCGAGATCGAAGCCACACCAGAGGAAGCAGCACGTGCATTGTTTGACATTAATTTTTGGGGAGCAGCAGCAGTTAGCAAGGAGGCAATTCGGGTGTTTCGCGATGTTAATCCACCAGAAGTCGGTGGCCGTCTACTGAACATCAGCTCGGGTCTCGGATTTGGCGGGAGGCCAATACTTGGGATTTATTCCGCCAGGTGGGTGAAGGAAGAGTTGTTTTTCGAGGGGAACCAACTGATCGCCGCTTTACAGTAAACATGGTGGGTAACGATACTTCATGAGAAGGGTTTTTGACGTTTTCGAAAAAGCACTGGAGGGTTTTACAGAAGCACTGCGGCTGGAGATGAACCCGGCGTGGAATATCAAGGTCTTCGATTGTCCCGAGTCCATCACATATTGTCTAACATGCACAGATATCCATAATTGCGCCGGGAGCATTCAAGACCCGAGCTCACACGACAGGCAGTATCATTTTCCCTGCACCTGAGGTCTATAGCGGCGATGGATTGCCCTCTAAAGCGGTCCGTGAATGGTTCAAAGACGGATCCGGCATTCATGGGGATCCAATCCTGGCCGCCAAGGCCATTTTAAAATTTTCCAAGTTGGATTCCCCTCCTGTGCGTTGGGCCATGGGCAGGGACTCGATTGGTGGTGCGAGGGCCAAGATCGAGCATGTGACTGAGGAGACCAAAGATTTTGAGAGCTGGTCCGAAAATCTCGAGATCGTTGTTTGATTTGTTGCAAAATTCCTTGAAAATTCCCATGATTCTCTGCTCGATTAACCTGTATAATAATGCACTCGTTGCCGTGGTCTCTATGAAATTGGATTCATACGGTGTGTTGCTCTGACTCGATCTGGCTGGATGTAAGTTACCGCCGGACCTCTGCGTTTTTTTCTTTCCTTTTTCGCAGAGCAGCTCATCGGAAAGCTCGAGCGGGGGGGGTCTGCGTGGTACCCGGTGAGGCTCGTCTGGAGGATCTTGCCGTCGGGGATGTCGACGGTAGGGACGAGGGCGGCGCTCTCTTGCGAGTTGCCGCCGCCGCGCACGATGACGTGGCTTGCGCACTGCTGGATGTTGGCCATTAGGTTGAGGAAGGGTAATTGTATGAGTATTGCGTTCTTCCCCACTGTCCGATGTTAGTATTTTCTATCGCATATACTCTGGCACTCACAAACTTTATTCGACACGCCCATTTCGAAAAGCCAACGAATGCGCCGCTCTGTTGGATAGACGCGCAGGGCGTGCCGCCGGTCTGCAGCTGGATGTTAAAGCTTCTCGGCACGGCGGGCGTCGGGGTGAGCGTGGTGGGGTTGGAGGCGCCCGTACGCGGCGGCGTTGGTGCTGGCTCCGAGTGACGTTTGTTGCAAGTAGATGGTGTCGGGTAATTCCGGATCCCGGGATCAACAAACGATTGGATTTTGTTCCATCCTCGACGTTTTCAACGGACCTTGTTGATATAATACATACGTAACCCGCTGCACGGAAAAAAAAAAGTGAGCGGTGTCACCCTTTTCAGAAACAGCTGTAAACGCAGCGCGAGGAGAATCTGGCCTGGCTTCCACTTGGGCTTCCATAATAAAGGTTGAACTTGAAGAATCCAGAATCCGAATCAGATCGGGCCACTTCGCGCTGGCATGCTTGAGCCCTCATTTAGTTGCACTAATAATTCCAACTTTACAGATCGAAAATTCCTAAGTGATTTCTATTTAGGCTAATTTAGCCATTCATGGTCTCCCTTCCCTATATGCCACGCCATTGGGAGTTTTTATCCAATCGGTCCACAGCAACGACTTGTCGAACACCGGAAACATATCATACTGCCCCGGAGGGCGCCACTCTTTCACATCCCAAATCCGACCAAGGACCTCCTTGAACAAGGGTCTGAACGTCTCGGGACTCTGCCGGCGCATGGACTCGAGATACATCTCGTAAGCCAGGGCCGTCCAGTTGACCGGCTTGCGACCCGGGGCGGTGTTGACAAACTCCGGGCGCAGGCACACCTCCATGAGCCATGCGCGCTCGGCGGGCGTGAGCGTGATATCTGAGCCGGTCCACGCACAGTAAGTTGTGCCGTCGGGGCAAGCAACTTGATTGCTAGTCTGCCCCGGGGGCTTGGCGACCGGAACGAGTTGGGTGTTGTCAGCAGGAGCTGTAGATGATCTGTGCCGTTTCTGGCGATGCTCGGTGGAATCTGAATCCGATTCTTCTTCACGTTGAAAGCAGAATAAACATAGTAGATCAAGGATAAAGATATATGCCGTACCTTCGCTAACATCTCGTTTCATATGCCTACGACCGCGGGATTCCGATTTGGTGCTCTGCGGAGTACGATCCTTCCGATGCGGAGAGCCCCGGGCTTTTTCTGAAAGTGGAATCAGATTCAGATTCAACATATATAGTGACAACTACCATCCACTTACCCTGGATGGTCACATTTTCTTCCCTTATGCGCTTAGCGGTCGGGTTCTTCGCCGAAGTTTCTGCGTTCCCTCAGGAAAATCCGCCACTATTGGTAGACCGGACTCACCGTTGGAAGATGAGACAGGTTTGGCGTCTCGGGAGTGACGAGAGTTATTTGCGACGGCAGTGGTAGCTGTTGGAACCAGAACATAGGTGAGTTAAATTCGGCGACGAGCACCTCTATGCACACCACACATTCCTTTATCTTCTTCTTTAACCTCAGTTTTGACGACAACTCCCTCTTGCTTTATGAGTACATAAACTGAATGAGAACAGATTTTTCGTCATGGTAGCGCAATTTTGCAAAAGAATGTATGGAAATACCAGATTTTGCGCGATTCTCCGTCCTTTGGGGATAGGTTTGACTTGGTTCAACGGGTCGGCCGCCTGATACTGAGCCTTGAGGAAAATATCAAGCTTGCACAGAATTGGACATCGGTTGGTACACTTACTTGCGCTCGATCTGGGTCCGGTTGGGCAAGGCTCTACCAAGCATTGTCAGCGATCAACAGGTTGATTCTGGCGCTCTGCTACCTTCTGGAGGACGCTGGTTTTGACCCAATTGGTCCCTGAATTTTAGATCAACAACTACGCTGCAATGAGCCCTATCGTTTGCGGATTGGATTTTATACTGATCTACCCGTTGGAGTTCCAGCAGAAGACGAAGAGGAATTGACTTTTTGGGTGACATCTCGATCCAAGTGAGGCTGACTTGACGCAAAAGCAGCTATTTCAGAAGCACCAGAGGCTAATACGATTAGCAAAGGAGGGATAAATGAGGAGGGGCACGGAACCACAGGCACAGTCGGCTTACCCGTCCTCGGCGTCCTAGGCCCGTCCATGGCATCTGTCATAGAAGCTGCTGTCCCGTGCACTACCTCCGCCCCCGCAGCAGAAGCAGGAACCTCTTCCCCACCTATGTAGAACGTGGGAGATCCGCCCAGGTTGCGAAATACATATTCGACGTCGAGACTAACGGCATTAGGGCTGCACGCCGTGCCCGTCACGGCACGGCCGTCGTTTCAACGGGTGTACAACGGAACGGCCCGTCACCCAACGGTCCGTCGTGGGCTAACAAATGTTACGGCACGGGACGGGTGACGGGACGGCCGTCGACGGTGAACGGAAGTTGCCGGTTCAGCCGCGAGCGAAATTCGCCTATACCGACATCTCAAGGAGCATCTTACCATTTATTCAGAGACAATACACAAACCCGGTCATTTTCATTGGAAATATTGGGTACTTATCCTCTCGACATACTTTTAGTAAGTTGAAGTTTGGCGGGCAATTCGCGCTGAAACACCTTCAAAGATATTGGCGAGCAGTCCTGCACTTGATTGTGAGATAGATAAAATTTCTTTAACCTGGCGAGGTGCTTCTCTATTCTCTTCTTGAGGGAAGAACTGCATTCTGACCAGGAAAATGTGTTGAACAGGATATGGGGAAAGATATGTACTCAAGACTTGGGTTCACTTGAGAAGTAGGAATGCCGTCGTGCGTGATGCATATCAGTACAAATCACTGTAGAAAGTCAATCCAAGTGTATCACCCACGAGAAATGCTCGAAATATGTTGGAAATATGCGAGATTCGTCGGTTTGCTGTGCAAAAATCCGTCGCCCGTCGACCGCCGTCGACGGCCGTGATTTCGACGGCCGTCGTCTTGAAAAGCCGTCCCGTTGCCGTCCCGTCTAAAAACTTCCAGAACCCCTGACGGAACGGGTCGGCCACCCGTTGTACGGGACCCGTAGAACCGGCGCGACGGGCACGGCGTGCAGCCCTAAACGGCATCGAGCTGAGCAGTTGGGAGAGGGATGTGAAATATAGGATTTCCGGCGGTGTTCTCGATTACATAGCGCACTTTCCTTGGACTTGGAGTTGAACTGTTTTCCATCCGACTCTTGCTTCTGGACTGGACGTTGCTAGCGCTGAACGTTGGCCGAGGACCAAAGCACTTTTTTAAGCACGTGCCATCAGGAAATCAGCACCTCGCTGATCCGGCCTCGTAATGCCGGATAATCGCCATCAGCGCTATGAGGTGACATAATCTGATGAGCCAGCTGATACTGCCGGATTACTGGTCTATCGGAGCTAGAGAGATCCATCAGCGCGGATGGTGTCTGACGAGTTTGTCGTCCTGTGGGCGGCACCCTTACAAGTTTGTCATCTGGCAGGTAGTACCCTCATATTCGCTTGCTAGCTATGGTCAGGAACCTGCTCATTCTTGTGGGTTGTAATAAAATCCTTTCCATTGCCGAATATTCAATGACACAATCAAGACACGATACAGAAAAATAAATAAATTGTGTCAGAGAAAAACTAACAATAAGGCCCCAATCTCCATTGCAATGCAATGTTCCCCGAGTTTGGACCCGGAGGTAACCGAGGTGCAATGGGGAGGGTGTGCAATCCTGAAATACAATTAGATATACTCACAAAATAGTGGATGCGACATACTTGTTTCATCAGCGTGGGGGGTCTTCAGTGCACACCCTTGCCTTGATCTACCTAAATTGAGGTGTCAGTCATGTCCTGAGTATAAGGTGCATGTCATACCTTCAAATGCGTACCTAGCCAAAAACCACATGGAAGAAAGAGAGATAGTAAAAGGGAAAGAAGGAAACATAAATGCCACAGACAGCAATTCAGTGCAGCCAATGCACGATAAGGAGATGCCACAGGCGGCAATTCAGTGCAGCCAATGCACGATAAGGAGATGCCACAGGCGGCGTTTACGTGCAAACAATACACGAAGGCAAAGGAAAGAGGCTGGGGGAGAAGGTGCGCCATGCGGTGCCATGACCTTAAGCGCTCGCGGCGGGTAGAGTGGATCAAGCGGGGAGCGTGAGACTGTTGAGCGCGCATCACAGGTATTGTGATGTTGCAGGACAGCGTGGGGATTCGATCGAGCGAGTACGGAAGGCTCAGAAACCAGGACGCCAGAAGGCCAGAAGACAGCATACAGTAGTCCAGCGCCATCCACTGTGTCCACGGGCTGACTCCTTCTCCACATCACTTGAGGGAGGCCTTGAGGGAAGGGCGGCCAGCAGAAACTAGACCGATGGGCGAAGAGGCAAAGAAGCGGGAGGGAAGGACGGTGGTGGAAGGGAGCAAGAGAGATGACTCCAGCATCAACCAACATCCATCAATCACGCCACGGCCACATGATCAGTCGGAGTTTCAACTGACTTGGCAATTTCGACCTATACTAAGGGCCTATAGCCTATAGGCTCGTGACCAACTGCGTTCGCCAAGCATGTGGCTGCACTTATCACGGTTGGCGAAGCCGCTGGGATATCATGCTGCGATTTTGGCTGATGCCGCCAAACGAGTTTTTGGACTTCGTATTTTCGACCTCCCGAACCTTCAGAAAAAGTGTAAAAAGTTGTATAGTCAAAGATGGACAGTTTTCAATTCTGAGTTGAATGAGACCAACTTGTTTCGGATTTTGCCCAAAAATAAGTGGTGCTCCATCAATTCAAAATGAAAAATGAAGTAACTTTCTCTATATAACTTGAGCCTGGAGCTCCTTCATTCTGAAAGTACGGGAGGGCAGGGGAAGGGCTGAAATTCCCAAGTCCGAAATCACGATGGGTGCCATCTGCCAAAATCATGACATGATGTTCCAGTCGTTTCACAGCACTGATCTTCTTGCCCTGTGATCAGTGCTGGAAACGAACTGGTCGCAAGTCTAGTTCACGCCAAGACTTCAATATGATACTTTGCATAACACTATGTTCCTGCAACCATTCATCAATGAACACAAGGAATTCAGTATACTGTATTAATAATCACAAATTCAGCAGCAACCCGAGTTCACATGTTCAACGTTCAGACGTTCATGGTAACATACAATAATATTAATTGTGTTATTGGATATCCTCAGGTATCGATGGTCTGCAATGTACAAAAAGAATACCCGTCCTCTCTCCTTGGATACAGCGAATACAAAGAAAGATGGCAATCATGGAGGCATGGCTTGTCTGGCACTCAACTCATATTGACCCACCAGCACTCAGGGTTGACCACCAGACTGACTGCCATCTGTACTGCAATACGAGGAGCCCGAAATCTGGCAACACGCTGACGATAGCGGACGATGCCATATACGACCGTATGGGATGCATATCAGATGGCATCAAATCACAAGGTCATCGGCTCAAAACTGGCCATCGCAAATTTCCTGATGGCCAGTTATGGTGGTCCGACCGATATCGGCCCGAAAGGCGGCACAATCCGTTGATCCCGACTAAAACAAGCACTTGAAAAACTGCGCTTGGACTAATGAATGTCCCCCACAAAGCCTTCTTATCGGCCCGACTGACACTCCACTATGGAGTGTGGTATCTCTTCTGGCCCCCTTGATGCCTTTCGATGCGAATCTTTGATTCACTGAGGGGCCACTCTGAGGCTCCGAGACAGGCTTCACTGAAACTGCACTTGCTCCTGGCTCGCAACGGCGCTCTCGAGCAATTGTAATAAAGCCTCAGAGCTTCCTGAACTCGCTCCATCTTTGACTCTATCTCGATTGTGACGAGATACTCCCATGTTCCCCAAGTCAACGATATTCTCGATCGGGAATCGAGTCCAAAGCGTGAGTGAAATTCTCCGGACTGCCTCAAGGCATGATGTCTCCCTTACGTCGAGAGGACCCCTTATCTCTCTTATAAGAGACAAACCAGATCCAATGTCTAATAGTCACGTTATCAAGTGTCACGAGATGTGCCGTTTCGACTTGAAATAGACCATGAACCAGATTTCGAGCATGTATTTAATTATTAAAATATAAGTACTCGTATTTGCTGGGCAACGCTGCAGCCTCACCCCCAAGTACATTTTGTATGATACATAACTGAACAATGAAAGAAATCACTACTTTCATACAAATTGTTTGCGTCTGCAGAATCCACCCAGCTAGTGAATCTCCACCACCTTTGTGTTAAGTATAGCTTGGAACTGCTTGTAAAGCTCAGGAAAGAGCTGCTCCAGTTGCGAAATATCTGTCCCTTGTGGGATCTCACGTGCAAGACAACTCAGGCCATCGCGTACTTCAGAGATATTTGACTGCAAGGGAATACACCTCGAATGCACTTCTCTGCCTTCATCCACCACCATGAAATGCAGGTCCAGCCGCCCGCTGCTCTCGGACATACGAGCCCGGTGGTCCATCCACAAGGCTTCCATCAAACCAATGGCATTTTGTGAGCTATCCGGGACGGGGATTGGGATGATTTCGATCAAGCCAGGGCCGTCGCAGTAATCAAATATGGTGTAAAAATCTACAGCTGGATGTTCATTCATGAAAGCAAGTTGGCGAAGCGATATATCGCGTTTGGCTTCCTCGTAATCGTGCTGTAGCAGATGACGCATGAACGATGAACTGCGTGTGCTAAGGTTCGCCGGCTCAGGATTCTCTTGAGCCATTGTCATTAAGGGTAACTGCCGCGGAGAAATGACACCTTACTGAAGTCATAGGACTGGATTAACTTGCAAGACGCACGATGCCCCGCCCGCCAGTCGACAGTTTGACAGTTCAAGGAACAATAGTACCGTCTGTGACATGCCACACAGCGCCTGAAGGCTTTTTTCTTCCGGATGCCCCCGCACTAGTTATATGTCAGCATACTAATCAGGGCCGTACTGACGAGCGAACCTCGATGTTGTCACATGCCTTGACCGACACACATTCCTCAGAGTCAAAATATTTCTTTGCCTTGAGACGTTCCTCTACAAGGTCTGTGAAGCTCTTCCATGCTTTGAATATTTTTGACTGCTTGAAGAGTGTAGTCGTCTGAAGGTCTTTGATGTCAAGCAACGACACCTCCAGCTGTGAGAGAACAGCATAATACATCGTGGACACTGGTAGAAGACTGTTCAAAATATTCTCCAACAGATTGTGGATATCTCCCTCTCCAGGAGTCGTCGTACCAGATGAGATGATAGCAGTAAAAGACCAGCCTGAAGCGCCTCTGAAAGTTTCTCGCAGCAAGGATAGGAACATATTGCCTGTGCCAAGAACTGAAAGAAGGGATCAAGCACCATCGGTGCACCATCAAGGGTAACTCCAGCTCCATTGATAGTGAGCACGGCAGCTGTGAGCGCTCTCACAATTCCATTATCCACGAGTGATTCAAAGAAAGGGCCGTCACCCATGCCGACTATATTCAACACGAAAAGGAACGTGCTGGCAAGGAACCAGAGTGTCCGTTCATGGGAGTATGTCGGTTAGAAACAATGGTGTCAATGTGCTTGACCACGAGGGAAGCTAAATCATTCAGGCTGCCACCAGCCCCTTCGACAAACTCTTCGAGGGATGTGGGACTCATGTCACATCGGCGAATGAAATGAGACACCGACGCTAATCCTACCATGTCCAGTTCCTCATATTGAAGAAATAATGTCCAGGCTGTCGCGACGAACACTCGGACCCCGGGCGTCGCATCGATCAGTTTCGCAGTCTCTCCATCACCCTGTAATGATCCAATGAGCAGCACAAAATAACCACGGGTGGTTTCCGGTGCAGGCGCAGGTGCTGGAAGGCAATAGCCATATATGTCGATAAATTCCATCCACTTCCAAAGCCGTGGCCACAAATCTGGACGCACTTCGGGGGGGATGAAGGGGTCGAACCTGAAAAGACACTGTATCAATATGTGAGCCAGAAGAATAGGGGAAACGGAGCTCGGCAGAGGAGATGTCGTATCCAACTCGTGTGGACTAGGTATTCGTGCGGGATCAAGAGTAGCGTAGAGGGCAGGAAGAAATATCTGTGACGGTACTCCAGGTTCGCACATATGATCCAGTACAGCTGTGATAGAGCTTCCAAGGAGCCATTTGCAGCATCGATTGCGAACATCTTAAAGTACGTATGAGATGGCAAGAAGAGATCACTGGCAGTGCGCTGAAGAGACAGACCCGATGAGGTTCAGGAAGGCGGGAAAGATTCTCAAGGCGCAAAGTGGGGTGCATGGTGCTGGCTGTGGAAGTCCTGGGCGAGTTCAGGCGAGTAAGTGGCTATCGTGCAAAGCAAGCTGCTGGTGACGAGTGATTGGATGAAAGCTTGATGGACACAGTTGACCCAGAAGCGAGCATGCCATGCAGATTGCCGGGAGGGATGACGTGTGTTGAATTACGAGAGAGCCTGATGAGGGACACCGGGCCAAACACTGCGTATAGACGACGAGGGGAGCACTTCCACCCGCGTCGTGCTGTAGAACTCGGAAAAGCTGTCTGTTCAACTTTCACTGCGATTAGCTTCCGCACAACGAGCGCCAGCTTCTCTGTGTTCTTGGGCAACATATCTCCCGAACTGCATCGTGCCGCTGGGACAGTTGAGGTTCCCCCTGGCTAGTCCTCTCCACCGGAAACTCAACTGAAATAAATTGCCTATCTCAGAATCCCGGTCCTTTCGGCGCCAAGGAGCATGTACTCATCAGCATCACTGCGTGAGTCCAGAGAAATATAAAGGAGGCTTTCTCTAATCGTCTTGCCGTAGAAACCGGGAGCCTTTGGCAATTGGGCCAGCAAGTCGTCCTGCATCCGCTGCGAAACATATTAACAAATGGCATTCCAGCATACCTCCCTGCCAACGCTAAAATCTAGTTAAAAAAATGTTTTTTTTTGTCCATTCGTTCACTGACTTTCAATCACAGTTACGACATAGACATGAACCCGCTAATTGCCTTGTGCTTTGGATGTAAATATTTTCTGAAGTTTGTCATTAACCTTTTCCCATTCACTCCATAGGGGCCGTTTCCATCATTGGATTCTCGTTTGCTGCATTTGTGCGGCAAATCCTGATCTATGACCCAGCCTTCATATTCTCAGTCAGCCTCCAGCAAGTAAAGCTCTACCGCAGCATTCACAACAGTGATAGCACGTATGCAAATCGGCAGATGAGGGTGCGTCACCAGTGCATTGTCCGATATAGATCCGGTGTCAGATGATCTCAGGGATTTTGGTTTGTATGCATAGGCATGTTTGTGTTGCAGGTCCGTACAAAGCACGCTCATCTCGCACTCTGCTTAGTGATTCCTAGTTTTTCCCAGAGGTAAACTACTAGTCCCTCATGGGAAATGGTGTTCAACTGCCGTGGACAGTTTATATTCCCCATGACTGCGTCCTTGGCACCACTGTGCTGGATTGGCAGAAGAAACAAAGCAATGAACTTTGCCGGTTCAGGACTTGGGGGCATGGGTGTCCTGAACTTTGTAAGCCCTGTTTTTCTCGCAGTGCTGCAATGCACAAGTTCATGTCCCTCGCCAGATCCTGAATGTGTCAAATATCACGTCGAAGATCGTCACACAGCCGTTCTTCGCGCAAGTCATCCTCTTCAGTGCCTTCGTGCTGACGAGCGTCGAAAGAATTTCCTCGTCATCTATGATCACTTTAATTTTCCTACGAACAGCGCGTGGATCCTCATCCGATCGCGTATTTCGGAAACCAGTGGGGCACACCGACATTTAAAGTGATGAGCATTGGGTTGTGCGTCAATCCTTTGATTGTGGGCCGGGTACACCCAACAGAACTTGAAGCACAGGTTCACCGAAAACGGGACCAGCTATCCATCCACCCTGCGCAAGCGAATCCTGACAAGTCATCGTATACTGTAATTAAAACTGCCGCAGTCACAAAGGACGAGCGGTTCAATCAAAATATGGTAAAACTGTGGTTGGATCTGCTTTCAAACCGCTGAACTAGGTGTAGTATGACGAAGTCGGGGTTGCATATGCCGGTACGCAGTACCTCTGGTGTATTTTCTTTGGTGTGCCCGTGTCTACGCTTTCACGACTCCGACTCTTTGATTGACACCATCTTGAGTATATGCCGCATTCATTTCTTCATTTGTCTGGAATCTGGATGGGCAGCCTCGTCGCCGGTCCACAGATAATGGCTGCTATCCGGTCCCTTTTCACGGGAAAGTCGGTGCATCACGATCGTTTGAAGTACGGAAGGGCAAATCCCTATTGTCAATGCGACCTGACAACCACGATCCATCGGCGCCGTTGCGTGCATCTGACAATGTTGTTTAATCCAGGGAATGGCTCTCGATCTTCCTCGCGGCATTCGTCGTCCTGCTCGCAATCGTGCTTAAGGGACACATCTATATGCCTCTCTTCACGCTGTTAATCGCACTGGCGTTCGGTGCAGTGGCAACACTGCCCATGAGCATGGTGTACACGATAAGCGGCTACCAGGTTGACATTGGGTACTTCAACGAACTCGTGGTAGATTCATCCAGGTTCAATTTTGATCGACCTGCAAGAGTCCAGTTACTGACTGATATCACAATTTCTAGTATGGGTACATGCTCCAGGCGCCGGGAAGCTCGCGGCACCCCCTCGGCCAACTGGCGTACCTCATTGTGGCGGGCAGTGTGTGGTACGACACATGCTCGATCATCGAGGACCAGAAGATCGGGCATTGTTTGTCACGCTCCCTGTGTTTAACTGGCAGAGCTGTCGAGCTGATCGCGCAAGCTAGACATGCATGTGCCTCCGCGCACTGTGGTAATTTGCCAGCTGCTTGGCAGCAGTGTAGGGCTAGTTGGTGGGGATATGCATCTATCGGCGATTCTTTAACTGGATTGATTTGCGTCAAAGTGAACTGTGGGTGCTCCTTTATATCGTCCGCATAACAAGAACCATGCTCCCACAGATGCCACGATGCGCTGGGTTCTCGCCACGCGTCTCGACTACTCAGCCAATTCCACTATCACTCTACCTCTTTGCATTCACGTACGCCAAGCATAGGCTACGCGCCATCAAGATCGACCCGAACGCAGAATGGGTGAGTCCCACATTTGTCTCTCTCCTGGCCACCTTATAATATGTTTCTACCGTGTGGTATAGACCGGGCAGGACCTCCGGGCATATAACACCGCGGGCATCCAGTACGCGCTCCGAGCGGCGCTCGTCGGTCCGCGGAACCTGTTCACGGACGCGCGGTGCGTGCGTTTCTCCTGAACGCAATGCGTGAATGACGCATTTTCTCCTAGGGCTTCGACCCGTCCGTCCCGTCGGACGGCCGGGTCAAAAGACGGCCGTCTTTTGCAACGGACGGGACTCACCCGTCCGTCAAGGCTCGAGCCAAGGGGTCCTGACGGACGGGTGCCGTCCGTCAGACCCGTTACGGCCGTCTGACGGGTAAATTTTCAATTTAAATTATTCTTTTCACGTCTTTTCCCCCGAATAATACTTTGCACTCAAACTGTATATGAAAGTGAACAATTGCGGTGAACTAAAGCGACTCCTCGAGTGACTCCTCGTGTTTCTTCGCCGCCTCCCGTGCCAAATGCAACCGTGCTTTAACAAACATCAGCATTTCAATTGTCTCGGCCTTCAAGCTTGCGCGACAGAGTCCTATCGTGTCCCGGCCACCGGAAAAAACTCTCTCGACTGCGGCCGCGGAGCCTAAGTATTTATATTAACAATCTAGCTCATAAAATGGAGGCTAGAATTACCGGGGATACACAAAACATTTCGCGCCAGCAGATACAAGTTGGGGAATTTGTGGCGCCGCGCATACCACCATTGGAGGGGATCTGTGTCTTCAAACGGTTCGGGAATGCTGGTGAGCCTAAAACAATCCTCCAGCTCATTATTTGAGACAACGCTCGAGGTCCCGCGGGCTCCGTAGCGTGCAAAAATATTGAACTTCACCGGTGATCCCGCCGGCGACGGTTCGGCCGGTGTATCCGAGCCAGATGACTGCTGGGCATAATGAATCTCAAAATGCTGTTTCAAGTCTGCTTTCGATTTCTCGAGCCCCGCGAGAAGCTCCGAGTCGTCAGCATAATCCTTCCGGAGCGCCTCGTATGAAAGTCGGGGATCTAGGACTGAAGGTGGGATCAGAAAAATTATGTACCCAATGAATATAAAAACAAACGCGTTGCCCAAGAGTAATAACGCGAGTCGTCGAACTTCGAGAAGTAGTCACTCAGTTTCCGATGTGCGGCCACAAGTCCCTCAAGAAGGGCAGGGTCTGCCGTGGATGGCAGTCCTGCGATCGCGGTTTTCAGCTCATCTTGCAGCCAACGGAAGACGGCGTGTGTCGTGGACAGCATTGGCTGCTTTGTTGTCGACATTTTCGTTGTTGCATAGCGATAGGACTTCAGCCAATCGCTGACCTGCTTCAACGCAGCCCACTCCGATGGTGCAAGTGCATACTCAGCCAAATCTTCATTCTCGTTGACGTAGTTGAGTATTGGTTTGCGGAAGTCTAAAGCCCGACCTAGATGTACTTGAGTTAACATATTCTTTGGAGATAAACGAAGGATGAAGGGTGCACGGAGCATTTGATGAGTTGAAGACCACCGCGTCTTGACATCCAGGATCAGTATGAGGATTTTACCTCCAGGAGAAGCCGTTTCGACCTCGGCCTCCCATTTTTTGCGGCGTTGTGGACTAGAACGGACATGGCGAATAATCTTCCGCAGCTAAGTAGAAAAGAGTGATCAACCAATGCATCACAGTTAAGAGAACGAACTACCTTGAATACCGCAGCTCCAATCGCGCTTTCGGGGCTTATTATGTCGTTGTCATCGGAATCCTCAGTTCCACCGGCATCCTTGTCGACTGCTCGCGCAAGAGACTCCGTTGCCGAGTCTTGATACGCTGAAGCTGGGGACTTGGATTTTGCTGCCCTTTTCTCTTCCTTCATGAGGGCGCCAATGGCCTCCAGCAGCTAGACCACATCGATTAATAACAAGTTGAGAAATGATAGCCTTGGGAGCACATACCTTATGCACTCGCGCCTTCACAGCTTCGTGCCTCGGAATTTTAAGCGGATTCGGAGAATGGTGATGAACGTATTGAAGCATCTCACAGAACTCCTCCCGGATGACCGCGACAAATGGTTGATCACAGGCTGCAACCCATTTCGCCACCAGGGTTTCGAAATGATCCTGGTTCCATGGTACCTAAAGCAAATATATGTCCGAAGAGCAAACAATAACAGCAAAAAAGACATACCCGAGCTTCTGCTGCCTGCTTCTCGAACATCACCTTGATATTTTGATTAAGCCGCTTGCCCACCTCAGCGTATTCGGTGACAATCGCCTCGGTCAATTCGGTAGCGCCGCTTGCTAATGAGCGTTCACGGTCCGTTGGAGTGCTGTTCCGCGCGTGTAGTACCTGGTAGAGTTGCCCATGCTTGGGCGATATGCTCTGGAGATGTTTTTGGAGTTCTACAGAAGAAATTCAGAACACTGGACATTGAATTGAATGGAGCTCGACTCACTGCGAGTGTTATGATTCGCGTTTTTGGTAATCTCGATAATCTCCCGATTCCCAAAATAAGATTTGAAGTAGCGCGAGCCTGCGGTCACTTTGCCATTCGCATCACCGTCCACTTGCTCGTAAAAGAGATAAATCGGATTGGCTTTCTTCTGTTGTTCGTATGGTCAAAAGAGTTCGTCCGAGTATTAAATACTCACTGTTGATGGCTTCGGCTGGGATGCACTTGTTGAACCCGATGGACCAGCTTCAGGTTCGGAGGCGCCGGCTTCGGATTCAGGAGCCTAGATAGTTTTAGAGAAGAGAAGTTGTAGATTCCATCCAAAGAAACTCACCAGTGGGGTATCTTTGTCAGCTGCTGTCGCCTTCTTTCTGACTTTCTTCTTCGGCAGTCCAGTCTGACTTTCTTCCCTGTCTTCCGTTTCGATCTCTCAGGTACGGTCTTGGTGGGAAGTGTTGATGCCAGCTAAATGCAGATGAGGCAACAGTATAAAGGCAGAACAGAACTTACCTCCTCGTTCGGGATTACCTCTTCAACTCCGCTGTCGCTGTCGTCATCGCCTTCACTGCTAGTAAAGTCTGAATCTTCTGGGTCCGTATTTTCTGCCTTCCGCTTCTCCTTGCGCCTACGCTTACGCTTTTTGGGAGAATCTGGTACTGCCTGGTCGTCGGCAATTGCTTCAGCCATCCGGCTGCGGTCTGCATTGCGCTCTGGTCGCGATGTCGACGGCCTCGCAGACGGTCCTAAGACAGCATGTTATTTACAATGAAAGCATGAAAAAACCAAAAAACGAAACCTGGAGCTGCCCCACCCAAAACCCGGAGTCTCATGTCCAAATGCGACAGAGCTCCAAGACCTAAGGACTCGATTGTATCCTCCCACCCAACGCGACGCCCGCAGTACACAAAATAGTAGTCCTCGTGGCCCGTAGTTGAAACTAGGCCGAGGGATTCAAGATACCTGTAGATGTCCGCAACCGTCGTTTCATGAGTGACAGCTTTCGGACTTTCAGATTGGTCGTGCAGTTAAAATTGAATACTCACGGATGGGGAGCGACCGAGAGTGGAAACCGGTGACAAATATGGTGAAACCAGACTCGAATTTTCGGCAGACCTGATTGAGCCGGTGTTTGGACATGAAGGAAAAGTGCGACCGATGACGCCGGACACCCAAGATCAACGGTATAACTTGATGGAAGCGAAAAACACAGGGGAACAACAGAGAGCCTAGAAGTTAATGTGAGGCCAGATAAAAGTGTGGATAATTTTGACAGGTCACCGATGAAGAGCAGTGCTAATCCGGAAGAACACGTGAAATAAACAAAGGTGTACCAAAGCGCAAGTGGAGATTCATGGGGTATATTCCAGATGGTCACCAAACCACAAATGGTGAACCCAAGTGCAAAGAAAGGCAGCATGAAAAGTGTGAAATTCAGAATAATCGACTTCACACCCATTGCGCCCACAGTTTCTGGACGGGATAGAAATAATGTACCCCGGGCTGGTACCATGTCTATCTGTAAGCGCATGGAAAATTGATAGCAGATATCGCACCTGGCAGGAGCTTGCCCGGGGGACGATCATCAACACTCACAATATTTTGGGGCATCAAGTGGAAGGGGCCGATACCCCGTTGGCTTAAATGGCGAGAACAAAGCACATGAAAATCCGAAATTTGCAATTACATCGCCCCACAGATGCGCCGGCCATGATTGTGGGAATGTGAATCAGTGAATGCACTGGGCTCACTTTCACTGTATATTCTGTATGCCCTAGCATGTTTCAACCTCAGAATCATTCAAAGAAAGGAGAGACAGTGGTAGCATTAAATTGGGCACGACTGAGAGGAAGAAGTCCGAGTCGGAAAGAGGTTTTGATCGTGTCAAGATGTTAAGCGGTCAATCCCTTTTGGAACTCACTCGTCCTTACCGTAGGAATCTTCTCATGCAAAATCAAGTTTGCTAAAAAGCTCTTGTGTTCTAGGCTAAGGAAGAATGTATGAGCTTTCCATACCACCGGCAGATGCTTGGACTGTTGGGAGCCGTTGGGTGGGCCACCAGAGGTGTGGGAACCTTGGTGGGGCAGGAGGATGCAGATCCATCACTTCTTTGCAGACCACAGATTTGGAACGCGGTGAACGCCGGCACAGCCCGATCTTTAAGGACCCATCAACCCGTCAACGGACGGGTACAGGTGCACCCGTTAACGGGTCTACCCGTCCGGCAGAGATCAAGATCTTATCTCATGTCGGACGGGTACCGACCCGTACCCATCAGTGACGGGGACGGGTCGAAGCCCTATTTTCTCCATTAGATGCAAGCCGTTGTCAGCAACCCTAGGAGCTTTGCTTAATCATGGAGCGTTGAGACATTAATCCAGGATTAAAGCAGAGATTATCAAATCCGGATGAATGCGGTTAGTGGCTTGGTGGCGGGCGTTTGAACAGAGGTTGTTTAATCCAAAGTTTAATCACCCAGTTTAATTTATTGAGCACCAAAAAGTCTTCCATCTAGGGGATTCAAACCCAGCCCAAATGATTATGGAATACAGAACATTAGAAGCATTAACCATTACACCAATACACAATGATAGGCTGCTGAGTATTAGCACTAACAGTGGTCCACAGGCATGGGCCGGTGTCCAATTTTCTCCAACTCGAACTTGGATGCAAGACACCTTGACACTGAAGTTATTTTGGCATAGCTACAGTCCTGCCAGGTTCCTACCCAGCCATGGTTTCGAGGTTCATAAGACAGAGTAGCGGTATTTTAATCAAGATTTCGGGCGCAGTGACATTTTGACGTGTGACTAAAAAATGTGATGTTATAGAGTGACAAAGTTGGGATGAACCTCTCCACAGCGGCGGGAAGAAAATATATACAAACAACATAGCCACAACTTCGCGAAATCATGTATCAAAATCATTCTGGGCTCCCTCATATAAAAATAATTTTTTTTCAGGGGCAAGCACTTTACATATGGCTGCATGAGTGCCTGTGTGTAGTTTTCCGATTTTATTGTAGCCTTGTTTGGTAGTGTCAGCAGAAAATCGAGGTTTCAGGGTGTTTTCGGTACAACAAGCCTAGCAAAGGTCATATTGGGACCTGTGAATTTTTTATGGAGCTTATGTGCATCCCATAGGTATCCTCGACCCCCAATTACATTTTATTTTTTATGAGGAAGGGATGGCAATGACTTTCTGTGGGATTTCGCGAAGTTGTGGCTATGTTGTTCACTTCTTGAAGTCATTCCTAAAAGCACGCCTCTTGTCGATTTTTTTGTGTAGGACTCTTTCATTATTAACTAAAATTATATTGAAGACGATTCCGAATTCTCTAAGGTCCCATTCCAGCCATATTCTCGAAATCTGAGTCCGAGTACAGTTTGTGACCGATGTGACCAGATAAGCGATGGCATGCTATCTATACGAGCTGCACCAGATGTTAGGGTGTGGTCTTCTGCGGGTCTTTTTCATCATTTCCTCTGCCCCATCATTTTGATATTTGATTCCGGCACACAGCGGCGCACCCTAACATCTGGAACCAAGATTACCGGACATGTATCCCAGGAGCGGTATCAGATCTGCAGGGATCCACACGTGTCTCGCAGGCTGTGTAGACGGCCCCCCGGAACGCAGTGCATGGGATTGGCAGGATTGACGAAACGCGGTGTACACACCCGATTGGGAAGTGCGGCCTTCCGAATCAAATGCGGCACATGCAGCCATCCGCGGCACTTTGCCCGTCCATCCATGTCTCAAGTGCCACCTTGAGAGCGGTACATCATATACAACTCAGTTTGAATCCAAGTCAATTAAACAGACATAATGTATATGAAGAGTGAATGTAGAGCATATGCTCGCAGTAGAAGATGAAATGATTGGTTTTCATGGCATACTGCACACATTTTAGCGGCCTTCGCAAAATGAATGTAGGAAAACTCACCTAGAACGGGGTTTTTTGGTTAGCCTTGCAGCTGCCACGCCGGCTGCACGGGTCGACAGTGTACACGGCCGTTTGCAATGAAGAATGTTTTTCTCGTTTACCTCAAGATCTATATCTTGTCTTGGGCATGTCGGATGGGCGGAATCATCAACCGGGGGTTCCGCGGGCTCTGCGTAAAGTGGGGACGAAGCCGGAGGAGGAGGAAGAAGTGGAAGGTCTTGCGGCGGCGTGAGAGCAGACCAGTCGAAATTTTGATCTTCAGAACCCCACACGGCCGGGGCCGGCGGAGGAGGAACAGATGGGGGGTCTTGTGACGGCGCGAAAGCAGACCAGTCGAAATTGGATTGAACATCAGAACCCCCGAGGAATTCTAGTGCAAAAGTAGGGGCGGGATCAGACCCGAACAAGCCAAGATCAAAGTTAAAATCATAACTCGAATCACTGAGGAATGCGAAGTCGAATTGATTGTCGAATTGTGGCAGGCCCGCACCACCGAGGTCGAACATAGGAATAGACGATGATGGAGGGAGGATCAGGGTGCCGACGATGGAACAAACGGATGGAGAGGCGTGGAGGGTGCAGGGATATAAGTCGAATTTATCACTTCTATCGTATAAGACAATGTTGCTGATTCGTAGAAGCGAATCACATACCGTTTGCATGTGCAGGAGGCATCGCCGCCGCCGCGGGTTTCCCAGCAATGTCTATGTCAATAGCTATTGTATAAGATTGCTGTTGGTGAAGTAAAATGAATCACATACCATCTGCATGTGGGGGAGTGTCGGCGCCGCGGGGGGTGTCTCAGAGGTCTCTACATCAACGGCCATTAGTATCGGATGGCTGTCACTGAAGCATGAAGTCAAGTCACGTACCTTTTCCCATTTTCGGAAGCGGCATTGTCTTCATTGTCTTCACTCTACCGCAGGAACTCGCAGAGATGATCACGGTATCATCGCTGATTTTGCGCCATGCGCTACAAGTGGAACGCATGGTGGCACCTTTTGATGATTTGAGTTCGGCTTGATAGCCCTTTAGAAGTGTCTTCTCGCCGCTTATCTTGACTTGAAGCTCTGTGGTGCGTTCCCCCACCTTATCGGATTCCCGGGATTTTCTAGCAGCCGTAGATTGACGCTGAGAGCCATGTCCTAGCCGATGAAACATCTTGTTGCTTGAATTTAGAAGGACACCACTGCTGGTGGAGATTGAACTTCATTGACGACATCATAACCCAGACGGCGTGCACTAGAGGGAATATATTAGGCACAAAAACGAAATGCACAAAACATGTGGGTTACTTACCTCTCAATACCCTCAACGAGTGTTAGTTTATATCGGTGAGGGAGTTTTTCCAATAGTGCTGGGCTTCTCCTGTATTCGTCGTTGCCGGAGTGCCGTCCCAGTGTTCTGGAAGTATGTTCGACTGTGACTTCACGAGGCAGGGAATAACCCAGTCGTTCATCTCCTTATGCGCCCACCAATCTGAGGGACATAGAATCAATAAACCAGATAATTCTATCAGTAGAACTTTACCTTGATTTTCTTGACACCCAAACCATCGATAAATTCACTGAACGACCTCAGACCTGGGTTGAATCGATATACATAAATCCTTGAGCCGTTTGAAGTCGTCGGCTGAAATGAGCGACTTGAAATCTGGCAGAGGGCTAGTACGAACATTGTTAGCTAAATACCAAGTGATCATTAGAACTCCGCACCATTTGGCATGGCTGCCGCAGAACTTGATGAAGAATGTTGCAAATAGATGAGGGTCGAGGGTGGTGATGCTGCTGAAGGAAGGGATGTTGGTTTTCATGAAAGAACGAGCCGCTCTGAGAGCTTGCGCCGCCTCCATATCGGCATTCATAACAAGTAGATTACCGAAGGGCATGAAATGGGCGAACCCAATGTCCCTCCCAGTGGCCTCGATCTTGATTTCGCGGAACATGTCGAAGAGTAGCTCAACGAACTTAGTATCCGAACGATTAATGTATGCCCTGGCAAGGGTTATAGCTAAGAATGTATCAGAGAGGTCATAACACGGAAAAATGATGTACCTCCTCGAGGGTGTTGTAAAAAATTACCACTTCCTACTCATTGAGATCCCCTTCGATGCGTTTAAAGTAGTGTCGTCCTCGAAAGCCTTCACGCCGCTGTCATCAAGGAGGGCAAGAAGCGAGATGAAGCAGGTGAATATAATCAAGCCCCCATCCGGCGTGTGCTGGAAGCGGTGGATGTAAGACTCCATAGGAGCTTGGTTTAATCCGCAGCCTTGGAACATTAATCCGGGATGAAAGCAGGGATTATTGAATCCGGATTAATTGGGCTGCAGGCTTGACAGGCGGCGGCACTTCGTAACCCTAGGAGCTCTATTTAATCCGCGGCCGTTGTGTGGCGTCGCTTGCGCCGAAGTTGACCCTGATTAAAAATTAAGGAGCTGTTTAAACAGGCCCCTAGACAAAAAGACCCTCACCCCCCAGGTTCGAACCCAAGACCACGAGCTTGGCCAGAGATAAACAGTGACATTACTTAGACCACTACCCAAAGAGCCCATGGGTGCTGTCACTCTGGAGGAGGAGGTATGGGGCCAAATACACTCCGGACTTAACTTCACATTTTACACCCACAACTGTCTCAACCCAACAGTACTCAAGACATTGTAACATTCAGGTTGTGCTAAGGCAATCTTGAACTGGTGCTACATTGAAATCATTCAGTCATGCCTTCCACATTGATATTGGTATATGTAATCGATGTTATATTATATTGGGGTTAAATTGTAGGTGCTCTTCAATCCTGTCTAATATGAGTCGGCTGCTGTGTCAATTGTCAAGTATTTCTCCATTCCTATGTATTGAGGGAGGATTACAGAATTTGAAGACAGCAGTCAAATGTACACTCCACAAAGGTTTCAGCAATGATCAGGTGAAATGGATTCACCAATGTCAGGATGAATCGGGCAGTGTCGGGATTCAACAAGGATTAATAAGGATTAACAAGGATTAAACAAGGATTAATCAGGATTAAACAAAGATTAACACGAACTTCATGGATGATTAAAAGGGACACCATCTTTGAAAGAATACACTGAAGATGACAAAGTACTTGTTAGACTGATATATCAGACTTCAATTTCTTGTGGTGGGTGTTCTCAGTGGTCAACCAGGCCACGCAGGACTGCAGGTTCCTACCCAGCTGCGGTTTCGAGGTTCATAAGACAGAGTAGCGGTATTTTAATCGAGATTTCGGGCACAGTGACATTTTGACGTGTGACTAAAAAAACGTGATGTTATAGAGTGACAAAGTTGGGATGAACCTCGGCTGGAAGAAAATATATACAAACATTTTGCGGACTTCCCCAAAACTTTCCCCAATGCCGCTAGGACAGTGTAATAAAATGCGCGGAGGGATGGGGCACACACTGGTACATCATATAGATCTCCTAGACATGTTTCTGGGCACGATTAAGACGAATAGTCGATTCAATTCGGCAAAGGCAGTGGTCTGATGGAATAGCCAATATTAATTAATTTACGGCAGAGAAAACACCATTATGGGTACCATTGTGATGGCAAAGTCTTGAGGAATGTACTAGATAAAAATTTGGAGCCCTAGGGTGGAGGGATGAGCAAAAACGAAACAGAGGAAGGCGGGCGTGAAATGATCGCCCGTTTTGTATACGAACTGCACCAGACGTTATAGGGCAGTCTTCCGCAATCAAATCTCATCAAAACGTCTGCCTCGGATCATTCCGTCGCTTATATATATCCCCAGTGCAGCTGCTACTCTTGCTAAGACGCGCCCTATAACGTCGGGAACGAGACTACATGTCCGGCCGATTCTGTCGTCCGACGTCGGCATGGCATATTTCCCAGGATCTGCATCAGATCAAGACGGCTGTAGACGGCCCCTCAGAACGCAGTGATTATGATCATACCACAGCCACACTTGGCAGAATGCAACTTGCTTCCTGCGCTCATGATCACAGTATCGTCGCAATTTCTACTTGGCTCGCGCTTCCTGGCGGGTTCTCTGCCGCACCTTCTTCCCCTCAACCTCTGCGGTACCATCTTTGCAAGTTCGCCTTTGGTTAACCTTCAAACCCAGGCATTATGGGCCAATGCACAGCTTACCCGTGCGTTGCCCGCGCACGAGACGGATCTTTTCGTCTTCCAGCTCCCCGGTGCAGATGGGCCCTGGTTTTACCGCAATAAGTACTTCTCTCCCAACCTCGTGTTTTTCCGCCATGTTTGAAGGGTATTCCGTTCTCCTTGTCAATCAGCGAGTCAAGGGATGCATAATCCTTCTGTTTGTTTCGGCAGTGCATCCACAGTCTAGCTCCTCTATTCTCCCCGAATTCCTCTGGTCTCCCCCAAATAGCTGTGCGATTCTGGAATCTCAGGGCTCATCTGGGTACATAGCTTTGACGAGTGCACAATTTTGAGGTTCCCGGTAAGAGCTAACTCCGCTGTAAACGGCAGAAGTTGAGTATCCGGGCACTGCTTCCCTTATCGATGGCTGCCTGCAGGTTCGAAGGTGCGACCCTTGAATCTGTCTTCGCAGTGTTTGCATGGCGATTAGGTCCATATTGCCTGGTCTAAAATGGGTCTGAGCGCTGCTCGATGTTCTTCCGGTCGCTTTCTCGCATGCACCAAACGCTTGAAAAGAGCCTTGGAATCTGAAATAGGTGCGGTATATTGCCGTGTTGGGGCCGGAAGAAGACTGATCAGTGCGCTATTTCCAGGTTGTGGTTCCCTTGCTTTGTTACGCATCTGGGTACAGGTCGTTAGTGCCTGGAACTTCGAACACAGACTTAATACTCACATCAAATATTTTGGGGTGTGCCCCGCGAAAGATGGCTTGCATCATGGATCGAGTCACTGCCAACCCCTTGTGCACCAGTTAACTTCCGCTATCATCGCGTTTGCTCTCATGTCGCGTCAATATTTAGACGATGTTCCCCAAAGTATCCCGCGGGCTTTATATTGGCAATACAGCAATGCCCTCTGCCCCATCCCCTCCCCTCACTCGCGATGATAGCTTCTCGAGATGATTCTAAGCTCCCGATAACGGCCGCGCAGCTCACGGGCTTATATTTCGAAACCCTGGCTTATGGCGTGTACTTGGTGACGTGCTGTTTCTGCGCCAAGACATTGTTCTGGATAGTACAGCCCGGCGGAGGGGAGCGATTGAGGCGACGCGATGAGACTCGATGGGTACTGGTCAGCGTCTTCTGCTTCATCTTCCTTGTGAGCACGTTGGACGATGTCACCGTAATGATGCATATAATGGCGGCCTTTGTGAGATACAAGGGTGCGGGAGGAGCCATGGAGGAGCTCACGAATATACGTGACTGGATTAACATTGTGCGGGTGAGTGTCTTTTCGGGTCGTCGATCGAAATAGCTAACATCCCCAGACTTTTAACCAAACCGCCAATATGATTATAGGCGACTTCGTCCTCATATATCGATGCTACATCGTTTATGGTCGGCGGTGGAAAGTCATCGTGCCCTCGTTCATGCTCTACCTCACGGGTATTGCCACGGCCATCGGGTTGATGGAGGCTCAGATCACGACTAGCAACGCCGCCATTACTCTGACTTCCGATATCATGCGGCCTTGGTCGTCTGCTTTTTTTGCCATTACTGCGGCTCAGAATATCCTGACGACGTGTATGAAAGTTTACCGCTTCCCCGCTCCCCAGCACTGACTTGACTGTTTTAGCTCTCCTTGTGTGGCGCATCTGGCGTGTCGAGCACCAAAATGAAAAGTTCCGAGCCGGAACCACCTCGCTTTCCGCCCCCATCCACCAACCCCAACTTCGCAAAGTGATCCGAGTAGTCGCAGAGTCGGGTCTAGCATACAGCACACTGGTCTTCCTCACCTTTGTGGTGGACGTATGCAACAGCAATACTGTATACCCCATCTCAGATGTCGTGAGTACAATCAATCGCTTTTGGGGCATCCATAGACTGATTTCTCGCTGTAGGCACTTCAAGCGACGGGGATCACATTCAATGTCATCATCATCCGCTCGACTCCGCGTCGCGACGATGAATTCACAAATTTCCATCAACTTGAGCACGGTGTAGCTGCGCAAGGCCCAGGAGCAGCTGGACGAGTGCTTAGCAAATTGCAATTCCGATCGGATGCAACAGTGGACCAGAGCAAGACGAATGATCTTCTCAAACCCAACCTCACAATAAAGTCAACTACGGACCAGCTCAACGGGGGGGACCACAGATTGACGGTTATCGTATGAAGGACTTTGCCGCGATGTACCGAGTCGCAGCGGCGAGTTCTCATCTGGTAGACAGAAATATGGGTTGGATGTCCAGGATATGGGGTGTACGGATGAAGCAGAAAACGAGTGGACGGTCCCAAGAATGTCGTGAAGGCGTGAAAGGGAAATAAGTACGAAAAGAGGCGAATGCCGTGTGGGCGTGAAGTACAGATGTAGCTCGTAAGGATTCGATAAGGAGGAGGAACTGGAGCTCGGGTGCTCGTGGTTCACTGGCGACGTGCTCACGTTGGAGCACTTTGTTCACTGGTTGCGATGATCGTGTTATTTGGTTGGGAACTTTTTTTGGCCGTGACTGTATGTACGTGCAAAACAAATACACGGTCCGAAGACGATATACCGTAAAGTACGCACGGAGATATAAAATAATGGGCAGGGACCAGCAGTCCATCCTACCCTTCCACAACAGCCTCAAGCTTCCCAGGATTTAAGGGGTTCAGGCAGCCCAGATGCGCGACGGATACCAGTATTCAAGTGGACGGAGACAAGTTCGGATTTTGACTGGTTCGGCCAATCACGGCAGTTGCGAATCATGGACCCGAGCAAAGACAGAATTCGAGTGAGAGGATGTTTAGATAGGGTGTGGAGTTTGAATTGTTTTCCTTTTCCCCTGTTCTGGGCTCAAATTAACTCAGTTTGAAAAATTTCAAAGAGAAGGGTGAATCTGATTGGTATTTTCTTTGAATCTGTATCTTCAGAATTTTAAGAAAGTCTGTATACGGTTAATTATGAAGCCTCGATTTTGACCGAGAAATGATGGTAGTCCACAGCCACCGTGATGTCGATGATCGGCAGCACTCAAAATTCGCACTCCGGGCTCAGCCCTTTGGCGTGTCCCGAATTGTACCAGCCTGCCTATGGCAAAGTGCTTGCCACATATTTTTGCCATTTGTAGGCAGGCTGGTCATGAGCCTAGCTTCGGACGCAAATGGATGCAAAGCGTACCATTGCAATCATCGCCCTGATGGCGCTTTAAACTCATTTGCGGTGCATAAGGGGGCCGGGCTGTCACATACTCCCCGGATGCCTGGTCTCGGTTATGCATCGGGACTTCGTCGTCGTCCTCCCTCATCCTCCTCCTCATCATCATCAATTCCTTCATGCTCAATGCAGGGGCCTGTGACAGAGGTCAAGCCTCAGCTAGACACAAATCCACGATGCAAGAGAAACCCACAGAAGAATTTCAATGCAGCGGTGTGCCCACAGATCACTTCGGAAGTTGTAAAAGAAATCCGTACCTGTGAGGCAGGCAGGGAGACTCACTGAAGTATGCACAACAGCTGAGGCATATGGAGCAGCAATCCGAAAGAAATTTGGCAAACATCATGGAGGAGGAATAGATGGTCGTGGAAGTAGGAAAAAGAAACAGAAGGTGGGGAGAAGGCAGCCTTCAGTGGGCGGTGCTGAATGACAGTTATTACAAGTAATTATGATTACATAATTCTTGTTCTTGATCATTTGAAGCAAGGATTTTGAAGGCTTGCATTTTACTTGTCTTTCTAAAAAATGTAATGCTTTTAAGCCATAAAGACCATTAGAAAACTTCAAGGCCCATTAGATTTTTTGTGACACCTTGCAAAGCACCCAAGGGGTGGCAGTGCTAGATATGGCAACTGTTTCCCCAGCGTGACGGTTCCGGTCAAGCTGCATTTCTTTTTCATCTCTGGCTCCCATGCGGTTCTGGCAAGTCTGGAATTTGGGCCCGGTCAGGTTCCTTCCTTTTTGAGAATGGCGGCGATCAGCGGCAACTCGCCCATCACTCATCCTAATCCGGATACTCTCGCTTGCACATCGCGCTTTGGAACGTCTCTCCGACCTGGGCCACCCATTGTCAATAGGTATACGGTGGCATGATGCTTAATATACACTATTTTGTCTCCTACCACCACCCCGATTTTTCTACCTGACCGAATGTTCACATTTGTCTCCGAGAACGAGAGATTCAACACCCTTGCTCCTGACGCTAGGAGCGCGCCTTCCATTCCCGCCACCGCTCCCGATGCTCCCGACGCCACCGCCGCCCCCTCTGGTACCAAATATCGGAAAAATTTGAGATGGGGGAAATATGTTCCCCCAGATGAAAACCCCGTGCTTAATGCGCGTAGTACCGCGGCAGAGGTCCCCATCTCTCATCTCAAAATCACACCGGAGCAGCGGGACGCCATCCACGCAATGTACCATCCACAATACAGCTTCTCATTTGCTGTGCCACCAATTGTCGACTATATTTATTCCCTCAATCCTGATTCCCAACTCGAGGCATCGGTGATTCTGGCTCAACACAGCCTGGATGCAGATTCCCGAGAGCTCATTGGAAATCGTTGGTCGCAGCAATGGAGCTACTATTTTACGAAGGACAAGGACGGTCCCCGGAGAATCCTTTACCTCTGTGCTTGCGGCTACGACCACCATCAGCGGAATACCAAGTATGACCGCTCGCAGCCACCGGAGGGACATACTGGAAGTAAGGAACATCATACTGGTGCCCCTTTCACCGGCTGTCTCGCGCACGTGGAAATTACGGTCCGCAGCAATAAAATCCTTCGTATCCGTGGCCATTTCGAGCATAACCAAGGCTGTCGTACTGGGGAATTCTGCAATATCCCCCCAATTCCCGTCCATCCTTCGGTGTATGCGGTTGCGCTCGCCCAGTTACGTGACGGCGCGACATTTAATGATGTTCGTCAAAAAAACCGCGATCTTTTCAATGCAAAGCATACAAAGACTTTCCTGTCGATCTCGCCGCCTCCCCGTATCGCTGGATTCTCACCCAGAACGATTCCCGTTCCCTTTACCGCCAGTATAACCGCATGAAGGGTGATACGGTCACGAACGCGCCCGAAATTAATGTTGACGACTGGCTTGACCCCAAGTCGGACAAATTCAATCCAACTCTTGCGCAGGCCATCTTCCATTATTCAGCTCGCACCCAGAAGGGCGAACGCTTCGAGGTGGCAATTGCCACTGACGACATGAATCGTGCTGCATGGGCCTACGGGCACGAATCACAGATCATCCTCGACGGTACCTTTGGTGTGTGCGATAGCCGTCTCTTACTGTTCATCGTGATGGTAGTAGACGAGAACCGAAAGGGTGTTCCCGTTGCATTCCTGTTGTTTTCGGCACCTACAGGAAACAGACAGTCTTCGTCGGGCTATAACACGGAGATCCTTACCAAGTTGCTGAGGAAATGGGCAGACTCGCTCAACAAATGTGCCCCCTTATACGGACGCGCGGGGGTGATATTCAAACCGTTGTCTGCAATTACAGACACCGATCTGAAGGAGCGCGGGGCTTTAATCGCCATTTGGGTCGACATTTGGCTGCTGATTTGTCGCTTCCACCTTCGCCAAGCATGGCGAAACCACCGTAACAAGCTCCTGAAGGGGAAGAAGCAGGTCTACATTGACCTGAAGCACCGCATGAATAGCGTCGAGCTGGCGCTCGTGGCAACCCAGACAATCTCAGAGGCTCGCGAGCTGCTCGAGGCTGAGCAGCAGGTGATGGTTGGGTTGTCAGCAGAGCATCCGCGGGCGGCGCGAAAGGCGACAGAGCACATCAACTACCTTGACAGCTACTGGACCACCGACAATCTCTGGCCGAGTTGGTCTGATTATGGTCGAACTGTCCTGGCGTCCATGCTTGGTGCCGCCGTCGATGGTGTGATCCCAACTACCAACCATCTCGAGTCTTTCAACCGGGTTTTCAAGCGGATACATCTGTGACGATGGCAGAATGGTGGGCGGAGACTGCGAGTCGATGTTCTGATTCACGCCATTGTTGTGTACATCTTGCCCTCTATATTCGAGGAACGTCGGGTTAATCAAGAGCAAGCGAGCCGAATTGCGACCCTTATTAGGTTACTTCCAGGCGGCGCGGCACTTCTCGAGCAAAAACGAGGTCCGAAAGCGCCCCCACCTGTGCCGAAGATCGCATATCTTGTCCCGGATGCCGACCGCGATGAGCGCGCGAGAGACTTGGTGGCAAATCGTCAAATTAGTGCACCCACTCTTCTACCAGCCAATGCGGGCTTGACTGTAACCTCGTACTCCTCCCGTGCACTCTCCATCGAGACCACCCCAACCATCTACACCATCCAGATAGGTTTTAATGGGGCCGTGACCTGCAAGTGCGCCGATTTCCAGGAGCGGGGTGGCGCCTGCAAACATATCCGCGGAGCCCTCATTATTCTCGATGATTTAAGACGCAGGGGAATTAACATACCTCATATCCCCATTCCTCTTTCGCTCGCAGATGCACAAGCCCTGCAGGTGACGATGCTCGCCAGCACAGTTCCTCCGAAAAAAGCTGACTTACCAACTTCCCGGGCGGCAGAAAAGATCGAGGACATTCTACGCGATGAGACCGCTCTCGATGACAGCTTACAGGTGGAAGACAAGCTTGATTCGGAGGACGACGACGCCAGCGTCTCAACTGACGAATCGTCAGATTCCGATTCTGATTCCGATGAAGAGGACGCTGTGGACGTACGTGGTTTACTGTTTCAATCCTGGAGACTTGAACTCATTCGAAATTAGACGTTTGCAGTCATTCGTGCAACCCAAAACGTCGCCGCACTCCGAGCTCCGGGACATAGAACCCAAATTGGGGGATCTTGGCCAATATCTTGATCAACGGGTCTTTGGCCTCAGCCCCGACGAACTCAAGGAAGTCGGTCAGTGTTACGGCCATCTCATGGACTTTGTTTCGAAGCTGGAACGCGTCATGAGTCTCCCTCTGCCTCCGCCACAGGGCCAGTTACCTACCTCTCAGCTCCCCTCCACTGTTCCCTCGACATCCACAGCACGGCCGGAAGTTTCGAATACATCCCCGACTTCCTCCACCTCACAGAACAAGCGAAAGCAGCTCTTGCCGCCCTCGCCTGAGCAGAGGCAGAAGCGGCATCAATCACACACAATACATTGATTTATCGTTTGGTAGACAGCTTCAGTATTGAATGTGTTGAATTGAATTGGTTTTCTTCCTCGGATATACCACTTGAGGCAGGGCGGAGCCATGGGCGGGAAGGGCGGTGAAGGGCGGTGAAGAGAACAACGGTTGTCATTGTGTGCCGTATTGGGATAGAAGATCATCGGAGATCATTCCGGCAGTGTTCGCCGTGATTGCCATGCCTTCCCAAAAAGGGAGGCTCCTGCGTCGGCCCGATGTCCGGCAAGTACTGTGGAGATGTCTCCCACATCCGAGAAAATATTGAAAGAGGATTTAGTAACCTGTCAAGGAAATAGGTATGGACAGCTGGGACACGGACTTGCGGTTGGTTACAAGCAGATTTATTGGTTTAATTGGGTTAATGCTGCGGGTTCTCCGAAATCCTGGGGGCCAAATCTGACCCCAGCATTAAACATTGAGCAAATTGAAGGGTATCAACACTTGTTCACCTCAAAAGGAAAGGAGAGGCATGTTTTAGATCAAGGCCGATTTGCTGAGGTTTGTGTAAGCAGTGCACAGGGCATGTGCATTGCAACATAACCACAACTATGCAAGGCTTGCATTGTACTAGCAACTACTGAGATCTTCTCTGTACCACTTTCAATACACTCTCAGGTAGCATTGTTATTCTTAACAGCAGCAGAACAGAGAATCCTTTATTTCAACAAGACATGCCTTCACTTCGCTCAGGCGAAAAAAGCAGACATGTTGAAGAATGATTCATTGCTCATAACTGTGGCTAATATGTTACAGTCCCCTCAACTCTGACTAACAATTGAACCAAGCAATATCTACATGTGGATGTTACATCGGGTGCAAAAGAATGTCCTTGCAGGGCAACAGCTGCAATCGACCCCCTCCAAAAGCCAGACCACGTGCCATCAACTGCACGTGCGAGAGTGCGTCCAGTGGCATTTCAAAGGCATTTTGACGCGTCTTTGCTAATTTAGTCTAGATACATGATATTTGAGTTACTATCAGCCCATGTACATGGATTTTTCCTTCTCCTCTTGTCCGTCCCAATATCCCCACCTATTTTCTCAATTTTTGCGAATGCACCTTCGAAAACTGCTGCCAAGTTGGGGTGAACTCCGCGTGGATTGTCTATAGCACCCATCATCTCCTCCCAGCAGCGCTTCAAGTGAATTTTCTGGCCTTCAGTGAATATAACGAGGTGGAATTTTGTTAAGGATTTTGGCGTAGAAGAGTCGGTGGCATTGGTGGCATACCTGTGGGGCCATATTGAATAGTTGTGGGGGGTGCTCTTGACTCGGTGAGTGATGCGGCATGCTTCCGTGGTCGAAATACACCACAAAAACCGAATATATCGGTCGTAGCTCTTAGTGCAGGAGAAAGACGCGCTCGAAAGACATGGAATCCATTTTTGGTATCAAATTACACGTGAGCATATCTACACGTGATCTGGCTTTTGGAGGGGGTCGATTGCTCGAGACTTGCAGGGCCTATGATTATGGCTTGGTAGGTTGGGTACAAAGTCCGGACAAAATCTGAAATTTAATCAACTGAAGTCAGGTGGGAGTCCGGACAAATCGAGAGGTCAATGAGCGAACCTCAGATCCACAGTCCGGACAAAGGAACTTGGGTGGCACAGGTCAGATTGGGGTCCAGACAAAGATTTTGGCCTGATCATCCATTTCCCCACTTGTTCGAGTGCCACTCAATTTGCCGATCTTGTCGATGTGAAGTATGCCACTGCCAAACTGGGCTTTGTAGACAGTGCAGAATAGAACAAAATAATATTCAATAAGCATCGCTTGTGAATTCAATTTTTTTCCAATTTTCTTTTGGCCTTGGGAATTTTTAAGAGCAAAAAATAGGTCAGATACAAAGTCCAGACAAAATTTTTGGAAGCAGAGTCTGAACAGAAATTTTGGACCCACTGGCCAAAGTCCGGACAAAACTTTGGGACGGGCTAATTTTGGTATCTGACCTACCAAGCCATAATCATAGGCCCTGTCCTTGCCATGTCTGTTGGCTCGCTGACCACAAAGGTTAATGAAAGATCGGACTTGAAGCATCAAGGACACGTCCGGGACGATGGAGGGAGCTGAATAAGCTGCCTAATATGAAGGCGACGCGTCAAATCTCCTGGGGATGTTGCGAAAATAAAATTACCTGACGAGGAACTCGTCATCACACAGCGCATCATTCAAAAGGTGGAGTCAAATTCCTTGTCATTGCATGTCGACTATGGGCAGCGAGAGCTATACGGTGGACCATAAAAATGGCAATCTGAACGATGACAACGTGCTAGGCTGAAATAAAGGGTGAAATAACCGTGAGTGGAGGATTGAAGGAACAAACATTGAGCAAAATCGCACAGCAGCATGTGAGAAATGCATCAGTGGTCGCATAAATGGGACTCAGTCGTGTTTCATGTTAAAATGCTGTCAACGCAGGGAAACAGCGATATGAAAAACTGAATTGCAGGCGTGATGAATAGACAGGGCAAAGTTGGAGGGTAGGTTATGTGCGAGACTCACCGACCAAACATACATGGGAAATGTATATGTACTCGCGTAGAGCTGGACATCGAAGACAATAAGAATAAAAGCACCTAGAAAGGTGGTGACTCACCGCAGACCTCTACAGACATCAGAATCCCGAACGACTGGGAGGTCAATTGAAAAATAGTGCGGGAGCTTGGAAGAGCTAGAGACCTGGCATTTTGACACGTCACGCTGAGAGAACATTTATTACGAGGTGAGAAAATAGATTCACACCAATTGCCACAGGCAGCACAATTTGTATGAGGCAGTGAGATGACGGAAGAGTTGAAACATGAACCCATCTGTTCCGGGGCATCAGTAGTCGTTGCACAGGTCGGAATGGGGAGGGATTGGAAGCGAAAGAAGCGAAACACTGGGAACGAGGCAAGATGGGTGAGAGAAGAACACACTCCCAAAGCCCAGCATTACAGCCCCTGCTCACACTCCTATGCAGGCTCCCTCCCACACTCGTCCCGCTCATCCCGCTATGCTCCAAATCCGCATTGTCATATTGTACTCACCCGCATACTTGTAGCCTGAGGGCCATGCAGGGTGGGGTAGTTGTAGACCTGATAAATTTATTGTCAGTCTGTTCAATCCTGCAGCAAGAAAGGGAAGGAGGGGAAACAAATGAGCGTGGAAGGGAGGGGAAGAGTGGCGTAGGAAAGAAAGCGAGCAGGAAAAAAGGAGGAATACAGAAGGGATAGAGAGAAAACACGATAACTCACCTTCCCTCTCCCTACTAGTTTGCCGCCGGTTTAGAGGGCAAACGGTGGCTTGTCCCTGGCTATGTCCACGATGGCTATATCCATCCGTTTTGACCCTCCAAACGGGGCAGCAATTTCCAGGTGTTGAACATTCTCAACATGTGAGATTGGATGGATGATCTTCCTTGGGATGCAAGTCTTCCAAATCTTTGATAGTGCAGGGTGGAGGGGCATTGCTGGCATCGAATTGGGGGTTTAGAGGATTGTCTTTCCACAACTCCTCGGAACACCACAGATCCTCTGTCTTCACACCATGCTCCATATAAATCAGACCTCTGGAAGTCATATGTGCAAGGTATCTGTCGAGTTTTCAACAGTAGGGACAGCATGGGGGAAGTTGATATCAAAATTGTTGTATGTGTAGCTGACAAGGACAGTTTGGTCCATTGCACATAGTCTTTGCTACATCTCGTGCAACAGTGAATGAACAGCATTGTGGACACTATTAACTGAAATGGAAATTCCCATTCGTGTGAGTGTTTCAATGACTTTGGATGAGGTATTTGAAGCATGGAGAAATATCCCAATTATGCTCTCCAGCATGTTAGCTGCATCATCATACTGATAATAACAACTTTCTTCTGCAGAAATTGATTCAATTATCTTTCCCAGCTTCACAGCATGGAGCTTACAATTGTAATCAAAGCATCCTATTGCTCTGCCTTTCTTTCGGCCTTGGACTTGAGATCTTTCAGCAGATTGTCACCATCTATGTCAACATCCATGTCTGTAGCATCATTCTCAGGCCCGTGTGACCACTTGTCTGCAGACAAAAGAAGACTGATGAGGCCCCAGAGCTCAGGAGACAGATCCTTCATCTCCTGCACCATGTGTTCAATGCTGAATTCTTCGAGCTTTTCCACCTCGGCACACATGGGTACAAAATACCAGCTGTTCTCTTTCTAGGCAAGCTTTCTGATGGCCTGAGCATATCTCCCCTTGATCTAGGAGTTGGCCCAGTGCAGAAGAGGCTCAGAAGATTTTTGATGGGCAAGGAAAGCATTCAGAACATTGTCTGTATGACCTAAGAGATGATCAACCCAAGGATGATCTTTAAATCCAGATTGCCCCAGAAGCGATACAAGGAAGTCGGAGATGTGAAGTTGTTGATGATGAATAAAGCCCCCTAGAAGCTCTGAGAGCTGAGTTTGTGAGGCAAAGGTGAGCATGGCATGAGCAGTGGTGCGATGTGCAGAGATGCCTGATTTAGCAACAGGCTGCCTGATTAGGAGGTGGGGTCCTGTGGCTATTCCCGCTACCTTTAGGTAAGGGTCTTATAGCACCCTATTTTCACGATTGGCAGAGGATCACATTTTGGTCAACTCTTTTTGCGTAAGCGCTTTAAGCCTCCACCAAAAAATGAGGCATTTGTCATTCATTGTGTGTCTTTCTCGAAGTCCGTCCGATCAGTCGGATCGTTGCCGAGCTCAACACAGTCTACCTGGAACTCCGAGATGAAGAAAAAGGTCATAATTCAGTCAGCGGCTCCGGCTATGCAACTCCAACCATACCAGCGTTGTGTACGCTTCCATCCCCGCCTCCTAAACCGATTTTCGAAAGACCTTGATGTGTGTTCATATTTGCTGTCTTTTGCCGCGATGCCGACCGCCTACCCTTTTGACGTGGCTCTGATGTGGCAGCGTGCGCACTCTTTCTTCCCTACTCCCATCGTCTCCCAATGCCCCCCTCAGCAACTCTGTGTGCTGTCCCTTTGTCGACAACGTTCAATTCTACCTTAGAAAGATCACTACTGTCTATTGACTGGGTCTTGACCTCGGGCCTATCTGCTGTCGAATCCCTTGTTTCCGGCCGACTCTGCCTTCCGTATCGCAGCTCTAGCGATTCTGTCTTGTCTTTGGACGTGCAACTAGCTGTCTCGGCTTCTCTCTCCTTCGATCTTGTTCTTGGCCGTGACTGGCTGGTGCACTGTACAAATTCCGTTCCAGATGCATGCTTCTACCTGTCATCCGGCCTCGTAAACCTCGCGTCGTTCGCTCCAGGTATTTATGTCCTTTAACCTTCGTACTATTCTCACCATTCCAGACCCTCCAGCTTTGTGCTCCTCCACCCATTCTCCTATGATGGATATTGATGGTCCCGAACGTATGTTCTTTGTGCTGCAGATCTATTTCTGTTCTGACATCTATGCACAGCCGGGGAATGGGTGCAGAGGCTTCCTCCTCCAGGGACACCCTGCCGTCGCTGCCCCAAAAAACCTCACTGAGCATTCTTCGCGATATATTTCTTGGTCATCATGCTACAGAGGGTTTAAGCAGGATCAGCCCAAATTTTCAAGACCTGACAAAAAGTGGCTCCACAGAGATTCGAACTCTCAACCACCAGGTTGCAGGCAATTTAGAGATTGCATCACTTAACCACTGAACAAAGCAGGCTATAAAAGCAGTACAAAAGCTAGCTACCTGGACATGTAGCACCCTATCCTGTCAGAGTGTAAATACATTTGTCCGGACTTTCCTTACCACAAAGCTGGGCCAAAGCCATGGCTTTCAGGCCAATCTAAGGCCAGAAAAGTCCACTTGCCTTGTGTTCATGGGATAATCAATATCGAGCCTTAGAGGATCAGAGGTAATTTTTCTTGAAGTCTGTGTGGCCTAGTTGGAAACTGCTTGGATCTGCAAATAGTGCTAAGGTCAGTGGTTCGAGTCAGCTGTCCCTTTTTGCAGCGCCAAATGTTGAGGATTAATTCTACTGGTGATTCTGCTTAAACACTGTTCTGCTTAAGCCGGAGTCTTGATCTGCTTAAACCAGAATGCTGGTCAACAGTCTTGATTGGCAGAGGTTGGCTCACCCCTCATTGCCGTGGTTTAAACTGAACAGAGATTAAGCAATGATTTGCATTGAGATGTATAATGCTTAAGGAAAGTTGCTAGGGTTACTGGTGTGGCGGGGCGAGAGGACGAGCGTGTCTGCCCCTGCCCACTTGCTGGCGACCGGTCATGCAAGAACGTGGATAAGACATTGGGCACGGGATAGATATGGATATGGATGTGTGTACACGTGCGGGTACGTGTGTACTGCAGACACTCTTTCAACAAACTCTGCCTCTTGACAGTGGTGAGCCAAAAGGTTTGAATGCAGTGCCCATCACCCCCCCGAATCGACAGCGACATTCTGCATAAGGATAGGATGATTCACAGATAATTTCACCATATGCTCCCGAGGACTTTGAAACCTGGCAATCACGACTTGTTTCTTTTGATTGCTTGTTCAAAATCTTTCGCTGTGTTTTTCGATTTGATTCTTGTTATGTTATCTCGACATATGGTGGCGTCTACTCTGCCCTTCTTTGGCGCCATTGCCCTGCTTCTTAAGCTTCGGGGCCTCATGCTCGGGCCAGGCTTTTCCTTCTCGCTTGGGCGACGGGCATCCCTTTATAGGCGGCATGAGTGGTAGATCGTACATGGTGACTTTTTTTCTCTCCTTTACCTGACTCCCAATCAGAAAGGGTACGCTTTGTAACTTGTGAGTAAATTATATCTGTTGTTGCAATTGTGAATGGTGCTGATCGTTTCCCAATCGCTGCGGACAGACTCAGAGATGACATGCATTATGGTAATGGCTTCTGAGTCTTTCGTCACACGGCTTCGCAGCATAATAGACGCTCGACGCGCTTAAATGAGGATCAACATCAGCACAAGTTCTAGTAACCATCTGGCAGCCTGCATGCAACTGACAGGCCTATATATGTCCGGCGCTTGGTGGATGTATATAAGTCGGTCATCCACGTCCTTCTGTCAAGTGCTTGTCCTCTCCGTCACGAGTAAGGTCCCCTGCACAGATGGCGGAAACGGTATGACCTTTTCTGTCGCTGTGTTCTGTCTTTCTTTTCTAATCAGATACAGACGACTCCGAGTGCTGCTTTAGATGATCATGCACATGTGTCAGCTTCTGCGCAAGGCTTGGCAAGCGATACAGATATATCTGGTGTTGGAAATACAGTGAGTCCACGAAACTTGGTATTCAACTGAATATTGACTGGACTGATCAGGGACAGCATGTTTTATTGTCGGGTCTGCTGATCCCAATGGCCTCAGCAGGGAACAAACACGAGAATCCAGAGGATTTAGTGCGTGCATAATTTGAGTCTTCGCTATGAAGCTTGACATATTGTGCAAGGATTGGCAAAATCCAGAAAAAATACTGCGAATTCAATAACATTTACCTGCCTTCCAGGCAGCATTCAATCTTCTCCCTGAAATCCTTTGGGCTGGTCATTCTGTACCTGTGCAGCAGCAGACCCTCCGCAGGCTCAATATTCCGGGTCTGACTTCAACTACTGTCCTAACATGCATCAAACTGTCCCAGTTTCGTGCTGCAGTAGAAACTCTAGAGCAAGGACTTGCTGTCATATTTCAACAAATGCTCCAGTTGAAGGCAGATGTTAGTGGACTGCCTCCCGATCAGGCTCAGAGATTATCGCATCTATCATCACAGCTTTACAGTGGAACATTCACTGATCATCAACATTGTTGAAGAGAGAAACAGACTGCTCAATGACATTCACAGACAACCAGGCTTTGAAGATTTTCTTTTTCTAAAGTCCTACGATGGTCTCTCTAATGCATCCCAAGGAGGTCCAGTGATGATTCTGACGAGTCATGAAGATCAATGTGATGGAATAATCCTCCTCACTCCAGCTTCAGATCCAGTCCATGTTCCTCTTCCTACTGTAACACTGGAACTGCCCAAATCACAGAAAGAATTGCTGAAGGATTTGTTTGATCACTTCAATGTCCGAAATGGAAATCAAGCATCATCTTCAAGACACTTTGGGAATACTGAAGACTTGACCAACTCCACTCAGAAAGGCTTTGAAGAGATATTTGACTGGTTCTGGACCCATGTCGTGAGCCATGTTTATCAGGTTTTAGAATTGGTCAGTAGATGCACTGGTATTTGATTGGTCGAAATTGATGTGTTACTTCTTAGCATGGAATTTAAAACAGCAGACTGTGGTGGCTGCCAGTGGGTGAATTTATGGGACTGCCTTTGCATGCAAGCTCCCCCACAGATGATTTATTAATTCATACACAGCAAATCTAGGATCTCTTCTGTATGCCTATGCCAAAAGTTCTTCAAATACCCCACCCAAATTGGCTTTTATTGGTGTAACTCACACTGATTCTAATAGCAGTGACTCTTTGAAGGGTGTAGGGCAGGAAGTCAAGAAAATTGCCTCTACTGTCAAAGAGCCCTATCATGTTCAGCACCTTGTGGGAGAAAGGGCAACCATGGATGCTGTGAAACTTCAACTACAGGAATGCTCTTGGGTTCATTTGGCTTGTTCTGGAGGTCAAAATCCGATTGATCCAACCAAAAGCCATCTCAGGCTATATGATGGCAATTTGGATCTGGAAACAATTCTTCGTATGCATCTCCCAAATGCACAGTTTGTGTTCCTTTCAGCACCCGAGACAGCTATGGGAGATGCTGAACTTGTGAATGAATCCTTTCACTTAGCAGGTGGATTCATTGCTGCAGTTTCCAAAGTGTGATAGGAACTATGTGGACCACGAATAATGCAGATCATCCAATGGCTGCAGAGATTGTATACTCTCACCTGTTCCGCAAAGGTCAACAGCCTCAAGCTACACTGCCAAGGCTTTACAGCTTGCAATCCAAGAGTTCAAGAATAGAAAGGTCCCTTATGAATGATGGGTACCTTTCATTCACATAGGAGTCTGATACTGTATTTCAAATACTCAGTGTAGTTGTACTTGTATATTCTTTGAAATAGAAATGTGACATGTACACCACTAAGGTCCTTAATGCGTTCATCAGACTTTTAACAAATATCCTGTGAGCTTGTACAAGCCCAAACAAGCCTAAAAAAGGCCGAAAAAGGTCTGGAAAGCCAGAAAGGTCACAAGGTCACAACCTATGTCCGAAATTTCACAAGCTTGGGATTTTACTGCAGAATAATTCTCCTTTGGAGTGCTAGGCATACTTCAATCTGCTGTACGAGGTGTTGACTGGTGAAAGCTTGGTGTCTTGTATTTATTGGAGGTCATTCCACAATTTTAGAGGTGAGTAAAGTCTTCATTTCTGACCTTCTTTGAGCTTGTGAGCTTGTCGCCAAGCCAACAAGCCCAAAAAGGCGCCAAGGAAACTGTCAAAAGACTGATGTTGTTCTTTACTGTAAGTGGAAATTCATTCAAAACAAGGTAAGGCTTCAACTCTTTAGGTTTACAGTTAACCATAAACTAAATGAGAACTCTAACAAAAGGTTTAAAACTGTTGAAAAACAGTAAAATATCTGCAAGAAATTCAACCAATGTGAAAGAGGTCCGGATACCACCTAATATTGCAAATGCCTCTCCCCCACTCACATTTTTATCAATTAACAATTCTTGGTGCTCATGTGAGGGTGTACTGGGCCAAAGACAGGTATGAATAGGGGCTTCTTCCTGATGCTGTGAATGCGCGGCAGATTGGTTGTTGGTCAGCGACTATTGCACACACGGTCTACTTCTAAATCCTGCGCACAGCAATGTATCTCAAAAATAGAAAAGAGTTTAACGGTGTAGTTTTCACCTATTTACCGTTTGCGACTCCCCCATAAACTAAAAGAAAATAAAACGCGTTTATTGGTTGACTTTTCATAAGAATAGATAGTTTTTTTCAGAATATATTTGCATTTCCGGCAGCGATGCCGAGGCACCTATCAGGACCCCATCGGGCCTGGATCTGAGATTATTATGTCTGGACCCTCATTCAAACCTTGAAAGTGAAATAATCTGTCTGGGGGGTAGGGACCCCCTGGACAGATTATTCCAGTTGCATATCAGGCGGAATAGACGGATTTGGACTCTTCACCGCGCAGGTGTCACTCCACATGCAGTTACGGGCAACTGACATGTCCAATCTTCTCCCGTCTAGGCGACCTGACGCGTCCAATCTTCGGCCCAGACGTGTCAGGTCTTGGCTGGTCGGTCTCTTCACTGACACCCCGATGGTTTGCAATCGCGCCATAGGCGTGGCTTCTGTGTTGACCCAAGTCGCACCATAGGCATGCTGTGTTGGCCCTCAGATGGCAAATCAATGCATTGACATCCATGATGTGGAAGGTGGGGACGCGGTCGAAAGTGAGGGACACATTGTTGGTGGCTCTTTGGATCATGAGAGAACATGTTGCTACGCGTTGATGTGGCGTGCAACAGAATATTATAGCTTTACTCTTACGGGAACCGCACCGATTGTATTGTAAGACTAAAATCCATATGCCGACATCACTGGCACCCCTTATATATTCGCTGGATAATATCTATCCTTACGGGAAGTCAACCATTGATTGAAAACCTTTACTGAATGAGAAAAGTCAGAATCTCAATTTAGCAAGGGCCACTGACCACTGAATTAAATGCTAGCAGGCTGGGTAAATATTTACCTGCCCATGAACCGATGGTTTATGTCCTTCCTAGACCTGTGTAGTACTGTACTATTTCGACCAAGTGTTCAGTGACATGTAACACCCAACATGCATTCTCAACTGAGTTCTTGCTAATCCTACTCCCTAGTCTGTTGCCTGTCCATTACTTTTAGCACGTCGACCAATGAAGTCGACCCTACAAGTAGTATGTGTATCATTTTTCCTTCCGTAGCCCACTGCCTCTATAGATTCCCTTATTTTTGTGTCGTCAGTAACGCCATGTCCTCATGACAGTCGCGGCCTGCTGCTGGACAGGCGGGTGATCTGTAGGGGTACATACTGGCTGGTACTGGCACCTGCAGCGGCTGGGCAGGATGTTGATGGCACCCCTGGCAGGCAATGGGGTCCCGGGTGACGCGCACATCGTGTTTTGCAAGTGTTTATGTAGCTCATGCAATGAATACAGCTTGTTTGCTCTATTTAAATGTTGGATATTCCGACTGAAAGCTGTTCAAACTGCTTGCAAACCCGGATAAAGTCTGATAAAGTCTAACAATTGGCCGAATTGGTGTAAACAGAAAGGACATGGCTAATATGTCAATCATTGGTAATTGCGAACAAACCGGAAATTGTCTCGAATTATCTCAATTGGTTTCTAATTTGGAAGTCGGTTTTTTCCTGATTAGTATACTTAATTTGTAGTGCCCCATCCCAGGTACCCTTGGGAGATCCCGCCTAATGACACTTGATGACGGTCTTTTTGCCGTCCTGCACCTTCTGCAAGTGCCTGAAACGGGCCGTTTTTATGCCCGTACCGCCGCGCAATCGCACACGGTGGGCAGCCCAACCCTGCACAATGATTTCTCCCATGTTTGACTCCACGCAAGTTGGCTGCAGATTCAGCATTTGAATTCTAACAGCCTTCCACACTTCAAAGTTCAATCTATTCTCACTCGGAGTCGACCTCTCAACAACTGGTCACAGTATTCGGCGCCAAGCGAAAGACCGAAGTTAACGGGAAGAAGATGAATTTTGTCGGCACGCTGATATCAATACAAGGAGAGCTACCCTTCTCAAGCTTTGTCGAGTTTGGGTCACCCGATGCACAATAAAGTGATGGCTACTTTGCAAGCAGCCAGGCTCGCACAGAGCGCCCCCGACAACCTTCTTGACTTCCGCGTCTGCGAAGAGCTGCACGTGGCTTGTACTCGGGAAGTAGAGTGACCAAATAGAATGTTACATACCGCGTTGAGGTTTTCCAACGTCTTAAGTCGCTATTATTGGGGAAATAATGGCCAATAAATAGGCACGTTACCTCTGTCTCATAAATGACGACTGCAATGTGTTCAATTGGACGACGGCCCAAGGCCTGCAAGCGGCTTTCGAGATTGTTGTTCTGGATGTACTAAATTCCAGCGAGATGAATAGTGTAAATTTGAACTTGGTATTGAAAGGAGAGCGCACCACGGAGTGCTTCAAAATATTTTTCTGCGCAGCGGGAATCCCTGTAATAATCTTCACTTGCTGTTCGAATGCCTCAAGGCCCAGACCCTTGAACAGCGAGATGACATGTTTGTGCTCGCGAAGCAGGCGCATTGATGGTCGTGAAGAGTCTGCAGCGAACGTGGTGGACAGGGTGTTGAACCCAACCTCTTTCTCCCCCAGAAAAACTGCCAGGAGTTCAGGATCATTTAAAACCTTAACAACAATAACAAAATTGTAAGCAGTGAATAGAGCTTCAGATTTAAAATGCGCTATACTCACCTCGATATTATGATCCAGGGTCAGTATAATATTCCATATCAAACGTTTTCAACCGGACCAGGCTCAATTCGCACCTCAAACTCGTATTTAATTATGCACATTGTGGGTTCTGGCTCCGGCAGCCAAGAGCCCTCACTGGATCCCTCCAACTGAGCCAATTCCTTGGTTTGAAAGAACTGTTCCCCCTTGGTGTAATCAATGGAGCAAAAGATTGCAAAAGGACCCACGATCTCGGTTTTCAGGAAGTACTTTTGCGCAATGGGCAGCGCGAGAATCGATTCCAGAAAAGTCTCAATCTTAGACTCGAAGTCAGACTTCGAGAGATGAGCCGGTGCTGGGTGGATTCCCAGAACGGTGAAGCAATCCTTGGCCGCAGAGGGAGGCATAGGGACGTGAGATGGAGGGAGACGAGAGAAAGCTTATTGATGAGCGTCGTGGCTCGAAATGACACACAATGCGATCTAGAGTTTCGCCCTTCGAGACGGCCTGATCTCTATCTTTAAGCCTGGAACCACCATATCGAGAAATCCCATCGCCATTACAATGTTGTGATGCATTAAATATTGCTCCTTTACTCCCTGAATGGCAACGGAAACTCACAGCTCCCTGCGGGAAAGGGTCGCGGTCGTACCACGTGGCGAGCCTGCTGAACGTGCGCACGCCCGAGGGCGAGACGCACGCAGCAGCAGCATCTTTGCAGCCTCATTCGCATTGGTAGCACCGCCATCACCACCATGCGCCGCTCGCAGCAAACACAATGTAGATGAATTGCGGTCTTACGCACTGCGTGCTAAATTGTATTCCATCTAAATTATATAAAACATTTTTACACCAAATACTACGTAGTTGGCAAATCGTATTGGAACTCCGTACCTTTTTGCGTTTCGTTCGCTGTGGTCGTGGTTGGCCAACGTTAGCCGAGGTCGGCCACCAATCCCAGGGATATACAAGACACGGCGCACTCACCTAATTGGGAAGGGCAGCACATCGGATGATATGCGGCCCAGAGCCGTGTTTGATGTGTAACAGAGACTCGGAGGAACGAGGGGGAGACACCGGAGCAGAGAGCAACCATGTAATTTTTTTCTCTGTCATCACTGCTGTAAGTACTGAGTGTTCTTCTGCCAGATTCTTTGATAGGGTCAAATCGACACCCTGTTCTGCAAGAATAGTGACGGTAAACACTGTGGCGCAAGGCAAGCTCTGGCTGAAGGCAGAGGTCAGTTCAGACATATATATGATGGTGAACATTATTTCTGACGTCGAGATAGGGGATGAGCAGGGGCCATCGTTATTGGATCGCATGCGATGGTTGGACCCCAAAATTCAAAGAATCACATTGCACCCACTCGATTCGGACAACGTCGATGAACAACCTCTGATCAAACTTTTCGCGAACAAACCCTTGGCTAACGAAAACAGTGTGGATACAAACCCGTGCAGCCGCATCATCCATCCCCATATTGGTGGGAAACTCAGATATTGTCGTCAGTAATTCCACCTGTTCGAAACACGTGTTTTATGTAGCTTCAACACTTCCATAGGTCACCCTCACATCATCAATGATCAAGTCGTTGCTCAGTGCCCGATCCAACATCGCAAATGTCTCAGTAAACGACCTTCTGCATTCCCGTCGATCTGACCATTCGGAAAGTTCTTGTTTTCCACCCCAAAAGTGTTCCCCATAACCATCCTATCCCGCCACTTACTCAAGTTATCGCATGAATCGAAAACCAGGTATCGTAAGTGCGTCAAAGCGGTAGGATTCATTGGCTCTACAGTTGCAAAGGTCGACAACGGTATCAGTTTCTTTCCATCATTTAATTCTCACCTGCTGATATTTTACTCGCAGCACCATCGACTAGGCTCATCCTCGACGGCCAGAAGCCTGCCCAATTTGCTCCGGCGCTTCAGGGCAAGCACATCAAGCGGGATATAATCCGGGAAGAAAAGAAGAAGGCCTACCCCGCAGGTCTTGGCGTCACCGGTAAAGTCCTTTGTATATTTCTTCATGCGAGTTCTCTGATCATTTGAGCAGGTGCATATCAACTATACCGCGAGGACCTCGAGAAACCCATCGACGACGGTACATCCACAGCAACCCTAGGAGCTTTGCTTAATCATGGAGCGTTGAGACATTAATCCAGGATTAAAGCAGAGATTATCAAATCCGGATGAATGCGGTTAGTGGCTTGGTGGCGGGCGGCGTTTGAACAGAGGTTGTTTAATCCAAAGTTTAATCACCCAGTTCATTAATTTATTGAGCACCAAAAAGTCTTCCATCTAGGGGATTCAACCCAGCCCAAATGATTATGGAATACAGAACATTAGAAGCATTAACCATTACACCAATACACAATGATGGGCTGCTGAGTATTAGCACTAACAGTGGTCCACAGGCATGGGCCGGTGTCCAATTTTCTCCAACTCGAACTTGGATGCAAGACACCTTGACACTGAAGTTATTTTGGCATAGCTACAGTCCTGCCAGGTTCCTACCCAGCCAGATTTCGAGGTTCATAAGACAGAGTAGCGGTATTTTAATCGAGATTTCGGGTGCAGTGACATTTTGATGTGTGACTAAAAAACGTGATGTTATAGAGTGACAAAGTTGGGATGAACCTCTCCACAGGGCTGGAAGAAAATATTACAAACAACATAGCCACAACTTCGCGAAATCATGTATCAAAATCATTCTGGGCTCCCTCATATAAAAATAATTTTTTTCAGGGGCAAGCACTTTACATATGGCTGCATGAGTGCCTGTGTGTAGTTTTCCAATTTTATTGTAGCCTTGTTCGGTAGTGTCAGCAGAAAATCAAGGTTTCAGGGTGTTTTCGGTACAACAAGCCTAGCAAAGGTCATATTGGGACCTGTGAATTTTTTATGGAGCTTATGTGCATCCCATAGGTATCCTGACCCCCAATTACATTTTATTTTTATGAGGAAGGGATGGCAATGACTTTCTGTGGGATTTCGCGAAGTTGTGGCTATGTTGTTTGTATATATTTTCTTCCAGCCGCTGTGGCCCAACTTTGTCACTCTATAACATCACGTTTTTTAGTCACACGTCAAAATGTCACTGTGCCCGAAATCTCGATTAAAATACTGCTACTCTGTCTTATGAACCTCAAAACTGCAGCTGGGTAGGAACCTGCAGTCCTGCGTGGCCTGGTTGACCACTGAGAACACCCACCACAAGAAATTGAAGTCTGATATATCCGTCTAACAAGTACTTTGTCATCTTCAGTGTATTCTTTCAAAGATGGTGTCCCTTTTAATTAAGGCTCCAACCATTTAGTTTTCGTTTGCAGAAACCGGTAACTAAACGGAAATGGTTCAAAAACTGTTTTAAACTGTTTAAAACAGTTTGTAAACGGTATTTTGGCAGGGCAATCTGGGATGGGTATATTAGGGTTGTCAAACCATGAGCGATGGTCCCATTGGACCCCAGCCTCTGTCACTAAAATTGCACATTGCCAGTGCCAACAAGAGCAAGACTGAGGTGGAGGACGAAGGCGCGGGACCATCGGGACGCAAGGCACGTGATGTGGCGGATATCACCGTGCGCCATCATGGATAATTACTAAATTGGGAAGCATGCGCCTCGATCCTGCCAATCGGACATCTGACATTTGTATCCTATTATTTTGGTATTGGTTGCATCTAATGAGGGACTTTAGGGGGCCTGTGAGTATGGGAGCCCACCATTTGACCTATAGCAGGTCGGAGACCTGTTACAACCATTTAAACCATTTATAAATGGTTTGTTTACCTTTGTCAGGACCCGTAAACTAAACGAAAATAAAAACGGTTTTTACTGTTTGAAAACGTTTATAAATGGAAATGGTTGGAGCCTTACTTTTAATCATCCATGAAGTTCGTGTTTAATCTTTGTTTAATCCTGATTAATCCTTGTTTAATCCTTATTAATCCTTGTTGAATCCCGACACTGCCCGATTCATCCTGACATTGGTGAATCCATTTCACCTGATCATTGCTGAAACCTTTGCGGAGTGTACATTTGACTGCTGTCTTCAAATTCTGTAATCCTCCCTCAATACATAGGAATGGAGAAATACTTGACAATTGACACAGCAGCCGACTCATATTAGACAGGATTGAAGAGCACCTACAATTTAACCCCAATATAATATAACATCGATTACATATACCAATATCAATGTGGAAGGCATGACTGAATGATTTCAATGTAGCACCAGTTCAAGATTGCCTTAGCACAACCTGAATGTTCACAATGTCTTGAGTACTGTTGGGTTGAGACAGTTGTGGGTGTAAAATGTGAAGTTAAGTCCGGAGTGTATTTGGCCCCATACCTCCTCCTCCAGAGTGACAGTACCCATGGGCTCTTTGGTGTAGTGGTCTAAGTAATGTCACTGTTTATCTCTGGCCAAGCTCGTGGTCTTGGGTTCGAACCTGGGGGGTGAGGGTCTTTTCGTCTAGGGGCCTGTTTAAACAGCTCCTTAATTTTTAATCAGGGTCAACTTCGGCGCAAGCGACGCCACACAACGGCCGCGGATTAAACAGAGCTCCTAGGGTTACCGAAGTGCCGCCCGCCTGTCAAGCCTGCAGCCCAATTAATCCGGATTCAATAATCCTGCTTTCATCCCGGATTACGTTCCAACGGCTGCGGATTACAGCTGTTTCCGAAAAGCTTGACACTCACTTTTTTTTTCGCTCACACCAACTTTTGATCGAGTGCTAAGGATTACCTGGTTTGGGATTCCGATCAGTCATGTGCTGCGCTTGTCGTCGGCAATGCTCTTGCTGCCGTTCGCAGCCTACCTCAAAACTTGCCTCGAAATATTCTGCTTGCCTGGAAAGTGGTCAGAACATACGGAGCATGTTTGGTGTATGAAGCCTGGGCGAGAATGTTTGGGTTGTATAGTTGACTGCAAGTTCGCATCTGTGGCTCGGCTTGGCGCAGCTCGGCTACCCAAAGCAGTAATCCTTAGCCCTCCATCAAAAGTTGGTTGAGAGCAAGAAATTTCGCGAGTGTCAAGCTTTTCGGAAACAGCTGTAAACCAAGCTCCTATGGAGTCTTCCGTTGTGGTACGGCTTAGGGTGTGTCTATTCCGATCCTCCACTCTGAATTTTGGATTGAACGCCGTGAATTCGCACAGCGTCGGCGCCGCTCCTCGTCTGGGCACTCGATCGTCGGTTCAAGGGGCCAAATTTCGCCTCTGGTGCATTACACTCCATAGCTGCTTGCTCAAGATTCCATTCTGATGACGTGCTGGCTGCGCATCAGGAACACCATTATATTCTTCTCCAATGCGTCGAAGGTGCGCACCCACATCCAACCCACACTCGCGTTCACGCATCAGCGGACAGTTCCGCGGTGCGATCTCCACCGGCCCGGTGACGCAGTTCATGCTCGGCGCCTTGTGGAACTTCTGGCTGTTCCGCTACCGATATGAATTCTGGCGGATATGGGCGTACATTGTCGGCGGGGCGCGTGCGTCTGTTTTTCATCTACCTTGCCTGCGCTGTACCTCAAGTTTTTGATATTGCATGATGCAGTGGACACGGTGAATAACAATCCATACCATCTCTTCTTTTTTACCGATTCTAACGGTTGTATCGAATACAGGCCTTCAGCCTCAACCTGATCGCCATCTTCGTCTCCCTCGGCGCGGCTGGTGCGTCTGCGCGTTCGTCTGCAGTCGTTTAATATCAAGGCTGCTACCAGGCATCACAATGCCCCACTGGTGGGGCAACGACGCACGCTCTGTCGAGCGGTGCTTCGGGAAGGGCTGATAGCTAGATAGGAATTATAATCCGTGAGTGGCCTCTAATTGCCTTCATTGACAGACTCATTTGAGACTAAGCAAATGTTAGCTGCAGAACTGAGCGGTACAGATTCGCCTCCCACTCCTCTAGATTGACATTCAGCTTTAAATATCTTAGTAACGATCGGAAAATGTAAGTTTGACAGATCTCCGAGGAATCATCAATGTGGGAGTTGGTGAACCTTTCAAGTTGTTCGTGATGTCTCCACCAAGATCTTTGAGTCGGATGTTATGGAACCCGAGCAACTATGACCTGTTGATTGTTGTGCATCGCGAAACGGATGTCCGGGAGAGAAGAGCCCCCAAAGTGATGGAAAACATCGAGTCACAGCAGATTTCGGTTTCGGACAGGTTTGGATCTTGATTCGCCGCAAATGATGTCGATCATGAACAATGAATAACTGTCCAAATATAGAAGTTGAACCAAAGTTGAACGGAGGTTGTCTTAGCTGCATTCAATATGGATGACGCGAACTATAGATCGTTTAGGGACGTCCGGTTTCATGGTGAGCTACATGTATATATATATCCTGAATAGAGTAAAATATGGACTACTTTCTAACGACTAGCTCTGACAGGACTTGAAGGGCAGATAAATAATACACTTGTCTTCGGTCGAGCGGAGAGAGGATAAGAGATTACTTGGGGGAGGACGAGGTTTATCCTCCGCGGGTTTTCCTGAGGTAGTGTTGTTAATTTTACCGCGGGGCACATCACTGAAAGAACAGTCGGTTACTGTATATTCTCGAGGCCGAGATAGGTAAGACAAACCCAGGAGGCTTAGGAGGCTCTGTCCTTTCGATTTCATCTGATTCTGATGTATCTTTGATCTTCGCAGATTCGATCTTGTGTGGCTCAGCCTCCGATGCCGATTCGGATGTCAATTCGCGACCTTCGTTTGCGGCAGGCTCAGCCTGAGCTACAACGATGGTGGCGTCTGACTCTCCGATCTTTTGAGGGGGTCTGGAAGTTACGGATGGTGAGTATCAAGACGTGGAAGCGGTCGGATATTTCGTACAGGTCGAAGGGCATCGTGTTCAACAGGTAGGTTGTAAGAATGTGGATGTGGCTCGATTCGATGTTCAAGGTTGTAATGGGAGAATTAATGTACGCTTGGACGTGTTTATATACACCGGCGTCTCTGTCTTCGTCAGCGCAGGCAAGCTGTCCGTAACTCCGATCTGCCTGCAGATCATTGAACCAAGGAGTGATGGTACTACGAAACTGATTAAAAAATTCAGTTGGGAAAGTTGAACAGTAGGAGTAACACTGAGTAGCAGCAACCATTCCGCTCAGTCGAGAGGGCCCTAGTAATTAGCACCTCCAAATTTAGAATGATGAGTCCTCGGAACTTGAAGAAGCCGGGCCCTGCTCTCAATCGTTCTTTTTCACATTCGGAGTCGGCTCTCTTGAACTTGGAGTTGTGTCGAAGTCCATTCAAGTGCCATCGTATACTCTAGAGAATCGCTCGAATCTTTCTCCGCACTGAATGGATTCGTCGCAAACATAGCTGGCTTCGGGAGCTGTGCATAAAACTTGGGCGTTATATCTGTCAGGCTTGATGTAGGCGCACATCAAGGCGCGCATCTTGCACTGCACGAAGTCGTCTATCAGCCAACAATTCTGGAAGTCGACGACTCCTGTGCAAGTGATATTGAAAACGGTGCCACCAGACGACTCGGACCGACAAGCGACAAGGCGGTGCTAACGCGGTTGATGTCGCCCCGCTGAAAACCCGGTGACAGCGCAGCGCTCAGTACATACTCAGTTCCCGTTCCCATGAGATGCACACCCCACTAGTCTCTACTTGTACCAGTGTGGCAGTGGGCAGTGGCTACGGTTGGGATGAGGCTGCGGTCGATTAATCGCAACCGAGACCTGGAGGAGGAGGAGGAAAGTAAGTATCTAGAGTACGAAATATATGTTTTCGGTTCGGTTCCCAATTTTGGCGTAATGGGAGTTAATGGGAGAAACGTTGTGGGTTCCAGAAATACACCCGGTTTCTTCCGACGAATTCCTGCAAGTTCCGGTTTAGTTTGGACGTAGCGATCACGTGGTCGTGACGGTCACACATTCCCCATCTTTGCACCGTACACGAGAATGTCGCGGACGACGTTTGTGATAGAGACTACAGGCGGCTCTCCCGTGTTCCATATCCCTGTCCCGCTTTCGTTGCTCACTGCCGCTCCTGGCAGCGTCAAGTACGTCTTCCGCAACCGCGGTGGCAACCCTACGTTCCACGTCGGCGGCGCAGAGGTCGGCGTATCGGCAGCCGACGCGTGGGACTACGGCACGGTTGTGCGCGGCGTGCGTGAGGCGCGCATAATGAAGCTCGAGGGAACCGCGGCGGCGCAGAAGAAGAACGTCGATGTGCGGGCGATTAAGACGGAGGAGGGGACGCCCCGCATCTCGCGGAAGGACAAGGGGAAGGAACAGGACATTGGGTATGAGAGGCGACCCGCTGAAGGTGCGTACATTGTCTGATTTCGTTCTCGTTGCTCAATTCATGTGAGGCACAGCTGACTGTCCACCCGAACCAACTGACCCTCCTGTCCCACGCAACTATGAAGAGGTCTCCGCGATCCTGCGTGGCTCGCTCACCCCGCAGACGTTGCGCGATGTCTACGAGCGCGGGAAGCGCGAGTTCGCCCTCCAGTGCGCGCCGACGCTGCCCCCTGACCGCACCCTCAACGCCGCTGAGGAGGCCGAGTACGCGCCGCTATGGGAGGCGCTACTCAAGCTCGACCGGCTGTCTGCTGGACCTGAACGCGGTACGCGTAGTTCGTAATAATAATCAACCTACACATTTTTTTGTTCTGCTGCCCACACTCATAACGCTAACTTACTCACAGACATCGACGCGCTAAAACGGCGCTCCGACGAGATGGTCGCTGCGGCCGTGGCGCGCGTGCGCGCACGGGAAAACGAACATCCTGGTCAGCCTTCAGACGCCACCTCCCTGAAGCGACGCCGTCACGGACAGGCCGCCAACCAAGAGGCTAGCAGCCATGACCGCGTGCCCACGCCCTCGCCGGAACAAGTTGTCGCCACCGTGCGAAAGGCCCTCCGGCCGCTCCACAGTGCATTGCTCGTGCAGGGTGCGTCCGTGCGCGATATCTACTTCTCACGGAGTCTTACCCCCGGTTGCCGATAGCCAATACGCTCAGCGCAGGTCTGTCTTCGTCCACCATCCGTACTCAGGTAGATGCTTACTTCGGCGCGGGACAGGTGTAACACATGATAATGATAAAGACAGCGACAAAGGCAACGATAAATCCAACAATAAAGGCGATGAGAATGGTAGTAATACAGTGGCGAGGGCGCGTCAATTCAAGGCGTGGTTGCAGGGCATGGGCGCACCGCCCGAGGGGTTTGGTAAACATTATTTTGCTTGGCTGCTGGTGTACGCGGTAGGGCTGATTGGTTTTTGCTTTCCACGTAGCGTCGCAGACCAAGATGTCGGCTTCGTGGACAGGAACTAAGGAAAACCCCACCAAACGCGCACGACCTGATGATCTCCTCGATCCCCGTGCCGCGTCGACCAAACGCGCGAAAGCGATACTGCCACCGCCCGTCCCTGAAGGTCAGTTGCCTAGCCCTCATCCTCCATCTTCGCGCCAACTGACTCTATACTCCCCCAGCGCCACAACAAGCACTCACATACACCTACTACCGCGCACTCATCCCGCGCACGGGCGGGCTGACGCACGCGGAGACGGCGTGGCTGGCGGCGCAGGGCGACCTCGCGCGTCCGCCGGGGTACTTCCGGCCCGTGAGGTGGCTCGAGCTTGGGTTGCGGATGGCGTGGGCGGCGGCGGCGGAGGGTGAGCAAGAGGGAGACGGGGACGGAAAGAAAGAAAAGGAGATGGAGAAAGGGGGAGGGGGCCTGCGCCCGCTGCATCACGGCGTGCTGCTGCGCGCGTGGGACGCCGGTACGTGGCGTTTTCCTGGGCACGAACGCGTGGGGCGCCCGGGCGTGCCGTGGGCGGAATGGGTTGTTGGCGCGGAGGGGCGCGTGTGGCGGGGGTGTGAACCTTGAGTACATACAATATGATATCAATCGTTTCCATAGGGCGATTTCGTAGAGTCGGTCTGATTTCTTTTAGGCGGCTGGTCGGCTGTTCTCTGGGTGATGCTTACCTCTTCTGCTACAGGCTGGAAGTAGTTACGACACTGTACAGGAGCACGTCTCCCTAGGGTATCAACCTGGCCAAGATAGACTGTCCGATGGAGTCAAACACAAGCAAAACGACTGCGACGCACGCGACGAATATACTCTACCTCCCTGTATGACTGAAACAGACTTCTGAGCGTCACTGAAACGACCGCGGTGAAACGAGAAACACCCGGCGCGTTACGCGTTACATTCCCAAAATATTGAAACGACCGGATGGACAGCCGATTTTTTTTTTGGACTACCTACACACCATTTAAGGCTCATGAAGTACCTAGACCTTCAACGGGGCCTCACAGGATCTCATACAGAATAAACCATCTACAAACACTTCTCAAGGACCTGAGATAGATGTGCCAAATGCTGTCTTGAGAAAAATATTTTTTGCTCTATTTAATGTAACGTTTTTGGAGCTGAAGCGGGCCCTCCGTTATGCGTTACATACCTAGAAACCTGAAACGAACCGATGCCTGCGTTACACATTACGTTTCAGTCATACAGGGAGGTACAGTATGGCCCGACACGTCGGTGACTCCATCCCTGGTCCCAAACGCGCAAAAATTGTTTCCGTTATCGTACGTACTCATAGGCAGGATTTCGTGCCGCCCATTGATCGTGAATTCACTCCCGCCAAGTAGCACGGTCCTGCCAGTGGCCCTGTGCACGGAAAACGGCAGGTGGGCCGCGGCGACGGGACCCTTGACGAAGGTTGGATAAGTGTGAGTCAGACTAAATTCATCTGTTTTTCATGCTCTCGAACTTCTACTGCCCAGCTCTAGCACTCTTGGATTGGAGATTGGCACTGGCAGACTGAGACTGCCAGCAATTTGTGGAGATAAATCACGTGGGCATGCTCGACGCAATGGTACATTGGTAGAGCCCAGTGAGAATGGCGTCGAGCCGGAGCGAGGCAGAAAGAGGCAGACAGAAACATCAACGTCTCCATCAATGTCCATCAGATTTGCTCGAGTGGAAACGAGTGAGTGCAAGGATTGTCATATATTCGCTTGTATCTTGCTCTATGTGCTCGCAGAAGCCCAGAATTATTTTGTGGAACTCACTGCATTCCGAGCCCGCGTAGACCGACTGAGTTTACGTGAGTCTATGTCAGGTCTACGTTGGCCGACCCCAGTAGACCGAGTCGGCTAGGCCAAGGTAGGCCAAATTTGGCCTACATTGGCCTACTGTCTGCCTACATCCTCTACCCAGGCCCCCTATCTTGGTCCCCGTGCTGTTGCCACGTTCCCACGTAGCTAATATTGCTTTCACAAGTTCTCATGTTCCCACGTAGCCAATATTTTATTAATTGGTCACTATGCCATTACGCCCGGGACATGCCGTGTCGATTGCCGTAAGTTGGTTGTGAGTGAGCCGAAAATTGACAGCTGTGGGCTGTGTCACTAAATATAACCACAATCCCACGTTCAGGGGTCACACCGCGAAGCAAGAGCGCGTTTTAACGAGTGTTGGACCAGAAAAAGAGCTCGGGCCATGGTGATATGGTTGATTTACCCGCGAGGTCGGTCTACCTCTGCCTACAAGGGTAGGCAGCCCCTGTGCCTACGACCCCACGGAATGCAGTGACTGCCTGCTTGTTGCCCACATCAAAATTCTGCATGAGCCGACATGGGACCCTTGAGGACGTTCACAATTTCCAAGAGCCATTCGGGTCTCTTCACCCGAATATGAGGATGGAATGGATGACATCTCAACATCGCCTCCCATTCCTGGACATACATGTATCACTGGAACCAGACCCCAGGATACCGGTGTTTAACCCACAATTGCGGTTATTCACGAAAAGCGCTAAACACGTACCTCTACATCCCCTGGAATTCCTGCCACTCTGAAGACTCCAAGCGCGCTGTGAGGCTGCACTATGTTTGCCCACCGTTGCGACATCAGTGTAGTCCGACCAGTGACCAGGATCATTCTGCCACACTCTGTGATCATCTACAACCTAGTTTGCATCGTCCACCAGCCCCAGAGTCTGACTACGACCATGTCCGATGAGCAATTACACCATCCGCTGGCTCCAGGATCATTCCGCCACACTCTGCAATCGTCTACAACCTAGTTTGCATCGTCTGCCGGCCCCAGAGTCTGACTATGACTGTGTCCGATGAGCAATTACACCATCCGCTGGCATCAGGATCATTCTGCCACACTCTGCGATCACTTTCGACCCAGTTCGCATCGTCCTCCGACTCCATAATCACTCCACCTACAAGAAACACACCACGAAATGTTTTCGACATCTGGGAGGGAGAGCAAGAAGAGGGGGGCCTGTTCCCGATCGTCAGAAAGATGAATGGAGTCATCGGAATAAGGGAAAATCACATGGTCTTTAGAAACAGTATAAATACCACTCACTGTATCTGGAGAAAGCATCTCCGAACTCCCCTGCTCTCTGCTACTGTCCTAGACTAGAGCGGAAAAGTAGGATACCTGCCAATCTAAAGAGTTCACTGGTCACCAGGGGCTCTCTTCTTTACTCATCCTCCATTCTGAACAAGAATAATCCCCGGAAGTGTCGTCCTTTAGGTCCTTCACAAAAACTCATCAGTCCTCTCAAGGTCCTGAGAGGCACTGTGCACTAAACAGATTTATGCCGTGAAGCTCCAAAAGAGCCCCGGTACAGCGCCAGTTCTTGGTACAGATCCAATCTGACCCCGAACCACTGCACGAAAACAAATCAATTACCCAGATCCATTCTCCGCTTCGAACCCTGCCAACAATATAGCATTTCGAAGTGTGCGGACTCTCCGAGGAGCCATCCACATCCTTCACATAGTCTGTTGAAGTATCCGCCTTCTATGTTTAATCATTCGCGGTACCGTGGAGCGCGTTCAGAGACCTGCGGACATCATTTTCCGTTTGCTTTCAAAAGCGGACAGTGTCCATTCCATTAAAAGAAACCCTTAGAAACTACACATCCTTGGAGGCTTACAAAGCGAACCTGCATCGCGACGAAGGCTTTTTAACAGCTCTGCCTGTAGAACGGAATTCACCGTCTATCCTCCAAGAAGGCCCCAGATTCATATCAACATATCCGGTGAAGGATACAGGTCTAGAAAAGGGGCGACCTAGTGCTTCCTACGCGAGTGGAGACGATTCCGCCGTGTACCAGTAGTGCGAAACAAATATTATTGGAGAATCCGGACCCCCATCAGACAGATCATAACTATTACACTAACCAACTAAACTTTAAACCACACAGGGAATTTTATCAAACACAAAAACTGAAGACCTCCATCACAACTGAAAGTTGTAAACTCTATTCCCTCTAGAGGACGAACACTACTCGACTTGCAAATACTACCCTGCATCTAGTAGAACCGCAGTCCATATCACAGCGCTTGGGTCAAGGGTGAACTGATCCGCTATGTGCGCATCTGCTCCAGAGAACCGGATTTTGCGAATATCCGAAAGGATTTTGCAATTCGACTCAATGAGCGTGGATATCCGGGACGTTGGCTCTGACACGTCTTTGCAGAGATAGAGTACAAGGCTGAGCACCCCAATGCGCTCAAACCATCCGTGTCGCAAGACACCAGAGGTGGCCCTGACCTCCATGTCCTCAAACTCACTCATAATCCAGTATGGGACAATATTAATTTTGGTCCCATCTGGCACCACCTTGACAAAGCATGGAACGATTTTGGGACAGGCTACCCCCAATACAATTTCATGAGCTTGTTCAAAAAACCGGTCGTGCTGGGTGATCAATTGAATAAACACAATCGAGACACACTCAGAGCATACCACAAATGATTTACACTGAATGTTTAATTCTCTTTTTTCTCAATCCTCTGCACACGGCACCCGGGGCCCTATGGGCCCCGCCCACAGCGCCGCGCACATTTGGATTTCGAAAAACTATAGAGTCTATAAATTTTGTTCAGCCTGCATTAATTATTTTATGGAAAAGCTCAGTCCGTTCGCCAAGCACAGGATGCCGCAGACAATAGGGCAGCCACATCGCATAAATGTACCACCTTCTATGCCTCTGACCGGGTATCCATGGACATTCACGTGTAATTGGGGAGTCATTTTCTGTACTATACCTCTCTTGTTCGCTGAAACTCTGAAAACTTTGTACTAGAGTTGGAGAGTCAGAATTACTGAGGATAATGCGGTAGTCTCACGGAGGAAAACACGTTGAGTTCGTAAGAACTTCACAACTTCTGAGCTAGTACTGGGTTGTTTGGCACCTTGGGTGCCAGCAAACAATCACTGTGGTATATCTGGGAACACAGCCACCTGATGAGTCTTTACGACGAAACATTGCACCCAAACGTAGTGGTCCCCACACAAACTCTCGTTCTCTCTCGCTAGTACATCTAGTCGTCGTCGCTCGCTCGGCACTCCACGCCTCACACGCTCCTCCTCCCTGCATGAGCCGATGTCGAATGTTTTTTGACACGTGCGTGCTGGGATAGTCGTCTCTTCAGAGTCTTCCCATGTCCTCCCATCTTCCACGCAGCTGTTCTTGCGCGAGCTGTTCCCTTCTCTTGGTCATCAAAGGGTCTACATGCTTCAAGCAGTCCTTGGCACCCACCCTCTTCCTGGTCGTGGCTTCCCTTCGCTCGCTCACACCTTCAATTAGAAATGTCCTCAAGTTGGTATACAGAAACCGTGATATCTGGCTGTCCACTCCACAAACTCAAGCATGAAGCTTCTCTGCTGCAAGATCTGCTTTCTGGGTTCCTTCGAGGTTCTGCTCAGAGCAAGTCCAATGACGGAAACTCAAGATGTTGCTAAATACAAGTCCTTCCAGTCAAGTCGTTCCCGAGGAGTAATTCAAGACTTTGAAGACACCTTTCTTCCCTCCCTGGTCATGGTCCATGTGGGTAGCATGCGCGCGCGTCATGCGCGTCTCCACTTATGAATTTATGATGGACAACGGGCGCGGGAGCTGCAGGGGCAGCGGCAGCAGGGGAGAGTATCTAGGTGTGGTTCCATAGTTTTAATAGATGTTTTTCTCCCTCGTTCTCCTGCCAGACAACCAGAAGTGAAATCAAATATCAATTAGATCAATCAAGTAATTACATGATAGACTCAACATTGCTCGATATCACTTGATGCAGCTTGATGAGTGAACGAGTGAGATCGAGATATTCTCAAAATTTGTGAGCGAGAACGAGCCACTCGTTCCAACTCTTTCTCGCTCGCTCTGGCTTGACACCATTCTCACTGGGGGTAGAGACTGGTGGTCGCCAACATTCCGCCAAATTCAAACTCCGATGTTTGCCCATCAATTGGTAGAGCTTCATCCTGGCTCCTCTGTCCACTTTGAGGTCTACTTTGTATGGAGAAATATGATGGCATGGGCCTTTTCTTTTAAACTATTGTTGCAGAATTTTGATTTAGAGCTTTTATATGCCCAAACCAATCAATTTTGGGTATAGAATTCATTCTGCATGGCCACATTGGCAAAGACTCTAAAATCGACAACTATAGATCTAATGTAACTACTGAATAGCACCTGATACACCAAAATTTTGAATAAAATATGAGCAACAGAGAGCTGTAATTCTAGCAGAGACTGAAAGTGGAATAAACACTAGCCCATTTATTGGCCAGAGTTTTAGCAGAGAAATAGTACCAAAATACATCTTAAATCAATCCAAAAGCACTCCAGATTTTTTCAAGACATTTTGAGTCCGTTAAGAGGGTATTTGAGAAAGGTATTCACAGGTTGAACATTTCAAAATTTTCACCTTCTTTTTCAGTGAAAAATGTCGTTTATTTTTCACACATTTTTCACTGAAAAAGCAGGTGAAAAATTCAAAACATTTTCATCACTTTCTCATTTTATTTCGAATTTTTCACCTTGAATCGAGAAAGTGCTGAAAAAGTTTTAAAATTTTCACCTTCTTTTTCAGTACATTTTTCACTGAAAAAGAAGGTGAAAAAATTGAAATGCTCAACCAGTGATTGTTGGAAAATAGGGGGAGTTACCTGATCCAGTAATACCGTATTTTAGATCACCGATTTCTGACAGGGTTGCTGATCACCATAGAGACCCACTGAATTCTCTGTTGTGGTGCCAAGAGGTGGGTGGACCGAAACCTCTGGATATCAACCTCCAAAATCTTAACGAGTGGCTGTACCCCCCCCCCCCCCCCCCCCTCTCAGTGATCGGACCGACCACCTACTACGGACCGACATCTGCATACAAGTCAGCCTGCCAAACGAGCGCTGTTCACAACGGGCTCAAGGAGCAACTAGAAATACACTCGAGATGTCTAATATACAACATAATAATTAAATGCTTCAATTGCACAAGCCCAAACCACTCACGACTGGTACCGCCGCCCCCAAATTCACTTTGCGCCTCTTTTGTGCAGCACCTCCTGGAGCCCTTCTGACCGTCGCGCACCGCTGTACACCTAACTGCTGGCTGGGTTCATCAATCCCTTCATCTGGGCCAGCCACACAAGCAAATGGAGCTGGAATTTTAATCTCAGGGATCCCCATTGCATGCTCCTCCGCCTCCGTTGTTGCCATGGAAGTCCAAACCGCGTGGGGGAGATGTTGCTGAGCGTCCGGATTCCGCGGGGAGGCATATTCTGGATGGACTGTCACCAGATGTGCCTCCATATTGTATCTCCACTGCGCCGGCTGCGCTGCACTCAGATTTCCAGCAGCTAGTGTGCTTGGACAAAGACCGCAGATGACGGGAACATTATCGGACTGATAGCCACTGTCAGGTGTTCCAAGGGTATTGGGGGAAGGGAGATTGGGTGTGAAGGACGAAGGAACATATATGGGGGATAATGTTGGTTGAGATGAGTTTACACCGAGGCTAGGATTTGCGGTGTGATTGGGAAAGAATGAAGGTGGATGAGGAGATGCATTGGGTACTGTAGAGCGTCCGCTTCCATCGTCAGGACCGGAAGAGGAAGCCAGAGCAGGAGAATCTCTACTACTGTACTATTTCGACCGTTTGTTCAGGTGACGGTGACACTCAACTTTTTTTGATGTGCTCAAAAAACGCCATAATTCAAAAGAAAATTTATCGGTCACCTCGGTCGACAAAAATCTAAAAATAGTGAACAAACGGTCGAAATAGTACAGTAGTATCCGACGCGTTAGGAAAGAACCCATCCGCCCATTTGAAGTTTTTGAAAGCCATTAGACATAGCGCAAGGAAAAGAAGCAAGTCAGAGAGTGATTGAAGTCGAACGGAGCGAGTGCTGAAGACAAAAAGCGACCTGGCGCGTGAAAGGGAGAGCGGAAGCGTATTCGGACGCGTTGTTTGTGTCGACCAAACACCGCATGTCCGGTCCGATATAATTCTTTGATGTCTCAAATTTGGCAGCTAACAAAAATTTGGAAACTAGCTAGATGGCTTCGGAAGGTAGGAAAATGGGAGGGGTCCTCCGATTCAGATTTACACAAATGAACTTTTGCGTGCAGGAAATGAAACTTGAGATTAGGGATCTTCAAACCTCAGATTTCGAGCTCATTTCGACTTCATTTCGATTTCTCATTTCGAGCCAGTGTGACACGGCAACTTCCGAAATTCTCATTTCGCAATCACGATCAGAGTTGAAATTTCATTTCGGAAGGCTTTTTTCCCCCGCTCATCATATGTTGGGTGCCGCCCGCTGCATCCCGCCCATCGTTCGCCACATTGAGCTCGTGCATTCTGCCTCCTAGACCAATCAGTGTGGAGCACTTTGAGCCATCCACTATGTCTATTACTCAGTAGACATGCCCTGTGGTTAGTTTGGTTGTGACCATTTTACCCATGCCAAATTTTGAAGGGCGGGAATGGCGGCGGGAAGAGGCGCGCAGCGAGCGCATGGCATCGGACGTTTGGCCGAACAGAGCTGCCAAAATCAAAACATCAGTTTCAGAATAGTCACATCAGGTCACAGTAGACAAGGCCGAAATGAAAATCGAAATGGAGTCGAAATGAGGTCAAAATCTGAGGTTTGAAGATCCCTATTGACCCTAGTCGAAATCTAAAATCTGACAAATCGGGGTTCCGATCATCGGCCGACCGGAGGTTGATATCCGGGATTTCTCGGCCGCCCACCTCTACGGTCGACAGCATCTGGAGTAGTTTGTACATGTTGTGGGTTGTGGTAGCTTAGTCATCATCACTGGGTTTCTTCCTGCTTCTCCCCCGCTGGCTCATTTCCTCTAGAGATCCCGAGCGGTCTCCACCGTAACTATATAGATTACGTACACTGTGTAGTCGATCCTCACGCGATTGTACTCAGGTCCCTAATTACCCAGCGAGCCCTCTTGCGCCTGAGGGCAATGCAAATTCCTACACAATTGTCCTGAGTTTGAACTTAAACTTAAACTTTCAAATTAACTTAAAGCACCCAGCATATGTAGTCTCTCTGAACAGACGCTTCAACTTGCCAACTGGTTCCTCGTTCGTTGAACAGCATGTGTCACGCACACGTGATAAAGCGTGATCGTGACACCATCCTCTCATTTCAAGACCACTCGCGCCCTGGCTCGTATCGCCTTGCCATTGCCACAATTTCCCGGATTTTGAAGAACAAGGCGGACGTGAAAAACCTTTTACTCAAGATGAATGCCTCCGGGGTTCGTATACATGATTTTCCTTCCAATTTTCTTTGCATTTCATTCGTGTATTGGAGGCGACCTTCGCAAGACTGATAGAATTTCTCATCTATAGAATCACAAAGGAACAATGGAAACTGACTCAACGGCGCACTTGACGCGTGAAATGATTGAAGACACGTCAAAAGTACGTGTCGGCCCTCGTTAAAAGGATGATCGATTTCTCATCTGCTTCCCCAGTTTCTTTCCGCTGCACGTCGAGGAAGCCTGCCACATATTCGCATTCTCGGCAAAGACTGGCAAACAGTGCCCGATATGTTGTCCCTTGGCGTGTTGGACATCTTCTTGCAGTTTCTCGACATATCCCTTCTGCCCGATCCGTCGGAGGAAGAAGCAGAACGCGCGTTTTTGTCAATTGTTGGCCTCGGTCGAGGAGCGCCAAACCATATTCCAGACATGACACCGTACGCGGGAATTCTGTCTCGTGGCTTCGCCGGCGTTGTTGGTAAATACATCTCTATCGTTTCGGTGGCATGCATTTATTAACATACGCGATTCCTAGGTTGGAGCCTGTTCCATTTTAACACCCGAGTCGGAGCTGCGCCGGCGTCGAATCCTCTGGCCTACGTGGTGACGACTTCGATTGCCCTCGCTTGGCAGGTTATATACGCATCCAGCACTCCGATCGAACCCACCATGCTCAACATGCCAGGCAGCATCGAGCTTCTGTGCGAATTGTGGTTGCGGGAGGACATTGGACCTCCCGCTCTTCTGACCGCACGATATCCCGTCGCTTCGGCCGTGCTCAGCACCCTAATATCTCACGGAGGACCCCGAGTCCTCGACAGGATGATCGCATCACCCGCAGCGAAGCGTGAAGGCGGGATCCGCAAGATTGTCAAGCTGGCGATGATGCGCTTAGAAGATGCTAAAAGTAAGATGAGCCCAGCGACCAGCGGATACTATGATCTCCCAGTACAAATCGTCCTCATGAACAACTTCTGCGCCACGTTCCAGCACCCTCTCCATCTCGCATTTCTCGAGGCTGGCGTGGTCACATCGATCACAGAAATATTGGTGTTGCTATCGAAATTTCCCCTCATGACGAAGAACGTGGTCACCATGCTCCGAAATTGCATCTCATATCTCAAGCACGATCTCGACGAAACCACGGCCGCACCATATGTCGCCGAAGCCATCCGCGCTGGGCTGATCACAGGACTGAGACTCTGCTCTCAGTTCCTCCCCGCCCTCGAAGACCAAGCGACACAATTCTTGATCCATCTCCTGCAGGAGACCATCCCGAAGTACCTTGTCTACTACTCGATCTTGAAGCTGGTGCTTCCCGAGCTGGACGCGTTTCTCGGCAAGCACGCCACCCCTATGCCCCAAAATACAGCATACGACGCATGGAAAGCCCTCTATTCGATCGCCCAGACGCGTATGGTGTCTGCGTCACTAATGCCCTCCAATCTCATTGGCTCAAAAGCGGAAGCGGCCTGCGCCAACGCTGAGGTATCTATTGATCTGCGGTGAAAAATCCGCGGGGTTTAATAATTTTCTCAGTGCCGCAAGATAGATGTGAGATCCAATTTCAAACGCTGCTCGAGGTGCCTTCGTCTGTACTGCAGCGTAGCCTGTCAGAAATACGCTTGGCGGCACGGGCATCGAGAAACATGTGCAGCGAGTACAGAATCCGTGAAAGGTTTGCTATCTTTCATACTCTGGCTACAAGACGTTGACCACTAGTTACCTGCCAGAACTTGCCGCCCTGCGCATCGCGAAAGAAGATCTGACCTACATCAACTGGTTCTCGCGCCGTGAAGCGTTCTTCCAACTCCCACAGCTGCGTGAATACGCGACCAAAACCGACCCGAACACGCCGTGGAACGAGTTCACACTGCGCGTAGATTGGACATCCGTCCCACCTAAAACGACGGCGTATCTCGTTCGAGATCAAGAGAAGTACTCGTATCACAAGGAGAATAAAGACTCGGAGATGCCAGCTGCTGTTTTCGACGGCTCTTTTGCCGAGGAAGTCCTTTCGAAACCTGGAAAGTACGCTCTCCTCGAGACTGTAGTGCCCAACAGGTCGGGGTTGTCCTTGACACAAACATTGATCGAGGGGGACTTTTGGACGCAGAAGGTATCATGACTCTAGATCTGCTGCATACTTACAGGTTAGCATTCCTATGTAGTCGTAGAAATCGTTTCGGTTACTTTTTCTGCCATTCTTATATAACTTCTCACCAGACATTCATTTCGTTCCCATACTGCCTGGATTACTTAACTAAACATGCCCTGCACTCGACCATCAGCCGTCACACCATCCAACTTCATCGACTTGATATCCGTCACCTTGCCTGCCCTCCACTCCTCCACCATCGTCTTCGCCTCCACCGGCACGATCTCCGGATCGCGCGTGCCCACCGTAACATGCAGGCGGTCCCGCACATCCTGGGGGAGCTGCGCCACAAATTCCGCGCCCGCCTGCCCCGAATCGCGCACCACCTGTAGGTCATCCACCGTAACAGCCATCACGCGTTCGTTCCACACCACATGCCCCAACGCGCAACGCAGCAGCGGCGCCGCACCCGTCAGTGCAGCACACCGCGCCCATAGCACCTCCGCGCCCGGCTCCTGCCCGAGCGACTTGCTGTGCACGAGCGTGACGTGCGGGCGCCGCGCGACGCGCTGCGCCGTCGTCAGGTGTGCCCAGAATTTCTGCACCGCGCGGTCCCCCTGCGCGATTGGGCCCCCCAGCACGCTGACGAGGTCTACTTCGGGCATGAGCGCATAATACCGCGGCCCCTTCTTTGTCTTTTTCGGTGTCTCCTCGTGCTGCGGCTGCGCTTCCGTCTCCTTTGCCTTGCCTTTCCCCTTTCCCTTTCCCGCTCCCTCCTGGCCCACCGCCCCGCCCGGCGCACCCGCGGCCGCATACCCCCGCGCACGCGCCACGCCCTCCGCGACCTCCTCCGGCGCGGGCGCGCGCAGCCCCAGCACCCGCACGCACCCCGCCACCGCGCGCGCGACCGCGTCCTCCAGCCCCTCCTGCACGTCCATCTCGACGATCGCGTCGACCTCGCCTGGCGCCAGCGCCTCTGTGCCACTGATGAAGCGCCAGATGGCGTCCTCGTGCGCGCCCGCACGCAGCGTCTGGTGGTTCGCGCCGCGCTGCGCGACGCGCGCTGCGCACACCCGGTGCGTCGTCGCCGCGGGCACGCCGCCGTCGAGCGCCCAGTTGAGCGCGAGGAGGCGTACGGGCGGGACGCGCCCTACGGTCGCGGCGCGTAGGGCTGCACGGTGCTGGCGCAGGTGGTTGTTCCTGGAGCGGACGGCGTCAGTGTCCAATACAGAGGCACAGAGCGAGACATGCGTACTTGTCCGCTATGACCACGTCGTGCGTGCGCAGGAGGGCCGTGACGTCCTTAATGAAGAGAGGCGCGGGCTTCTTCGCGCGCACGTCGTCGCTCTGCGTGTGTGCGAAGCCGAATATGTGCGCGAGGGCGACAGACACGGCCGTTTTACCTAGGAATGGAGATGAGCACCGCGACGAAAGAAGGCGCAAAAAAGAATACACACCACATCCAGGGATCGCCACTGGGACGATGATCGTCTTCCCGAACGGCACGTCCGCAGCTGGCGAGGGCCCGGGCGCGGCAGGCAGGTCCCCCTCCTTCGCCGCCGCTAGCAGCGTTGCGCCTTTGGGCGTCGCGAGGTGTGCGAGGAAACGCTCGCGCGTCGCGATGATGCCCTTGCCCTTGTTGTACTCCTCGAACGCGCCATCGTCGCGCGCGATCTCGCCGATCACCCAGCGCACGTACGCGCGCGTCTCCGCGCGGCGCATCTTGCCCTTCGGGAGCGCCGCCTCCCTCATGCCGCCCTTCGCATGCAGTCGCAGGAGCGTCTTCGTCACCTCGCGCCAGTCGCGGTACATCATGTACGGCTCGTCGAACTTGACCTTGAAGAAGAGCGTCGCGCCGGGCGCATACGGCGCAGCGCCCGGCGTCGACGCGACGTGGGTGCGTACGACGAAGCCCTCGACGGGCACGCCGTTCCACGCGCCGGCGGCGCCGACCGCGTCGGTGAACGCGCGCACGTCTGCGATCTTTTGGAGAACCGTCGACGCGGTCTGGATGAAGCCCCACTCGGCCGCGAACGCGTCGACCTGCGCCTGCGGGAGCGTCTTGAAGGCCGTGGTCGACTCGTTGAGCCCGTGGAGATGCAGCCCGGTCTGGTCCGCGGGGTAGCCGAGGACGTGCTCCTCGAACGCGTCGTCGCAGAGCTGGCGGGACAGGGGTCAGGAACGCTTGTAAGCAGGGAGGAGACAGACGCACCTCGGCTATCGCGGTCCAGTTGTTCTCCCAGAGTTGGGCGGCGAGCTGCTCCTCCGTCTTGCCCTTCTGCGCGAAGTACTTGCGCAGCCAGCCCTCGCCCGCCTGGGCGTGGCTCATCTTGTGCCCTGCGATGGGCCCGATGGAATGCTTTGAGGTGATCAGGAGCTTGGTCAGGCTGATTGCCGCGATGAAGATGATGCAGCCATTGGACTTCAGTGATAGGGTGTACGGCGCGGCGGTGTGTGCCTCCAGGGCTTCCCACTGAAGAGGCATTCAGTATGAATGCTCCTAGGAGCACAGGGACACGCACCGTCGTCCACGGAACCTCGCCGATGTTGAAGAACTTGTCGTAGCCGCGCGCCACAATGCGGTACTCCTGCGGGTCGGACTTGTGTGCCTTGGGGAGGTCGACGGTGAAGATCCCACGCGCGAGAGTCGGGAACGGGGAGGGTATGTCGTAGTACTTGAACTCGTCCATCTTCCAGCTGCGCACGGTGATGGAGGCATCGGCAGGGGCGGGGTAGGTCGACGACTTGATGAGCTTCGGCTTGGCTTTGGAGATCTCGTGCAGCTGGGCAACGAGTGCAGAGTCTTTGGGGACAACAGGGCGCGACATGGCGAAAACGAGGAGGATCTCTGCCGTCTTATTCACTCCTGAAACGGTGAGTCAGATGAGAGCAGGAGAGTCAGGAGATTTACATAATGACAATTGTCGGTGCCGGAAAATGTCAACCAAGTCCTCGTTTGGATTTTGGAGGTTGGCAGGAGGAGAGAAGGGCGAGGAGTTGAGCGTTGATAACTTTGCTCAGTAACACTGACTGACATGGGCGCATCAGTGACGTGACGTGACGTGACCATCTTCACCTCGCTCCGAAGTCCCTCCTCGGTCTTGCTTCGTCCCTACTCTGTGGCCTCTGCGCTGAATCCCCCAACATGCCCAAAATATCTTCGAAGAAATCCAAGGTTACGAGCCTCCACATAAGCTCTCCAAAATACTTTAGCCAACGGACACTGTTAGTGGGTGATATGGGACTAAAACTCCAAGAGCTGGTGCGTTGTCGCGCATTTTTGGGTAACTGCGCTTCCTTGAGGTTACATACTACCCAATACATCGATATACACGCTGTTTCGCGACTTTGACGCGCTTTTGGGAACGCAGTCGAGTGATACTGACATGCACTATTTTTTGCAGGAAGTGACTTTTAAATCGATGGAACATATAATTCTGAGCCAAAGAGGAACGATAATTTCCCAGATAATTAAGAAGTGTGTTCCACGCTTGCCTTCCCCGCGTCTCCTCTGACCCTCATGTTCATTTAGGACCCCGAATCTGAAAAAACTAACCCTCACCTTCGTACGTCCAGTGTTTCATCCCAGCGGCCATCCTGAAAGTACCATCGCAGTCAGGGCACCTCCATTCCTACGCAGACGCCCTCGGCGCGCCGCTCATGGACGCGCTGTGTGTGCTGACGCACCTTGAGGAGTTCTACCACAGGGGCGTCTCGGTGGCGCGGCGCACGGAATTTGGGTTCCACAACCTCATGCGCCTCGTTTCCTCCTGGCCCAAACTGCGCGTGGTGCGTGATCCCTCACTTTCTCCAGCTTTTCTTTGGCTGAATTACTGCTGTGTCTGCCAGCTATACGTCGCGGGCGACCTCGAAACAACGGAAGACAGTTCGCATCTCCCTCCCGTGATATGCTCGCTCCAGCGTGCGACGTTCGAATCCTGTACCGGAAAGTTCGAGGACCTCGCGCGTCTGTTTGTCGCGTCGGGAAAGAGCCTCAAGACGTTCGAGGCGTGGGCGATGGGCACCGACAAGGTAAGTTCCAACATCTGAACCTGCAGTTCATCATCCTTGACAGTGCCGCGCCTAGATCGACGTCGTCCTCGCGCAAATCCTGCCCTCCGTAGAGTCGATCAAGATCGGCGGCTGCAGCCACCCCTCGCCCGCGTTCCTGCGCACGCAGCTCGGCACCGCGCGCAACCTGCACACGCTCCACCTCGGCGGCGCGTACGACCGGAGCGGGCGCCTGCGCAGCGCGCTTGCCGAGGCGCTCGTCGCTCCCGCGCCCGCGCCCGCACCGTCCTTTCCCCTTCAGACACCACCTCCCCCACCCGCACCCGCCCCGCGCGCGCGGCCAAACGGAAGACTGTGCCGCGCCCCCGCGAACCCGAATTCCAGTTCTTCCCCGCGCTCCGCCACCTCGCGTACCCGCCGCCGGGGACAGCGCGACGACGGGCAAGGAGAACGAGAGCGCGTGGGAGCACATCGGCGAGGAGGCGCTGCGTGCAGCGGCCGCGGCGCGCGGGGTCTCCGCCGTGCGCGCGCGCGACCTAGAGTACCGCGCCGACAACACGGCGCGCACGGCGGCCCTTAAGCGGTGGAATCGCGCCGCGGGGTGGTGATGCCCGTCTTGTCCGTCGTCCGTTAATCTGTGCTGTCTGTCATGATACCTTGTGCGCATACTTACCTACGATCTATCTCTTTATACTTACTTACTTACCGTCTATCATCTGTATATTATCCAAGTCTACACACGTCGGTCTGCTTGACCGAACGCTGACATTTCACCGCGTGCGTCGCGCGGCGGTCGCCCAAATGGGTCGGGGATCGTTGCGAATGCAATGTGCTGGGCGCGGCAGCTCCCATGTATGCGGATACTCATCGATGCTGGCATCCTCAGCAAAAGTTCGCAAGCACTTCGCAGAAATTGGGAGAGTTGGTTTGTCATGGGTCCGAACTCGAGATTTGCCAGCTATGCAGCCACCTACGCGAGCTTTTTTTTTGCGTTATTCTGTCCGCCCTCTATCCATCCTTCGCGTACGCGACGACGTGCGACTACGTCATCGTTGGCGGTGGCGCGACTGGCCTCTCACTCGCCGTCCGCCTCTCGGAGGATCCGACGAAAAGCGTCGTGGTGCTGGAGGCGGGGAACAGCGGGATCGGCAAGTGCGCTACAACTGTTGCATTTTTGTGGGATTGCGACGACAAACTGACGGACGTATATCACGCTGCAGTCCCAACATCACGAATCTGCGGCTCAACGCTGGGAATTTCGGAACGGCGAATGATTGGCGCGTTTTATCACATTATACTCCAGTTCCGATTGGAAGCTCATCTGAATATATATACAGGCAATTTGTGACGGTTCCGCAGGCGGACGTCGGGAATAGAACACAGGCGCAAGTTCAGGGCAGAGTCTTAGGGTGCCTTTGGATGTTTTCTTAATCTTCGTTCTCTGATGGTTACTCAGAGGCGGTTCCACTATCAACTCCGGGATGTATATTCGGTTAACTGAATCTCGTCTCCCATTTATCCAGTTTGTTTCACTTATTTTCTTTTTTTTTTTTTCCATTTTTTGTCCTACGCCCCTTGCATGCTAAAGCTCGTCCTGTCTCAAGGATAGTACGTTTCGATTACTTCTTTAGCCTTCGACCTTTGGTATGACCGGCCAGCGGCCGTTACCATAGGTTCACGTTGGAGTTACGGGTTCTGTGATCGTAGATCAACCTAGTCTTTAACAGACGCGCTGGAAACGCGAGCGCCAAAGGATGGAATTGGAATCCATGTTCGCCGCAGTGAAGAAGGTGCGCATCCTCTGCCTCTTACGCGTATATACTACACATATGTATGAATGGCCCCAGAGCGAACACTTCCACCCCCCGTCACAGACGGAGATCGACGCTCTGGGGCTGACCTTCAATCCACGATTTCATGGGTTCGCGGGTCCCATTTCGTTGATGATACAAGCCGTGAATGTGTCCCAGTCAGCCATAATTAATTCAAATTCAGGTACTACTGCTATATGTGCTGATCTTCGGGCAGTTTCTTCCCAGAATTCGCCATCCCCACCTTGCAAAATCTCGGACACAAGGTGAACGTCGACCCAAACGGCGGCGATCATAACGGTGCCAGTTGAGACTTCCTGGCGAGTCTTTCCCCACCCTGGCCTGCTTAGACTAATTCTTGATAGACGGCACTGCCCGACTCGAGCACCCGATCTTACGCCGTCTCTGGATACTGTGAGCATTTACTTCATGGGTTCAATTATAGTTCAAGGGTTCATCTCGCAGATTTGCCCGTGGCCAACCGGACAAATTTGCATGTGATGACAAGAGCCAAGGCTCCAAGATTCTCTGGTCGAACGAGACACAGGGTGGTCTGGCAGTAGCAACAGGGGTAGAGTATCTTGCTCTCAACGAATCTGGTCGCGACTCCCCGAACTATCGCAAGTCATTTTCGTTGCAAGTTCGATCGGTGAAATTTAACTCGACAACAGATGCCAGGAATGTCATAATCAGCGGCAGTGCTCTGAATACACCGAAGGTTCTGGAGTTAAGCGGGATTGGGGACCCAGAAATTTTGAGAAGGTAGGTTGTTTACTGATCTAAGATGTTGCTGTATCCTACGCGACTCACATTTGTTCAGCCTCGGAATCGACATTGTACTCGATCTCCCTGGCGTCGGGGCAACCTTTGTAACCGTCCGTGCTAGTCTCCCCCTGATCCACGGTATATATTCATTTCGTGGCGAACACTAGAGCCTATCATGACCGCGTCCTACCTCCTAAAAAACGGAACAGTTAACGGTACGAATAACAAACGCTGACCGGGGTCTATCATCAATTCAACATAACTGGCAGCCGGAAACGCAATCCGCTCTGCCATCATCGACGCCCAGCCGTTCACGGGATACCTCTCTGCAGCTGATCTCCAGCGCTCTGAAGAACTGCTCTCGACTAAGCCTGAGCTCCTTTCCGAGGCGCAGTTCGAGGTCATGAAGGACTTGATCATGAGGGCGTGCCTCAGATGGAGTTTGCTTGGGTATGTTACTCGTTCAGATACACGTATCCAATGATTCTTATGGCGACGCAGAACATCGCTGCAGATGCCAACAACGTGTCGACTTTGACTTTTGATCGACTCATTTTGCTCAAGCCGCTTTCTCGCGGGACTGTGGTAAGCAAATCGTCGTCCTTCGGCGACCAGGATGGCGAATACTGTATGAATAGCATATCAACTCCATGAATCCGCTGGACCCTCCGTGATTGATCCCAAATAGGCATTTCGCTCTGGACTTGTCGAATGACTCGCTTATTATCTGCAGTCTGAGCGCACCGCACGACAAAGTGGGGGACATCCATGCAATTGTCCTCACTAAGTTCGGTCGACTGATATCATTATCTCCAGTTTGCTTTCGTCAAAGCCGTCCAATTTACACGCACAATCGTTGACACCGAGCATTGTTTCTGGTTCATATTTTGTCATTCATTCAATGTTCAGGAACTGACGTGTGATTCCCTAACAGGCCCCGTTGTGCCCGATGCGAAGGTTCAAACAGAAGCTGATTTCCCAATTATGTCAACACCAAGTCGGTTTCTGAGTGAGACTGTCATATCCTCATTGAATAACTATTACTTACCGACAAAGACATCATTTCGTGGGCACTTCTGCGATGACACCGCGGGTTGAAGGCGGAGTCGTGGATCCTTCTCTGCGTGTGGTCCGCTGATTCCCATGTTGCTCGCGTTTCTGCTAAGTTTGAACAACACAGTATGGGACGAAAAACGTACGCGTGGCAGATCTATCCGTCATCAGTAACCTTCGGAGCATCCATACTGTCTCACGTGAGCTCTAAATCTGAATTGATGCTGTTTGCTGGTCTGCGATGTACGACGTTGCTTCTTACAGTGGCTTATATGGTGGCGGACCGGGCTGCTGAGATCATCAAGGCAGAAGACTAGTTCGTCGTAAATTCTAGAACTGGTACCAATGCTGTATTTCTTCGACAGAGTGCCATAATATCGTCCTGAATGATTCTACGTCGTCGAACTTCATAAAATCTAACTAGCTCGAAGCTATAGGACTACTAGGAGCCCGCGCGCAGCGCAAAAGGCATGCTGTCGCGGAGCTCAGATGTTGTGCGGTCCCGGAGAATACTCTGGTGGATCCGACCCGTTCACAAATGGCCACGCTGCGCAAACTCGACCAGGAAGACTCGGCCGCTGCTATTGCCGCATCAACCTGGCGCCACTCTTCATCTGGGCGCAATTGGTGTAGCGCTTGGCGTTGTACATTCCAAGTTGTATGGTCTCGAGGGTCCGACACGCAGGTGCTTCGCAAATGCTCGATATCACCCAGGAGAGGCTGCCTGCCATCTGGTACCGTTCTTGTTCGAGGTCCAGATGACGCAGACCATCAAGGTGACTCAAGTCGGGTCTGCCGAGAGCGCTGTTGTCTGTGGTAAGGTTAGAAGTGCAGTCAGCTTGTGGGGCAGACACTCGCCTATATAGCAACTGTCGAGCGTCAGGGATCGCAACGCCCCAGCTGCACGATCTACGAGGTATGCATTGACGAGCGGCCACACTTCGACTTCGCGCAAGGTGAGTGTGGAGATCTGCGGATCCACTGAGAGTAGCCACTCCAGTATGCCAGGGTCAGACACGTCCAGTGTATGGAGGTTGCGCGGAAGAGTCGTTGTTCGTGGCTGTGAGGACGATATGTACGTCTCCGATTGCAATCCCAGTGACAGCGATTCTAGGAGCGGGAAGGAGCAGACGTAGTCGACGAGGTCCTCCAGCGGGACCTCGTTATACAGATCCAATCGTAGATGGGTAAGCGACACAGCAAAGGTTTGTGGAAATTTGAGAGAGTCGAATCGGCAATCGACCGACAAGCGTACAGGAGAGAGACCCGAGTCTGAAAGGGCAGTGAGAATGTCCGTCGCTGAGAATACTGGGGCTCCGTAAGACGAACGGTGGTGTAATTTGACTTCTTCGATGTATGGAAGAAAAGTCACGAGTGGAGACTCGATGAGCTGCATGAACCTCGATACGGTGTCTTTCCTACGGTCCCGGATAAGGTAGACCGAGGAAAAAAGGTACAGTCTGCTCCTCGGGAGCCATGCCCGGCATACAAGACCACAAGCGGCAAGCGTGCGCTGGTGAGAATGTGCAAAGTCGATGGTTAGATCGACAAGCTCCCCTGGAAACGTCGACATTTAGAGGACGGAGTAAAATCCAATCGTTTGGATGCCGTGGTTGGTTGACACTTTGGCCGCGGCCTTACTTGGATGTTCGTCGGAATCACAGTGGGATGAAGCAAGCGAATCCGGGATCACCCGATTCGGGTAATCCCGGACGTCGGGTATTGACTCTGCTTGCGACGATCACAAAACAATAAATCCCCCCCTTCCGAAAAGGTAAGGTGAAATCCGGGGCACATGTGGTAGCTAATGCCACATATTTTCCCCCAGAACCATAAGCTAACAGTACAGGAAGAATAGATCGGAATCGTTGCTTGCGCATCATGATTCCTTGCAATTTTTGCCCTCGATTTCTGCCCCCATCAATGCCTTGAGCATGTACAATAGGGAAACCATTCGTAGCTCTTGGCGTCACCGCCGGCGTTCATTCCGGCCATGTCTCTACATTCACCGCGATGCAGTGCTCTAGCTGTTTGGATCACCCGGCCGCAGGTCAGTACCAGTCTGCCATACAGAGTTGTACTGATGGTATCAAGATAAATCTCTATGCGCTAACTCATATGGCTGGACACTGCGCACGTTGGGTGGGGACCCGAGAAGAAACTTGTGGCCTGCTGCGATAACCGCAGCTTCGAAGCTATTTCTGCCATCTGAGTCACCTGTTTCACTAATAATTGACAACGGAACTGGGGTATGCTGCGTATTACTCACCTTTCCATCGCTGTGCTGTAGCTACGAAACCACGCCTCTTCTATTCTATAAAACCCAAGACTGGTTTCTTGGTGGTTCCGACCGGCTCCCTTCTACCAAGTAATATTAATCTTTATCATGTTGGCATTCACGGGAGAAGCTGGCGCTGCTCTCGCATTTCTTCTCGGAGTGCGTCTTTACACATCACCTTTTTTCTCACTAATAGATTTTCGTAGTACCTGGTTGTATTCGCATGGATGCTGTTCGCGTACCTCAACTACCTGATAAAATGGCGTTCACGATATTCTTTGATCTTCTTCCATGTCATCGTCCGCATCGCCTCCCAAGCGTGCGGCATTGGCTTCGGAATCCTCGGGTTCCGCAATACTAGTCTCTTCCTTGCGTTCCTGATCCTCGGTGCTGAGGGCTATTTCTCCCTGGTATATTCCTCTCTTTTCTTTCTCATGATCGTTCTGGTTCTCATATCAGCCGCCAGGTTCTCTGTGCCTTCCGCTTTCTTGTATCATGGCACCAGCACAACCTCGCCAGCGGCTCTTCCTGGCTCGAGCCACGCGAAACACACGACCCCAATGCGCCCAAGCCCAATAAATCGCGCAAACTCCTCGTGTTCATCTTCCTCGGCCCGTTCGCGCTGCTCATCTACCGCAACAACCCTATGGTCGCCATCCACTCGATACTCGTCATTTCAAACTTCGCGATCATCATCGGCGGGGCGTACCTCGCAGGAGCAGACTACAATGATATCAACTCCCGCGACACCCAGCACCGACTGGAAATATCGAAAATCACCCGGACGGCGGGCCAGAGTGTGTTCCTCGCGTGCAATGCGCTTCTGCTGGTGGCGATCCTGATCACGATCCGCAACAACCTGCGCTACGGTGACCGTTCGAACAGGAAGCGGTCGGGTCCCGGAATCCACCTGACGCTCATCCTTATCTTGCTCGCATGGTTCCCGCTGATGGTCCGCGGTGTATTCGGTATCCTGCAGTCTGTCATTTTTGGGGTGGGTCAATTTTAGCTTTGAACGTCACATCTCATGACACTAATACGCCTCTTTTAGCTCTCGTACTTTGACCGTTAGCCACGTTCTCCTTGCTCACTGCAGAAACAGATGCTGACATACGCATCTTTCAGCGGAGAATTATACAGATTCGGGCTTCAAGCCATATTTTACAGTGATCGAGTACGAACTGGGAGTCTTCCCTGAATGGTTGACGTGAGTCCTGTGTCATGATTTCCTTGTCGAAGTGGTACTGACCGAGAATTCAGATGTGTTATCCTCAATTTCACGTATGTGACGTCGCGACCAGATTCACCCAGAGCTACGCCTCCAACAGACAACGGGAGCAGGGAGTACTTGCAACTGAAGAAACAAGTAGATGTGTAGACGGATCCGATTCGTGCGGGACACTTGTCGAAGGTTGAATATCTGATATGCTCCGTCCAAGCCTTGTGAAGACGTTGATTTTTTGATGAATGTGCTCTTAAATAATTGTTAAGTTGGGACCAAGGGCAAGCCGTAATAAATGAATATCGTCTCGAAAGGTGTGGGTCTCTACTACGGTCGAAGACCTCTTCTCCTCCCCTTTTCAAATTTCGTTTTCGTGTGTTGGCCAACATTTTGGTTCCTTCGACGCGCAGTACTACATCAATGGAATGAAACCCCTTTCCACCTCCATGCGCAGGATATTGGAAGTTTTCTGTCGAATCGCACGCTCACTCCAAACAACGTGAACAAATAGACGCAACTTAAACTTGACCGTATGGGTGTTCACTTCGACGAGTGCCCTCGAACATTGCAGACTCATGTGCTTCGTCTTCAACCGGCAGCTGCCTTGACTCACGCAAACATCCCTTGCCTTGTTTGGGCGGAAGACGCGCTCTCATTTGTCCACCTTGTACCGACAGAGTTGTTCGCACTGCAACTCCTCGTTCCGGACGATAAGCTCGAGGAAGCCGCAGCGATCATAACCTCTGCCATGCCTTTCGAACGCATGTCAAGTCCTCCTGAGCACTGGTTGGAATGGAAGCTGGTCGATCCCCGCCGCCCTCATGCTTCCCTGATTCATTGCACCTCAAAAGCACGATTCCCGACGATGTGCGGGACGACGATGATCCTGGGACATATACCTCCATCCCCAGTCATTTTTCTCTATTGACATCTCCGACCACACCCGCTCTATCACGCTCGCATCTACCCTCCCCCCTGCATTTGCCGCACTCCGCTTCCTCACGCGCCCAGCATTCCTGGACGCTCTCATCGATACGATTATCGATCCGCCCAGCGGGCTCCACGTATTTCGTTTCTCGATGATGCTCAGTGTCTATATAACGTATTTCTGCATCTACACGCTGCTTGTATATCCGTGTGTGTTCCCTAATGGCGAGTTGGAACCGGAGCACGCGAGTGTGCTCAATAGTCTGCGCCCCGAAAATCGGCCGATATTCGAGACGCGGATACGGGGCAAAAAGGGGGCCGGGTGGCTAGAGGAAATGCTTGCCCGACGAGAATTTATGAAGACCACGGGTATGCTTTTTTGCATGGGGGCTGCTTAAACACCTGTAAGAACTGATAACTTTTCGTCAGGAAACCGATCAACCGGCCTTTACCTATCGACTCATTGGCCGCAAGAAACATTCGCGCCCGGCGTGAGACTGAGGCGTTGGATGCGCGTGGAGTTGTCGGAAGTCCCGGCCATGAGATTACTGCCAAAGGGTCGGTGACTTCTTTCTTCCCAATATAGCTTTTACATTTTACGTTCAGACGTCCGCTGAGGCCTTCGATCGCCAGGCCCGAGCAGGCTTCACGAGTCATGTCTGTGCGACGTGTCGCAACTTTGGCATACCGGTTGATCCGCTAAGTCCTTAGAAGCGTACGAAGATTACTAAATGTGTTGCTCTTGTGGAATAGCGTATGAGGATCGCTGAATGTGTATGAGAGGGTTATTCAATTAAAGCGACTCAGCCCTTCCGACGGTCTTGTTCGATGAGAGTAGGGCACAAACCTGAATGTGCTCCAAACTTCTCGAAGTTTGGTCATAGCCGCTGCTATCTTCATCGCTGTCTGTCGCGTCTGCGTTTCACGTTGATCCATTGTAAAAAGGTAGGTCAGGTGGGCAAATATGAAATTACTGGTGTCTCAAGCTAGCTCGCCTCAACTCGCGACTATCGATATGTTACCAAAAAGGCTCCTGACACCGGCAGAAAAAATATTCAGGTCAGCAGCAGCTGCCCGCGTGTCGGCCATGCTTGTCGGGGGTGGCGCCATAAAAATGCACGGCAATCCTCGAGAGACCCGCGTAAGTAATTTTCTTCGATCCAGTTAACGTTAATTTTGAATCATACATTACTGTTTGAAGGATCTTGACATCAACATCGCTGCTTCCAGTATCGATGTACTCGATCTGTCTGGATTTTCCGTTCGAGAATCGAGTAGTAGAAACGCCCAAAGTCGAGGAGCCCGGAGCTATAAAGCACATGGGGGGTCGACACCCTTGACGCTGTAAAATGCGACTTGTTCGCCTCACCAGAGGTCGAGCACCTGTTGGACTGGACGGAGACGAACGGCGTTATCCGTTACGCCAACCGCGAACTCCTCTTGCTTGACAAGATTCGAACGTTCGGCGACCGCCACGACAGTAACCTGAGAAAAAAAACAAAATGATCTCTCGGACATTCTACATCTGGCAGGGCTAATGGAAACAAAACAGGAGAAAGTCTCCAATACGTTGATAAAAGGATCTTGCCAGACGGCGAGATTCACGCGTTTTGGCTTGAATTGTACTCTCAATACTCCGACGAGGAAGAAATGGTTGCCATGTTTCTGAATTCCGTTGGAGTCCAACCGCCGCCAGCGAGTCTTTCTTAAATTTGTTTGTGTGGGTATACTGACCTCCGAGTACAGAAATAGGTGGGAAGCGCGTAGCTTTGAGGACGAGAATCATTGTCTTCACTTTTTTTTGTAACTTCAGCGTCCCTCGAGCAATGAAAGATACCCGAATCGCGATTGATAAGTAAGGAATGTACAGGCTAGCGACGTATCTGCTATTGGTCCTACACTCCTGTCCGTGCACCATACCCAAAGCCGTGCCCAGGGACCGCCCGCCGTTGGAGGCATCCGAATAGACGCTGCTCTCTCGTGACAGCCTCGCGAAGGGATGGGGTCGCCCAATGAGCAGGAGCCGCGAGTTGTCTGTCTGGGCCGTATTGTTGCTCCCCATCGACATGCTCGAGAGCTGGAGCGAAGCAGACGGCGCCAAATGAAGGTAACTGGCACCACTCTCGGGAACGTGTACAGTGCCCGCCGCAGATCCCATCGACGATAAGTCCGCGTCATGCCCAATGTCCATCTCCTGGGCAGCAAACCGCGCCCACCCCGACTCCCGCCTCCGCCGCCCCAGACTCGGCGCATGGGTCAGCCGGTCCCCTCCTTCCCGCGCATCTCCGTCTCCCCGCGGCGCCGTGCCCAGACTCGCAGCGCCCGTGACCGCACTGATCGCACCCAGAACGCTCGCCCGGATCGCCTGCGTCCACCCCTCGCCCTCCGTGGCCGCCTCCTCGCGCGCGGCACCCCCCGGCGTCGGCAGCGGCGTCCACGCACCCGCCCCGCCCGCGCCGCGCGCCGCGAAGCTCTCCCGCCGCCACGGCACGTCCAGCCCGCCCGCACAGGCCCATGAAGCGCGGGTGCGCCGCCCGCTCGCGCGGCGTGCCTTGCGCGTCGCCCCGAAGTCGAATTCCGCGAGCTGCGGCGGGGCGTGCGTGTTCATCCCGAGCGCGGTGCTCGTGCGGCTGGAGGAGGCGGAGCCGTTGGTGACGCACAGCGGGCCGAGCGTCGACGCGCTGTGGAGGGACGAGCGGACGCTCCCGCGGCGGCTGCTTGCGGCGCTCCTGGTGCCGGGGGTGTTGGCGGCGATGCGGTGCGGGTCGCTACCCGCGAGGTGCGCAGGGAGCGGGCGCAAGGTGGGGTACGGGCCGCTGTTGGAGACTGGGATCGGGAGCGGTGCTGGGGGAAGCGGATACGCGGTGCTGTCCGCGAGCTCTTGGTGCTGTCCGTAGTCCGCGTAGCCCGCGCTGTCGGCAAACGGATCTTGTTGAGGCGGCTGATATGGCGGGTTAAACGGGTCGTCTGGATGCTGATACGACGCGCGCGCATCAAAGTAGCTCTCCGAGCGCTTGGGCTCCCCCGCATCTCGGTCCCCTGCAAACGACCGGTCCGGCTCCGTCCCCCCTTGGCTTCGTCGACCACCACGGGGTCCCATGCGATGTTGGCGACGTCGTGCCTGCGAGCGCGAATACGGATGCAGTAAGCGATGAGGGCGGCGAGGCAGGCGATACTGACAATGACGCCGAAAGCAATGCCGGTGTAGAACGGGGGGCCATGTGCCATGCTGGTGGTGGAGGGGTTCGACGTCGCACTTGAGCCCGTACTGGATGAAGAAACGGAAGTAGTAGTGGGGGTCGTCAACGCGGTCGAGGAGGACGAAGATGGCATAGGTGACGAGGGTGAGGAGGATACGCTCGTTGTGACCAGCGCGACCATGGAGGTGATGGAGGACGAGGCAGCGAAGACCGACGAGGGTGTTGTCGTTGAGGCAACGACGGCACTGGAGGAGATGGCAGAGACGGAGGTGATCAGTGTCGATGCTAACGTCAGGAAAGACGACGGGGACGCGGTTCTGTCAATTCTCGCACTCTGCGTAGCGGTCGCTCTCCCTGATTGTGTCAGGAGAGTGCTCGTGATCGCGCCCAGTATTGACTGCACTTGCTGAGGCGCATTGTTCTGTGGCTCGACCTCCTGCGGATCGGTGGTATAGTACGAGCCATCTCCTACAATGGCGGGGTCCCTGGCGCGATATTGCCGATGTCAAGCTGGGGAACGGGCGACCGCACCCGTAGACGCTTAGGTCTCATGTAACGTCTTCGCATGGCGTGATTATAGGAAGATTGCAAGATGTTATGAATACGCTGCCTGAGCGAGTGAAGATGGAATGAATTTCGGCCTGCGTGAAGATAATGAGGGGGGCGGTAGAGGGAGAAAGGAGAAGGAGATGTACCGGGAGAGGGGCTGACGGATATAAAATGTGAATTTGCTTCCAGTCCGATTGTCAGCCACATAAATGCGGCGATTTAGTGTCCTTGCGAAGCCCAATGCACATGGCCAGAACTGTACTGCGATCGTTGTATGGAGTCAATGGCCGTGCAAGAAGGACAGTTCCCGATATCCATACCTGCTGTAAGCCTATGAAATTTACAAGCCTCGCAAAGCCTACTCCAATTCCGATAGAATACCCATCGCACACAAAAGTCAATCTGAACGTTCAATGGCATTCGTGGGGTAAAAGCTGCTCAGTGAATAGAAAAGGGCAAGCTCTACAGCTCTGGACTGGCAGACCAGCAGTCGCCACTCAAAGGCTTGATCTGTCGGCATTACATGTCCCATGACTGCGTCCCATGTCGTTTGATGCGGTTTCTTGGAGTTGCCCGTCGTTTATACCGATATCGTCATTCCAAGCTATTTAAGCAAGGCAACTGGAGTCAAAGGCGTTGGGACAACGCCAAACACAAGGTGCGCTGACTAAACAACAAGTATGACATCACGTGGTCTCTTTCCCAGCACGATGTCATTGTTCACACTGAGTTCCGAGTTCAGTGCAAGTTCATTGTCCATTCAAGTCATTTTCTTAGTTTCATTTACTGAAAAAAAAGAGAATGTGTATTTACAGATCCATTTCAATTATTTCCTTTGTGAATTTAAGTTACAAAAAGCCTTAAGAAGGTCAGGTTGACAATGGATATGTTCTAAATTAAGTCCTTTTGCAGAGACAATTTACACATCTGCCACATCAATTTTCAAGGCAAATTTTCTGTCATTCTCTGCTCAGTAGTCTTATATATGCATCCAGTAGAGTACAGCAACATTGATGCTACAATAAAACCTGCAGATATATATTAGTGCTAGCTAATTTCTGTAGTGGAAGAGGAGAAAACGGAGGAGAAAAGGAACAGCATCTTATACATACGCTAAATGGAAAAGGGGAAAACGGAATAAAGGAATGGGATAGAAAAATAAAATAAGACAGCATCTTACGCGGTTCGAACACCAGCACCAAACCAACTTTCGTAAAGATATTCACGTAGGCCAAACATTACATTATGACACGCTGGCACTCTCGGTGAAGAGTGGCGAAATTGGTCAGCATTTGTCCGCTTTAGGCAATGTCATAGTGGGGAGGGGGGAGCAGCGAGCGAAAGCGCGGGCGGCGGAGAGCAACGGGCGGCAGCGGGCGCAAGCGCGTGGCGGGGAGCAAACGCGGGTGGCCCGGGCGGAAGCGGGAGCAGCGAGCGGAAGCAGACGAAGAGGAAGGGCTGAGCTACTAACAAAGGCAAACAGCGGATCAAATTGGGAAGGCGCGCCACCTGTCGTGCACGGACCACGCGGCGCATGCACACGGGCCAGGAGGCGCATGCGACACCCGCCGCAATACCCGTCGCGGTGGGGGCTGCCCCCGCCGCCAGCCGTGCCAAATCCTAGCCCTACGACCTGGAGATCAGCGGTTTACGGATCGGGCCACCGCTGACGTCTCCATCCCCAATGAAAACTACGGCTGTCTCGATTTCCTCTCAGATGTGTGATGAAGCAAGGGAACAAGACAAGTCCTCCTCGTGCCGTCTCAACCGATCACAAATTATAACATTCAATTTCACACAAAGGACACGAACACAATGAACTCCGCTTTAAGTACACATGAATCCGGAAACATTTCTGATCGTGCTTCCCGAGATCCAACCGTTGTCGGTACTGCGACCACACGAGCTTGGAGCTCCCTTCATCCAAAGAAGCACCTGAGAATTCAAGGTGAGATTCTTTATCCGGTGTAATTCATGGAGAGCACTTACTTGAACGACGAGATCGCGTCGTTGAATGCGACAGTTGCATCAACGTTGAGGTTCGGAATACCGGGGTCTCTGATGGGTCCGAGGCTACTGCCACCGCAGTTTGCATCGCTGTGTTCGCAACATTAGACACCACAGGGGGGACTCCAGTGCTCGGGGGAATACTTGCATAAAAAAGAAGCAGTCCTGCCCAGAATCGGGCCCGACGCTCGAGATGTTGTCGTTAAACACAAGAGGGACGTTGACACACTGGCCGCTGGAGCCGTGGAGCGTGGTGCATTGGCCGGTAAAGTCGGCGTCGACGCAGACGAAGCTGGGGGAGTGGACGTGAGCGTTCAAAGCAGGGGGTCTGCGGGCGGACGTACACGTTGCCTTGGGTGCGGGCGGAAAGTGCGCCCTGTGGAAGATATCAGTTGGGTAAAGGGGATATAAGACGCTGAGGGTGGCCATTACCAGGTCGCGTTCAGGTGCCGGGATGGCGTAGACGAGGGGGATGAGCGCGAAGAAGGCAGTAGTGAACTTCATTCTGAGTTAAGAACGAGAAGTCAGAACTTGTGAAAGTGACTTGCTTTCCAGCGTTCAACTCCTCAGGCTTTATACAAATCGCACTCGATAGTTGAATAAGGAATCGGCTCACTGATCCATGTTCAACGGGCAAGATCAGCAGTGCAAACTCACCTCGGGCTTGCCTCGGGCCGTAATTGTAAGCACCCAGGCACGCATCGGCGGTCCAAATGGCATGTATGGGGAACCCTTCGAGCTTCTAATCCCTCCTCTCGTCCACAAAGTAGGGGGAATCACTTACAAATGCGCCCCGACCATCCCCGTGTCTATTATCAGCAACCCGCCACCATTGTTAGACCACCGGAACGGCAAGACTCAATCTCCTGGGCGCTGATACGCTACTGCCTTTCAATTGCAACTCCTAATAAGAGTTCGGGGGAGAACGGCCATACGGCAGGTTGAGTCAGTTACTGCGCCGACGGTGGATATGGGATGGAATCACACCGGAAATGGAAAAATTTCAGCTCGAGCTGAAACTGTGGCCGAAATCTTGAGCATCAGATGCAAAGTCAGCACGTCTAAAATCGCACCTGAAATGGGGGATTTCAGACAGACTGAAACTGCACCTGAAAATATGAGAATTAGTTACGAAATCAGCACAGATGAAACTCGTAGTATCGGATGCACTTACAGAAAGGCTGAGTTTGTCGCTGAAACCAAGGTTTTCAGACGCCGCTTCGGCTGCACTGAAACTGACGAATTCAGCCATGCCAAAAGCGGCACCGAAAACAATAGGTTCAACAATGGGGAAAGGAAAGCAGGAGATTTGGAGGCGCCGAGACGTACATATCGGAGCCTGCGATCGAGAGAGTAGGCTGCATCGAATACACTAAATATGTAGCTTGGAGATTGCCTTGGCCCGGTCAAATCAAGTTGCGGAGGATTTCGATGGATTGACGGTTCTTGCGGGTGAGAATGACACTCGGGGAAGACAAACATAAATTTTGGGGTTGGGTATGTACAGTAACTTGAAGTTTAGACAGATTGAAGGAGTTGCTGGAGGCGTCGGCATGGGCCTGGATAGGGACGGGGACGGGGACGGCGCGCGATGGGTATGATTGAGAAGCCGAGCCCACTGTCTGCATACCGCGTGCGTGTCGGCTGGAAACCGCAGAATGAAGAGCGCAGAATGGAGAGTGGGTGGGAATTCACAGCCTAGTGCCTATTAGCAAGTAATAGCATAGGAATGACTCTTGAGAGAGCCATTCGCCGAGGCGTCCCGATTGCAGCTACATATATAATGCGCCCGAGGAGCCTGTCGCGCGCGGTGTCGCAAGGGCACTATTGCGGCGCGCCAATGCTGAGGGGATAGCAGGTAAGCAAGGAGCCGCAGAGTCGCCGTGGCCACGGAGAATCAGAAGTTGTGGGCTGCGGGGCGTGACGTCGCCGCCGCTTTTGCTGCGTCCCTGCCTGGCCCCCACGCCCACTGGCATGCTGCTGGCTCTCATCGCAGCCCGACTCGGAAGAGCGGCGACGGCAAGAAGGTGGGAGCAGACGGACAGAAGGCTAGGCATTCTGTTTGTCCTGATGATCTTCGAGGGGTGAAAATCGCTCATCCTTGTGTCCAAACGCCCTGGAATTTATACGTTATCAAAAGAATCTCCCAGAGGAAGCAGCGCGATTCCAAGCGAGACAACATAGTTCCCGACTATCGCGATTCTGTGTGAGACCTGTGGTTCTGGCGAAAGGATGGGCACCGAGCAATGGTAGAACAGGGCGGGGCATCACCTGGGAGACGCGTCAGCGACGAGAGACATGTCGTGGATGGCGGTGACGCGGAGAACTTTGGTCACACGTGACGCGACACTATGTCACGCACTGAGGACGGGATCAACGAGACCCTCTCGCTGGGCGCTACCTTTTCAGCTGGCGCAGTGCCCATTCACTGGCGCTACCTTTCCGCTGGCGCTGTCCCCTTCCTGCTGGCGCAGGGGCCTTTTTCTGCGTCCCCGTATGAATAAATTTCTCAATTTTCGCCTTGATTTTCGCGACTTTTTGTGAGTTTTGAATGAACTGTTTCGGGGGCCGGCCCGGATGGCTGGGGTTTTCCACCCCAGACCCCGACCGCTGGCGTGGGGCCTGACGCTCGCCGCTGGGCCCGCTGCGCGGAGCAGTCACTCGTCGGGGGCGACCCATCTGGCGATGCTTATCACCCCTCTATAATCCACACTCCTCAAGCACTCTTAGGAGTAACCAAGGGTTTCCAACACACGCAATAGAATTCGGGGGAACACCTATTGCGGCCCCTATTTCCCTGTTCAGTGGCGAGGACTCGAAAATCTCAATTGATAAAAATCAATGCGATGGTAGGTAGGTATATTCCGGCGCGGTCCCGTTAAGAGACAGCCGGGGCCCGTACTACACACATTTTTTTTTTTTTTGGTGGAGCAACTCAGAGAAGGGCATGCTGATTTGATCAGCTCCCAACTCACGCTGGTTTTGGGAAGATATCCCAAGATTTACTACCTAAGCTCCCTGGGGAAATGCTCTTACGCACACCCATCAACAGGCAGTGTGGGACTTGGTAGTTATCGCTAGCAACTAGCGATTCCGCCCCGGTGGACGGAAGTTACCTATACCCACTAAAACCCCAGACTGCCAGATCCAGTTTTCTGGCAGATTTTCATTGTCCATCAGGACACCATCCCAAGTTTTTAATACCATGTTGATGTTTAGAGCTCGGTTTCCATAGCGTGAAGTATCGGTTAGTAACCGGTCGATTTTCAAGCAGTTGTTCATGCAAGCAGTCCACCTATTATGAATTTCTATTTCACTGTGGACTGATTTGCGCGACATAAGTCTTTCACACCGAATTTTCCATACAAGGAACACTGATTCACCCGCAATTATTTTAAATAATCTATTAGCTTTGGGCCCACCGTAGAGGGTTCTCTTTTGAGGCCCACCCCTTCCCCATAGCCTCAACGGCACCCATGGGACTGTAAACCCTGTATATATATGCATGGGCTTGACAGTCAGGAAGGGTCAGCAGGAATCAACTTAAGCCTGCATGCCATTTCAGACATGCAGACCGACAGAGGATTTAGTACTCTCCAGCCGCATGAGGCTATTAGTCCTCATACGCCACGGCCCACCACCCACCGACTCTAGGGTGGCTTCCCATTGCCTCCCTGGTTGCTTCATTTGAGGACTGGTACCTTGTACGGATCCGCAGCCATGGAGACTCTCTGTCTTGCTGCACGCCACCGCCATGCGACTAACCACCTTGCACAAAGTGCCAGGCACAGGGTGTCCTGAGACCTGCCGGTCCATTCGGATGGTTTTGATAAGCAGTCCCCCAACTTATTTCACCTATCCCTTGAGGGGACCCTGCCGGGATTTGGCAAAAAGTAGTTTTTATGTCGTACTTGGGACGTGCTCTGCTCAGGCAGTCAAAGCATAGTTTAAGCGTCTTCCCAGACGTGGAGCGTGGCACAGACCAACATTGCTCCCCCAGATATGAGCCAGAGGGGACTCCATTATGGATAATGCAAGTGGTCCACCATAGCCAGGCAGCGGGTCCACTATTTGAGGCATCGGGTCCACCATTTTTCAGGCTTTCCATACCTGTCAAGCTTTCCATACCAGACGGCCAAGTAAACCATGCACAGGGCATTGGATCCGCTATTTTTCAAGCATTTCATACCCCCATCCAATAGCAGGGCATCAGGTCCGCTATTTTGCAAGCATTCCATACCCTGATCATGAAACGATGACTCGTCACAGTGGATTGTCGGCTTCGAGACCCAGATCAAGATAGTCATGTGCCAGTTACTGCAAAGGCCCGAGAACCGGATGGTGATGCGTCCCATCAACCATATGACCCGAGATCCGAGATTGACACGAGAGTCGATAAGGAGGGTCCCAACGCAAGCAAGGTAAGCAGCAGGCATAAAGTGCTATGGATACTATCAGTCTTCAGTCACTTCATCACCTGAGCAACGATGGTAAACAGGGAAAACAGATGCTTGCCTTTAGAAGGACCTCCATTTATACAGCCTGAGGTCGTTTCCGGGGTTCGGACAAAACTCGAGGTCTGCCTGTGCAAGGTTAGAGGCGAAGTTCAGACAAACACGGGGGTTGGCGCACCTAGGTGAGGTCCAAAGTTCGGACAAGACAATGGCTGTCGCTGAGGTCAGATCCCAGTTCGGACATTTGATCAGGGCCACTGATGCTCTTTCTCATGTGGCGGGCTTGCTTTCTTTCCAATTTCTTGGTACAATGTAAGATATTTATGACTCGTTTCCAAATAAAATTTTGTTCCAAGTGGCATTCTGAATTACTCTACACCTTGCACTGTTGCACACAACCTCCCTCAATCTACCTCCCTCAATCTATCTCAGCCTCTCAGTTGTTCAGCTATGGACTCAGATACTATACTCAGTGACAGCGAGGCAGATCTGCTCCTTTCAACAGATTGGGACCCTCATGAATGGATCTCAAGAGGCAAAAAAATACTACAATGTTCCCCCCATCATCGACACGGCTCGACGTAACGTGCTCAAGATTTTTTTTCGATTTTTTAAGCTATATTTGAGGTCTCTGGGCGGTGTTTTGCCAAAAATTGAGGTCGGATCCAGAGTTCGGACAAATTTTGGGTCCGAGTCTGGCTGGATCCGAAGTTCGGACACATTCTCGTGGCCCAGGTCGGCCAAAAGTTCGGACAAAAAAAAATTTAGGCCTAAACTGGGAAACGACCTTGGGCCATATACTATAAACGGGGGTCCTCCTTTAGACTCGCGACCAGTCAGTCACATGTAAGCAACTTTGATCACGGGGTCAAGGGATCAAAGCTTCATGTAACGACTGGAACTTCTGGTCGTGATTTTGGCTGATGCAGCCAAAAGTGGTTTTGGACTTCAGTTTTTTGACGTCCGAACCTGAGAAAAAAGTGTAAAAAGTCGTATAGAGAAAGTTGTATATTTTGGATTCTAAGCCGAATAAGACAAACTTTTTTTTCGCGGTCATATGAAAGTGCTCGACGTCGTCTACTGGTCCGTGCACAGACGATGTCGAGCACCTTCCACCCAGCTAGAAAAACATGTTGGGCTCATTCATCTTAGAATTGAAAAATACACTGCCAATGGGCATTCATGTGGTCACGGCCTGGACTTGGCATGTGCCCCAGACGTCGGTGGAGACTGTTCACCAGCTGGCGGGAACCTGGTTCCCAGCATCTATCGCAAATGGGTCCACCATGGGACCAGCTCTGCCTGGCAGCCAGCTGTTTGACCCAGATAGTGACCGCGCGACCGGCTCAGGTTGTAACAGCTTTCCAAATTCCTGGCTCAAAGTTTGTAAAAAACAGGAATAAAATGTGGGCATTCAGAATTTTGATATACGTGTACAAAAACGGACACGACAGATAACCAGTCTACTCCTCGGCGTCGGCCTGCACGGAAGACGCCACATCCGCTGCGCCGGCGTCGATGAGATCATTCACGGTCTGCTGGAACTCGTTGACGCCGGTCTCGGTGATCTCGTAGTCCTTGACACCGTGCTTGGTTTGATCCTGGGCGAGGATGTGGCGAAAGGCCCTAAAATGTGGTTATTGTCGTACATAGCGCAAACTGAAATTGACGTACTTCGCAACCATCTTGGCGTTGCCTTTGGCTTCCGCACGAATCTCGGCGAGGTCGAAGTCGAGTGTGTTCCAAAACTTAACCCCAGAGTCCTTAAGATAAGTCCGGCGCTGTAAGAACATTGAGCCGAATCCAATGGATTTAATTATTCTCTTACCATGAGCGCGACGCGAGCACAGAGCTCGACGGATACCGAGCACTGGGTACCCTCGACGAGGACTTGGGTGACTTTGAAGATATTTTGCTGCTGACGGCCTGGCGCAAGTTCGGTAGCCCTTTTGTGGACCTTGAGGCTTGCGAGCAACTATATCGAGACCTTAAAGATCAGAAGCGTGTTGCGGAGTATGAAAACGTACCGCCTTTTTAAACTTCGACCGCAGCTGAGTGAAGGCTTCTTGAACGGCCGAGATAACCTTCGCAAAATCAGCGGGATTATTCTCGATGCCAACCGGCAAGTCAAAGCGATGTTTCTTGAGGATATCCTGCGTCCTTGTGAGCACCAAGAAACGAAAAGCAAAGATGTACACGCACAAGGAGGGTGTTGGTGGGCACAGAGCCTTTGTATGCACTAATCTTGCTTGACAGGAGAATGGCAGTGGCGTAGTCGTGCAAGTTTTTCTGGATAGCATATTAGTCAGATTCGAATCAGGGCAGATAGACACATACCTCGAGGGCGGCGCTAACTTCATACGGTGGCGCAGAGGTAACAATTTTGCTGAGCATGTTCGAGAGATGGAGGAGGTTGATGAGCAGCTTGGTATCGCGAACGGTAGGGGTGTCCTTGAAGCAACGGAAATGAGTGCTGGTCAAAACTCAGGAAGAAAAAGCTTATGCGTACGTTCACAAAGATAGTCGCCTCCGTCGTTTGTTCCCCGCGGAGCCGCTTCCTTTCCGCATAACGTTGGATAGCGTTGACGGTGTTCTGGTTTGGAAGACTGAAGCTAGGGATGCCATCGTTGTCGTTGTCGTTGTCGTTTTCATCGTCAGAGTTCCCGGCGCCGGCCATGGCAGCATGGTTTCGCTTTTGCGCAGTGGTCAGAGAAGGGGCAACGGGAGTTTCTTCATTCATGGCACTGAAAACATCGCTGAGATTGTTGGTGGGAGTCGAGGGAGTAGACGAAGACGACATGGTGGCTAGCCTGGAGAAAGATTGCGAGTGCACGCAGATTATATGGTGGACGGCGGCCCTTGTGATTTTGCGATTAGTGTTTGATGACCGCGCCGAAATTCAGGGCGCGCTTGATGTGCACACCGAGATTTTTGTTTGTCCTTGATGGGCACGCCTACAAATTGCAAATGGTACAGATATGGGCAGATATCCACGCTCGGGCTCCACGCTGTGAGACCGTATTTTGAGGCGTCCAGGAACGTCGCAGCAGCTCGTGATTACTGTCTTCGTCTCTTGTCGTTGTTGTCCAAATGCCGCCAAAAGGGAGCAAGAAGTTACCGAGCGAGGAAGGTACAGCAGAGGTTTCCAGATCTACAATGATTACGGAGTTAACAACAATGGTCTAGACTTCAGATACAATGAGGATCGTACCAAAGTGCAGTGTCGAGCATGTTCGAGCGGTGTACCGGTCGAACGCAGAACTTGGATTGAATTGAGAAGTGCGCCAGCACACTTGGGTATCAGACACACTTGAAGGCCGTAGAGAAACTGGAGGATGTACGGCAGCGACGACAGGTTCTTGAGGACGAGAGACGAGCGGAGTCTGCCGCTTCGGGACCCCAGGACGTGACTTTTGCGACTCAGCGGATGGACGGGCCAGTAACCAGTCGTCCTTCCAACGTTCCCACCCAGGCCGAAATCGACATGTGGGATGGGTACCTCGCAAACGGCGCTAGCTTTGATGCCGGTGACGACCAGGACGACTCTAATGTGCGCGAAGAGCGGTTGAGGAAAGAGGCGGAGGTATTCGGCCTGTTGAATGCCGAAGCTGTTGCCAAGAGACTCGGATTTGGCAGTGGGAAGGTTGCAGAAGAGATACTGGAGGAGGAGGAGGAGGACTTCCTGAGCGACATAATGCGCAACGCAGGTGAGTGTAAACGACAGGTCGTTTGGATGGTTTGGTTTCGTCCTAATTTAGATATTCATCACATGATGTGATTGACACTCGGGCGCTTGATTGAGACTTTTAGCGCCAGGGTGCTTGGCCGCTGACTCGTCGAAATGACTTGTTGCTCTCTGATCTTTGCAGAGCTTTCCTGTGGATTCGTTTTGGAGTTCTCTTCACATCAGAACCTTCTGTCTGATTTTTTTTAACAGCGCTCGAAGACCCCGAACCAGCTGACATCGTCGACGGGCATCCGAAAGTGCAATCTTCCTCCGAATGGTTCCCGTATCCCAGCAAAATGGTAAGAAGACAACCAATGCTGCACTTTACTCCGGTCTTGAATCTTCTCATTCAGATGTTTCTCCTGGACACTTTGGACAATTTACCGAGGCTTCGAATCTCAAACTCTCTTATGCGCGTATTTCTCTGGATCCTAAAGGAGGCTCGGTGCAAGGATGTACCTTCATTTGATCATCTCCGACGGGTCCAGAAGCAGATTCGTGCTGACTGCGGCATCCCAAGTATCCCGTGTATGTCACCGTTGGGGAATGTTTTTTTCATGAATGATCCTCGGTCAATTATTGCGCAAGTAAGTGCCATGCCATGGTTTAAAACCACGCGAGGCCTGATTCGATTTGCATTCTCTCAGGACTGGGCGAACCCGACAACCAGAAAATTAATTCATGTGTATCCCGAGATTCCGGAGGACGGGATCATTCGGGAGATCTGGCATGCGCAAAAGTGGCGTAAGAACATGAATCTGGACATGCTCAGTCCCATGTTTGACGCCGGTTCCTCGCATTATTATGTCAACGAGGTGGCACGTTTAAAAGATGGCAAATTTGCCATTCCCATCCGCTGGGTCATGTTTCGCGGCAAGGTCTTTGCGGACGCGTTTACGGTGACAGTCAATGAAGAAGTAACTTTTTCTTGACAATCTACATCCATAACCGCTCATCATTTTTTTCTAGAACGAGGCCAACATTGTTGACAGCGAAACCACATTGATCTCTGCAAATGATCTCTGCGAGAATTACCTTGACCTCGAACACCAAGGCAAGGTCCCCAAATGGAGCGGTAAGTAACCTTTGACATTAATTTCTTGTCTCATGTACTGGTTTATAGAATTGACGGTCAAAGCTGGGCACCCTGCACGTATGCCAAATCCTAAGCGAGAAATTGCTGGAGGTGATCCGCTGTACACGAGCTTCGTTGATTATTTTGGAGATGATGTCTCTGGGAACCGGACCAAATCTTGGAACAAGCACTGGAATGCATATATGACCCACCGCAACTTGCCGCGAAAATTACTCCAGCAGGAATTTCATACACACTTCATATCGACGTCGCCAAATGCGAGCATTTCCGAACAGTTCAGGGAGTTCAAGAGCACTGTCGAGTCAATTCATTTTTGCCGACATATCTTTGTTATTCTTACGCCTTTTGCAGATCCACTCATACAGAGCCAGTACGAGTTCGGGATGAATCTGGGAATACCACAAGATTCTGTATCCATATGAACAGCGGACCGTCAGATAATCCCATGCAGAGTGAGGTAGCAGGACATATTGGGGGTAAAGGGAATCACCCCTGTCGGAAATGCGAAGTGGGGGGAACTCAACAGGAGAAGACGACAAACGAGGGGTTTCATGCACTCTTTGAAGTAAGTCCGTATCTCCTCTCCACGGTCTTTTTACCCAATTTTTCAAGGCGGGCATACCTCGGACAAAAGAGAAGATTGTTGCCGAGTTAGAGAAGCAAGTTAAACTCGCATGTGCTGGAGTGGTCAAGCCCGTGAAAGATTCCCAAACTCAAACGGGAGTCAAAGACGTCTATACTCAGCACTGGATTGATTTCTTACTCTCTCAATTCAAGGAGATCAAGAAGGACGAGCCCGACAGAGCTGATACCGACATCCAGGAGGAACTGGTTCAATGGACGCTGGATAATCGAGACAAAATTTACAGTGCCTTTTTGACGATGAAAGGTAAGTGCTCCTCCCTTCAATATAGTCCTGCGACTCAATATCTGCCCAGGCTTTGATCCTACAAAAGACACGCCGGTTGAAATCTTGCACACAATACTTCTCGGGGTTGTCAAGTACATCTGGCATGTTTCGCATAAACCATGGTCTGCAGAAAACAAGACGATGTACTCCATTCGACTTCAATCTACTTCAACGGACGGCCTTTCCATCCCTGCAATCCGCGCGAATTATATTATGCAGTACGCAGGCTCACTCATTGGTCGCCAACTCAAGACCATAGCCCAAACAAATGTCTTTCACCTGCATGGTCTCGTAACAGAACAGAAATTCATGGCGTGGAAAGCAGTCGGCGAACTTTTTGCACTGTTGTGGTTTCCAGAAATCCGGAACCTTGCTGAATACCGGGTATTTTGCGCCATTTGCTGATGATGCACAACTCATGATCCAATGTTGCAGCGAGATCTCAAGGTTGCCGTCGGGAATGTCCTTGATGCTTTTGCGCTCATTGATCCTTCAAAAATTGTCACAAAGATCAAGTTACACTTGCTTGCGCATACAGACGAGGACACCGTCGAGTTTGGGCCCTTGGTGGGAGCGGCAACAGAAATATTTGAGTCTTTCAATGCCATTTTCCGTTATTGTTCCATTCTCTCAAATCATCTTGCTCCGAGCCGCGACATTGCAGTGCAACTAGGCGATCAGGAAGGGTTGAAGCACCGTTTGACCGGCGGATGGTGGTTCTGCCATGCTGATGAGGATTGGACGAGAGCCGGACCGGGGGTCCGACATTTCATGGAGGCGCATCCTGTCCTGCAAAAGCTTCTCGGGTGGAGCGAGGACAAACTTTTGAAGCATGGTGCGCATTTTGGGATGTTGCGGTGTTGTCAATTAATGATTCTAATAGGCGAGACAAAGCTTGAACCACTCAAACGTGGTCAAAAGCAGCGATCTTCATATTCACTCGGCACTACGACTGCAGCCAGCGCCCTGAACTATGGGATGTATCTCCCTGACTCACAATGGAACCATTGTGTTTCGGTTGTCAGTGAGTCTCTGGATCAGTGCTTTGTCGGGTCTTGGGTCTTTGCACAATCTTCCACTGATGAAGTGAGTTCAAAGCTGCTTCAAAGTTATAACAACTTATGTTCATCCTCTCTCATAGGCTTCTATGATGACTGGACGGGTTTCCGACGTTCTAGTTGACAAGAGCTTGACGGTGATCATTGTTCTGGAATTATTCCAAGTCCTATCAGTTCGGGACGAGCACTACGGCATGCCAGTCTTGGTTCGGCGTGACGGGGAGAAAATCTTCACAATCATCTCAGCAGAAGTATTTTAACCCTTTTTTTGAATGCATGCGCTGACGATCCTTCAATTCCTGTAGAAGTTGAAGTTCAAATTCAATGTCCAACACGACTGTCGCACGGCAAAATGTGAAGCAACTGGAGAACATATACGGATGCAAGAACGGGTCGAGTCGGACAACACCGAGAACTTCATCATACATGAGTCGTTGGACCGCTTTATCGTCAATTCACACGCCTTTCACAACGCTCACCTCCTCCGCGCAGCACTTCCTCGAGATTTGCTCGCCCCGATTCCACTTTTTGAGGACCGGAGAGCAAAACATGACGAGTTTGCCTCCACTCTGCGGGACACACGGGCAGTCAAACGAGCCAAGAAGAAAACCGCTACTGGAACAGTGAAGAAGGGTAGAGGGCGAAAGAGGAAAGCCGCACCTGAGCCCGAACCCGAGGATGACGACGAAGACAACGCCGGTGCAGCTGGAACCAGTCAACCAAGGAGCCGCAAACGTGCAAGGACAACTGCACCGGCGGAGCCCCGCGAGGAATTGGACAGTGAAGGTCCGGTGGTCGATAATTTGGTTGCAGGGCGAGCGAAGAGGGTAGTCAAGCGGAGCACAAAAGCAAAGTTGGCAGCTGAGGAGGTCAGTGAGGGCAGCGAGGACAAAGAGGGTTTAGATGATGCGAGCGAGGAGGATGAATATCTTGCGTCCGATGATGATTATTCGGATTAATTAATTTTATTGTGTGCAGCCCATTTCCAGGAGGTTCGGGACGATGGTAGCAACATGGACAGATCGCTGGTGACCAGCTGTAATCGCAACTGGAATACTCGACTGAAGCCCAGCTGCTTTCCACGTGGAACCAGGAATCCTTGCAGGTGGTTCTCATGCGACACCTCCAGATGGAGTCAACATGCGGGCACTTTGGCAGTGTACGCAACTTTCCCCATATCAATTTTTACACTTTTCTGAAAATTCACAGCTCTCAGATTCTAAGTACAAAATCACATTTGGCGGGCTCAGCCAAAATGTCGCCCAGACGTCCCAGCCGCTTCGCCAACCGTGAAAAGCGTAGCCACGTGATGGCGAAGCGGTTGGTCACGAGCCTAGCTTGCCTTCACCAGGTGGCCTTTCCGGCGCAACGTAATTCCCGCGGTGAGCCCTCCAAGACCAGCCCCGACGATGGCGACATTCAGCGGTCTGTTATCGGATGTATCTGAGGGCATGTTGGCGGTAAATTCTCAAGCCGCCGAAAGAACCCAAGGTAAGCACGCCGTCATGCTAACAATAGGGTTTTGCGAGATAGCAGATAGCAGCCGGAAGTACCTACTTGAAAGCCGAACTGCTACCATACAGCTTCCTGCAGAATCCTGAACAGCTTGTAAGGTCTCTCCCACTGCCCTCATAATTGAGATCCCCCGTTTCAACCCACACCCTGAACTTTCCCGAACATTTCAGCTCATTCATCAACACTGGCAGGAAAGGTGCCCGTCAACTCGGACGAAGTCAGCCTTTCTTGGTTTGTTCTTGGTGATGCTCTTGCCGGAACTTCCCGAAATCCTTGGGCGGCGGCCGCGGAGGTGGACATTGAACGTTTAAACCCGGATCAAATCCCCATACATCGATGTTGACTATACGTTTGTTATGAGAATTTGCCCATATTTGGAAGCTTGACCGTGTTTGTATGGCGTCTATCTTCCAGAACCACACTCTCTTCTCGCGCGTTACGCACAGGTTCTATTTTAGGATTGACACCGCTGGGATGACCCATGACGTTCTCTCTTTTACGTTCGGGCACGCCAAGACATACTCGTTCTTTCCTTTGTCTACATCACTTCACATCGAAATGGAGGCGCCGAACGCAGAATCATTGTACGCGGAGCTCAACGGAATGTCAAAAAAGCGACTTAGCGACCCGAAGGTGGAAGAGATCGAAACTATCCCCTCATTGTCACAAAACGTCGATGACTTCCCGGATGGCGGGCTGAGGGCCTGCATTGTTCTAGTGGGGGTGTGTCGCTCTCCAATATTCTCGACCTGCTGTTCATATTTGTATTTAAGACGTTCTCCTGTTTCTTCGCCACGTATGTGTGCATTATTCGAATATTGCACTAGGTTTACAATTCGAACGAGGTTCGGCTACGTGAATTCGTGGGGTGTAAGCCTTTTTACCCCCTCCGTGACCCTTTCTCACTCGTGCAGGTGTTCCAAGCGTATTATCAACAGAAACTACTGCGTCACTCCACCCCGTCTGAAATGTGTGTTGTCGTTTCGTGTCTCACTTCCCACTAAATATTCAACAGCTCATGGATTGGATCGATACAGGTAGGTCAATCTGCTCAGATGATGACACACCTGATGCTTTATAAAACCAAGCATGCAATGATTTTCATTCCTTCTGTGTTCGTTGGACGACTCTTCGACATTGGTTTCTTTAGAATCCCCTTTACCGCCGGTACCATCCTGATTGTGGTGGCAACGTTTCTGATACCACAATGTAAAGTGTACTGGCACTTTATGCTTTGCCAAGGCTTCGGGATTGGCGTGAGTTCCTCTTGCTCCTACTTTCGGCTCTCAACTAACATCATCTCGGCGGGAAGGTGGGCTCTGGACTAATGTTTTGTGCGCTTGTGAGCATTGTTACTCACTGGTGGAAAAGGAAGCGAGGTCTTGCATTGGGAATCACAACCTGTGGAGGGGCACTCGGTGCTACAATCTTTCCTGTGATTATCCGACAGTTGATCACAAAAATTGGGTACGTTCGTGATTCTTCGAATATACTGAGGAGGGTGCTTATCGTGATCTCAGATTCCCGTGGGCCATGAGAGCTCTGGGATTTATCCTGTCGTTCATATTGTTCATAGGAAATGCGGTCCGCATTTCTGCCGTTTCCCCTTTCGCCAATGAGAGCTCATGATGTTTTCATTCAGTGTGTCGCTCGACGGCTCTCACCAGTGAAGGCCCCGGGTGGACTATTCGGTCTCCATGTCTTTCGAAACAGCATATTTACAGTCTTTTTCGCCTCCACCATCATCCTGTTTCTCGGCCAGTTCACTAGTAAGCCGGTCTTTGTCTCCCGTGTTTGAATGGTGCTTATCGGTGTCCTAGTGCTAACCTATATCACCAGTAGTGCCATTGAATTTGGTATCTCGCCCAACTTTGCCTTTTACCTGGTTTCCGTTGTCAATTTCAGCTCTGGAATTGGCCGTGTTGTCTGTGGATCTCTCGGAGATCGGTTTGGTGGGTATTCTACGTCCGTTTTCATCCAGGAGTATCTCACCGAATGCAGGAGCTATGAATGTCATAATTATTATGAGCGTCTTCACAGGTATCACAACATTGGCGTGGCCTTTCTGCCGAACAGTGGCGACTACCACTATCATTTCCGTTCTCTACGGGTAATCCTCATCCTTCGCAAAACACTTGCTTGCTCAAAATTTTGTACAGTTTCTCTTCCGGGGCATGGATCGCTCTGATCGGCTCTGTGATAGGCCAAATGGGAGGGATAGAGGATATAGGTCGAAGATTCGGGGCAATCAATGCAGCAGCTGGCCTTGGGACATTGTGCGGACCGCCGCTAAGCGGACTCTTCCAGCGTTCATCTCTTGGTTACAAGGCCGTGGGATACTTCGCAGGTGCGAAGATAGATCCGGTGCTTTCACCATCTGACGCTGGGCAACCTGTAGGGAGTGCAATCCTAGTTGGTACCGGACTCACGCTCGTCTCACGTTTGCTAGCAGTCCGTGGCTTCTGGAGAAAGTACTAGTATTTTTGACACGTTGATAGTGGGTCACCAACGAATCGGAACTCGTGCATCTCCCCGATACCAAGAAAAGCTCCTAAATCCTTCTAATCTGCGAACGGCGACCTTATGAATAGCGCTAGCGCTCGCAGCATACGTTGTGGCGGTCACCGGACCGCAAAGAATCATCGATCCGTTCACCCCGTTTTGGTTTATCATCTTTCCCCTTTTTCATCGAAGCCGCCGGGCATCCCGAGCGGCAATACTTTTTTTCCCACCGTCAATGACCTATAAGGCTGCCGCGAAGATGCTCCAGAGAACCAGTCATGAAAGAAACGCAAGATACTGTACCTGATCCATTGCGCATATTTATCGTAGGCGCAGGACTGGGCGGGCTCGCTGCCGCTATTTCACTTAGGAAACAAGGACATCATGTCGAGGTTCGTGGATTGCGCGACTTGAATTTCTGGAGTTGATGCTCGCATAGATCTTTGAATCTTCGTTGATGAACAAGGAAATCGGTGCGGCGCTCACCGTTCAGGCCAATGCGATGCGAGTCTTGGAATACTTCGGGTATGACAAGGAAATCTGAAAGGGGTCGATTTTATGGGAGTGAGTCGTCCGCGATGCACATTCTTCGCGCGTCTTTCTGACATCTCAAGACGGTGAGGTACGACTCTCTAGGAGGTGAAGGATCAACCCGCGTGATGCAGTTTCAAAAAAATACCCTTGCACGCGTAAGGAATCACTTCACTGGGTCACTCCATCGCATAAATGAACATCTTTGATAGGCTGGCTGGTTGTGCCTTAGGACTGACATCCACGATGAGCTCAAGCGACTCGCTATCGGCGTGGACGGCGCGAATGATATCGGGCCTCCTGCGATCCTCCACCTAGGATGCGAAGTCGTGTCCTGCGATCCAGTTGAAGGAGTATTGACACTGAAAAATGGGGAAGTTCCTCAGGCGGATCTCATTATTGGCTCGGATGGTATACACGTACGTTTATTAGTTCTAAGTCAGAGATTTTCCGGAGATGAACACGGATATGCAGTCCACAATCCGCACTAGTGTTCTGGGTCACGTCCAGATGGCCCCTGCGTCGGGTATCTCCACATTTCGCTGTATGTTCGATGCGTCGAGATTGAATGGCCTATCCGACATGGAGTGGTTCAACGATGGAATATCCGGTGCGCGAGTGGTATTAGCGCAAGAGGAACGCTTTCGTATGCTGTATGTGTTCCCTTGTCGCGGAGGCAGTGTCATCAACGTCGTCGCGCATCACGTCGACGACAGAGACCAGGACAAATATAGTACGTGGCTCCTCGAGAATTTTAATAGAATGTGCGATTGACCAGGTTATGTGGCAGAATGGAGCTCCGAGGCCTCTCTTGAGGATGTGCTCGACGAATTCAAGGGTTTCCATCCCCGATATCTGAAGTTCCTCGAATTAGCAGACGGACCCATAATTCGGTGGCAGCTCCGAGCCCTGCCACTTCTTCCTACATGGATAAATGGAAGAACCGCTCTTCTAGGAGACGCTGCTCATGCAACTTTGCCAACTCTGGGACAGGGGGCCGGAATGGCACTTGAGGATGCAGCTACCATTGGCTGCTTGATTCCTTTAGGAACTAAGAGAGGAGATATTCCGGGCCGATTAGAAGCCTACCAAAAGCTTCGCAAAGCACGCGGAGAGTTTGTGAATAGGGAGTCACTAGAGCAAGCTACCCAGCCGCCGAAGAGAGGACTTTACGCCAGATGTAAGTACTCCACGTTTGTCCCGAGCTCTGCCTCAAATTTACTGACCAATACGTACAGCGCAAGAAATGCAGGCCTTCTTGGTGGGGCACGACGCCGTTGAAACAGCCCAACAGTATTATTGTGAGCACTTCGAGAGATGAAAAGAATAAACGGAATCGGATCACTTCGGCATGCACAATACCCAATTATTTCGCCTGTTTAGGGTCGATTTAGGCGCCGATCAATATATATATGGATTTGCGGCGTTTTTTCCAAGGTCTCCATCTTTTGCTCCTTACCATCTGGTCTCTCGAGACAAACGCTTCCGGGTATCAAGACGGATCCTTAACTCCTGATTTTATCATAATGCCGCAACTCGTTTTCAAACCTGGAGGTCAGTACTAAAGCATGAGCTGGCCTACGAATTTAGTGCTGATTACAAGAATTCAGTCATCACTCACGAAGGAGGCCAAATCTCAGAAGATAGAGCTGCAAACACATGGACAACTCGCACATGCGACTTTGCGGACTGTGAGAATTACGAGAAGCTGAACAAATGTGCGCGATGCAAGTTGAGTTTGTTGCCCTCGATTGAGACGCTTATACCAACTGACTAACCAGGACTGCCATGTACTGCGTGAGTCATATGTGGTTAGCGAATTCTGTGCTTAATCACATCTTTCAACTCCAAAGAGCAAAACATGTCAAAGTGCGTGTTTTCACTCCCCACTCATCTTCGGGGTTGATCGATTCGTTGTAACTTTAAGAATCGGATTGGCCGAACCACAAAGTGATGTGTCGACTTGCCACTCAATTTCCACCGCCAGCTGTCGGTGGAGATCTGGAGCCAGCACTTCGACGCCATATTCGCCTCTGGACTGCGCGATTCAATGGATCCCTTGTCTGCGCCACCATCGTTGCCCTCGAATTGAATAAACATCCCGAAAACATCGACAAGGTCGGCTTGGTCATCACCGTTTACCCTCGCCCCCATCCGGAAGCTGGATCGCGGTTCAATCTCGTCAGTGCGATCGTAACGCCGATGGGTGCCATGGAGAATATTATGGCACTTCAAGACAAGCAAGCTACTAGCCAGAACACGGGTCCAACTGTAATAGAAGTGCATAAGCAGCAGCGTGAGGCTCTGAAGAAGAGAAGCGGCGGACAAGAGGACTTCGCCACTGTGATAGTCATTGCGAAGAACCTTGGGCCCCACGCGCTGCCAGGGATTGAGTATGACACGGAAATCAGGTCAGTGGCCGTTTGTCGAAATAGAAGATTCGGCCATTTGCTGATGTCTCTCGAGAAGGTTCAAGCCGATTGGAGTGCATAGAAAGATGGTCAGAAGTGCTCAACTAACCGACCCGACTCTGGATTGGTACTCCACGCTCAAGTTCCAGATAGAACGCGATATTCCAAACCGACAGATGGTGGGCGGCAGCGGGCAAGCCTGAGTACCTGAATAATCGTATGACTGAATGTATATACTGAACCAATGACTGCCAATAATTCTGAATATTGAGCACAAAATCGCAGGTGCTGTACACGGTCTTTATGGTATCCGTCGCCACATTAGCATTCCCGATTCCGAAGCACACCACCATAAGAGGAACACGTTTCGCACGGCAGTGTCTATGAAAGTTCCAGCAGTAGTGACGGTTAATGCTGCAAATGCGACAGAAACTCTGAAGACAATCATATTCAGAAGGGATACTGTATGCAACATAGCCAAGTTCGCGTCCCAGATGTTCAAGATTTTTGCCCGCCTGCCGCTGCGCCGTCCGCCATCTTCTCACCGACCACGAACGTAATCTAATCTAATTGCTTTGACTATGCTATTTTCTGCGCTGCTATAGTCCCAGGATTCTGTGAAGCTGGTGCTGATATCCAGGTGCTTAGATCTACAGCCTTAAATGTGGTCAGCTCGTCGAAGGTATTTGGGTATTGGCGTAGTTTAGAGTACATATTGGCCGGATGTATTCTTAGGCTACAACCCGGCACGTTCCGAAAGGGGACATAGCTGGGCTAACAATTTATCCTGCTTCTTATCCACATGTGGACGAAAACATCGAATCCCTTCAAACGCATTACATAACCTTTACCGTTTTCTGCTCAAAAAATCCTGCGTGATATGCATTACCTGTGCCTCAGAGGTAGGTAGTATCACACAGCACGGTCCCGCTGAGGAACGCTGGTTAAGAAAAAGAAACACTCAACTCTTGTCGGCCGAATTGGTCCGAAGCATATAAAACACTGATTCTCGGTACGATACTGGCATCTTCCTCTGCGTCTACGTCCATGTTTCTGCCTTTGTCAGAGATCCCGCTCCCAACTGCAGCGCAATTTATCAATACCGATGGTACGCACAATGGATGGCCTTGACACGTGCTTATCATACTCTATCTAGTCGTACAAGTGACCTCGACGATCAGAGATAACGTCCGCGATATCAAGAGAACCCTATCGACTTCGATATTTGTGGGACCTAGCTCCGCGTCGTCCACGCCAGCGATTGATGTTGGCGACGTTGTTGCTTCCGTTTCAGCCCCGGTCGATTCCGTTTGTTTTCCGCGCCGCGCGGTGCTGAGAGAAACGGCTTACCATCAGCACCGATATATTGAAATATGGATTGGAGACGTGCTAGAGGCATCCAGAGATGTCAGCGCTATTCATGGGGCATTCTATTTAGACGGTGCGTTGAAATCTACATGTCTCCCGCGAGGCTCATTTTGCACAGAATTCTTCTACTCCCTCACGTTCTCACCGTCGCAGCTCGCCTTGCTCTACGTCGCAGAGGCCAAGAGCCCCACAGAAGCCCAGGATAAATTCAAATTCACGCCCCATCTCGGGGAAGGTCTTGTTGGCAAGAAGCGGCCCACTATCCTTGTTTTCCGGTGGGATGTCTCAACCTCTCCGTTTCGCACCTCGCTGTCGGTCATATCGCCTATCGTGAATCAACCTGTTCTCTTCGGACAACCTGTATTCTCTCCGATAGACAAGGACACGATATTTGCTACTGGATACGAATACACTCGCGATGGTCGGCTTCTAGGTTTGCGGTGGTGCTACAACCGTCCGTCAGGAATCTGGGAGATCAAACTCCCGGCCGGTCCTGAAGATGATTCCTCAGAGCCACTCGACTGCATTGCCCAGAAACTGACTCCTCCGCATCTATCGTGCCGCTCCCCCGTCATCTCGAACCCCAGTAAGAACCCTACGCTCTTCTGGCTGTCGTGCGCGTCGGGTGGTCCCCATGGTGGGACATTCTCACTTCATTCGTGTAATCTCTCGTCGCCGGAAAGAAGCAGTAAGATTCTGGTCGATATGGTCTGGGAGCCTCGGGCATCAGACGGTTTCCCTGGGCTGTATCTGAAGTCCAATTTACCACCATCGCCATTTGTCAACCCCAGGGGTCCCGGCCAAAATGAGGTCTTCATGGTTTTTAGTTCTACATGGGGCTCACGCACCACCGTGCTCTTGGTGTCCGCATCAGACGGCTCGGTGACGGATCTGACCCCAGACACGGATGGGATGCTGTACTCCTGGAGTGTCCTCGCTACTGACAGCTGGAAGCGATTTGTGTGCACTCGCAGTTCGCCAAATATTCCACACGAGGTGGTTTTGGGTGAATTCAATGAGGTTGGTGTAGTCTCCTGGCGTGTCATCCACACCCCGTATATTTCTCCGAGCCGTACGTATTTTATTCTTGCTCAGATACTCACGTTCGCTCATCGAATCCTAGTTAAAAAGGCACTTTCAACTCTCCGCAGCAGTGTTATTGCGATTCCAGGCCGCGGACGCACGGAAACCGTGGTTGTCCAACCCTCAGCTCCAAAATCAATGCCTCCGTGCATTCTATTTCCGCACGGTGGACCGCACGATACCACGACTACTGCATTCTCGCCCAGCACCACGTTCCTGGCGCTGGAGGGATGTAAGTCGTTCTCTCTGGGCGCCTAACCGAATGCTTATTATCCCTCAATCAAGACACGGTTTCGCAACCAAACTACACCGGATCCCTTGGATTTGGCGAAAACTCCGTGCGCGCCCTGCTGGGAAACTGCGGGGCCGTGGATGTGCAAGACTGCATCGCCGCTGCCAAACATCTCGTCAGTCTCGGCATGGCTGTGGAAGGCCCCGGAAAACAATTCGTGATGGGGGGCAGCCATGGAGGGTTCTTGGGCGCGCACCGTACGTAGCTTCTATGTATACTAATCGAGATATTTATTTCACTAACCGTCTTCATTCAAAAGTCATCGGCCAATTCCCGGAAATGTTCACCGCTGCAGTTATCCGTAATCCCGTCATCTCAACGCACGCCATGTCGTCTGACATTCCCGACTGGGTACAGTTTTTCCCTATCTCACGGGGCGCAATGCGGCTGATATACCTCTAATCACCTAGTATTTCAACGAATGGAACATCGAGTACCCGATCTACTCGTCCCCCTCCGCGGTCCCTGAGGGCCAAGAAGCCTCCCGCGCGCTCCCTCCCCGCATGGGTCCTGCTCTGTTCCAAAAGTTGTTCCCGACGTCGCCGATGGCGCAGGTCGACGCCGTACGGGCCCACGTCCTGCTCTTTCTCGGCGGCAGTGACCTGCGTGTCACTCCGACGCAGGGACTGGACTACTACCATGCGTTGAAAGGCAACGCCAGGAACCTCCGGGAGAACCAAAAGATCGAGATGCACTGGTTCGACAACGAGGGCCACTCGCTGGACGGGGTGGAGGCTAACAGAATCGTATGGGAGTCGTCTGTGAAGTGGTTGGACGCCTACCGGACCTGATGGAAATATACGCTGAATGACACAGATTCTTGTCGAACCAATTACTACAGACGATATCTACAAGATGATTTGTACAGGTATCTCTATCGACCTATCTACCCCTCTACAAGTCCAATTACAACAACCAACACTCCACGAACGAATCATCTAAACAGAGCCGCCGCAGCGAACACCGCGCCCCCGAGCGCAGCCCCCAATACTACCTTTGCGCCCGCCCCTCCCCTCTGACGCACCGCCCCGCTGGCGCTCCCCTGGCTCGTGCTCCCAAAACAGCCATCCCACAGCTTCCCGCTGTTCCCGTTGCTCGCCGACAGCGACGTCGCGTCCACGCGCGCGGTGTTATGTGTCCTTGTATATGCGCTCGTGCTGTAAGTCGCGGACTGCACGTTTCCAGAGTCCGCGCTGTCCGTGAAGAACACAAGCGCGAAGCCAACCGAGGGCACGGCGACGAGGCACGTACTCGCTTTCGTGTCACACGCGATGGTGCACACCAAGTGCGCACGTTCGGAGGATGGCCTTCGTGGTTGAGAAGGGGAAGATGCTGTGATGTTGATCTCGGAGGTATTGAAGGACATTGGCATCTCGAAATCGTGACAACCATTCAGAAACTATACGAAAAAACATTTATTGTAGCTAGAGGGACATTAAAATGTACATTATCTGACCAACGTGAAACTGATGTTTGGCGGTCATATGGTGCGAAGGAGGCCTCCATCCAGGGTATATGTAGGGATGGTGGTCGGCTTGTGAGTAAATACGTTCCGCAAATTCTTCTGCATTTGCACATGGGCAACGCACTCTGAATTCCGAGGGTCAGCCAAAGTCCAGAAGACCAGAGCATAAAACGTACCGGCTTGTGCCTCTTCCAATCCGCCCTCTGGCACGCGGGCCCGCAGTACATCGCCTGTCCGAATTCGCTGGTAAGCAAAGTGCAATTTTAAGTGAATTGGAATAGAAAAGACCACCTGGCGGCATGCAGCACAGCGTTTAAACTGTGTAGCCTTCGTCTCCTCCGCGCTGCACTCCGGGCGACTGCACCCCTTCAACACCTCCTCAGACACCGTGCTGTCCTCCTGAATCCAACTCCACACGTCTGGCTCCTCCCACAGATCCTGCGCGATCCACAAATAGTCATGCGCCTCCTCCGGGCCGTTGAACCCCCGCGGATTCATATTGCCCGACTCTACCAACAAACAATCAGCCGCGCGATCCAAAAATATGCAATGAAGCGCACGCTCACCTGGCCGCGCGCGCCGCCCGATAACCTTCACCAGTATCGCCGGATTCGTGCGCACGCCGATGCGCAGGTACTGCGCCGCCTGCGCGCAGGGCCCCCACAGCCGGAACGCCGCGAGCGCCGCGGTGTGCGCCAGATCGCTCGCCGCCGCGCGCGCGAAACGCTCCTCGTGCTCTGGCGCTAACAGCGTGCGACTCGGCGCAGCGAAAAGCGTCCCGCCGCGCGGGGGCGGCGCGCCACCCACCTCGCCGATGTGCAGCCACGTCTGGCAAAAGGAGAGCGCGTCGGCGGGGCGCGCGACGCGCAGGAGCAGCGGGCCGAGCCAGAAGCGCTGGCAAAGGGGTCTTCCGGGCGGAGGCGCAGCATCTCGATGATGGTCGTGCTAGCCCGCATGATGATCATGAGTAAATGAGGTGAGGGGAGTACGAGGAAGGAAGAGGAAGGAGCGTACACGGCTTTTTCGTACTGCTTCGTCTCGTAGCACATGCGCGCCAGCGCCTGGAGGACGCGCATGTACGGCCGCGTGAGGAGGATCACGCCAAACTGCCCGACGCACGGGCCGTCGTCGTCGAAGCAGTCCGCACCGAGGTGTTGCTTCAGGAGCGCACGCGCTAATTCAAATTAGTCAGCCACCATCCGAAGACAGTAAGTATTGAGCGGACCTCGCCGCTCCGACACCTCGAGCACCCGCACCGAAAAGTGCAGGTCGGGCGAGAGGTACGCCATCTGGATCTCCGCGTCGAAGTTGTTCTTGTCCTCGAGCGCGATGTGCAGGAACGGCACCGCGTCGTTGGGCCGCCCCCTGCGGCACAGATCCTCCGCTATCTCCAGACTGCATCGGACGACGATTCGGATTGAATGAGAAACGACGGATCGGTATGCACCCACTTGCGCTGCGACTCCTCAGAGACGATTCCGCCGCCGCCAATTCCATATAAGCCCTCCTGTCCGAGTCGTTTGTCCATGGCTGGGAACCGAGATGCTGGTGGTGGTGAAGGTTTTAGATGTCACAGGTCACGATCCCGTGTCGTGACTTAACGTGCCAAGCGCAACCATGGTTACCATCATTAGGCGCCAGAGGTTGATCGCCGCTGATGTCAACTCTCTCTCTCTTTACCTTCACTACAACTCCGAGTAAAATTTGTCGTTGCGGACCACCTAGCGTTGCGAGATATCCTACTCTCTTCGAAGGGCGCGCCCTCGAACATGGTACTTCTCACCGGAAGATGCCGAGATACGACGTCATAGGGTAGGTGGCTTATTCCACTTTTTGGATAAGTTCAGAAACCTCAGTTTTAGATAGGGGAGAAAGAAATATTTTTTTGGGGATAAATCTCCATTGCAGCGGAGGATGTCGAAGGTTCAACATAGAATATGCCTTACGGCTGGCAAGGCAGCCGGCGCTACATCATTGATACAGTGTTCGCCCATAAGGCCTTAAATCGAGGTTTGAAAACCTTTAAGGCCTTAATAAGGGTAAGGCCTTAAACGTAAGGGCAATTTAAGGCCTTAAATATATTTTCCCACGCTCATACACATAGCTGAAATCCCAGTACATTACGGCTGGAACTCATCGTCTGAATCAATCTCTATGGCACCATCATCCGGGACCCCATTCTCCTCCGCCTCTGCCAATGCCTGCATCAACAGCTCCTCCTGCTCCATCGCCCATGCCGCCGGCTTCTGTGCACGAGGCTTCTCTGCCCCTCTGAATAAAACTGCCAGTGTCATCTGCTTCCACACCGGGAGACGGTTAGGCAGACGAGAAGCGAGGTCATTATCACTCTTGTCTCCACCATCCATTGCTTCTGCCCGCTCTGTTCTTTAAATTCTTCCGAGCTTTGGGCGAGGTTGGCAGTTGTCGTTCTGGCACCGTCGAGATGATGCGCCACACAGTCTTTGCAGTATGTGTGATACATGGACGAGTTCTGCTTCTCTCCACGCCAGAAATATTCCTTGAGCGGGGTCGATGCCATGGCTGGCGTTGTCGTCGACGTCGAGGAGAAAAATTACATAATCTACGAGCACGTGCAGATTTAAGGCCTTAATAAGGCTTGGATGCTCAGCCGAAAATCTTTAAGGCCTTATTTAAGGCCTTGTTTAAGGCTTAAAGATTTAAGGCCTTACCCTTAAGGAGAACACTGCATTGATATGTAGCAGATCATGATGCCATTGAGACAATAACAGATTTTTTTTTGCCCATCGCTGTACTTGATATGAAAGTGGTGTATTATATGTAAGTCTACACTCTCCTTTGGAACTTATGTGAGCAGTACACTGATGAAGTGAGGCGAAAATGGGGCAAAATGCACGGTATTTGGAGCCTGCACGTGACTGTTTGATTACGAGTACTTATGTTTACATAATACTCGTTCTTTTCATTCTTCCGAGGGGCTAAAAGTCTCCCTATTTTACTTGTCTCCGATTTTTTAAGATAGTCTCCTTAGTGGCTGTGCCTGACTTATTTAGTGGCTGTCCCTATACTTCGTTCTCTTTTTCCTTACCTGTCAAGAACTGGACATCCTCGGGACCGATCGGACGTCCGAAGGTTCCTGCTAACCGGACGCAAGTGGAAAGCAAGAACCTGTGAAGATTTCGGAGTCGAGTCGGACCTCCGAGGTTCCTACCAACAAGCAAGTGCGAGTGAGTGAGGTGGATTAGGACTTCACAAAGTAAAACTTCGTGAATTAAGTCCCATCCGGTCGGAACCGACTCGGAATCCCGAGGGGTTTAGAGCGGGCTTGGCTTCAGCTCGTGCGCTGCGCCTTTCTCTACGCCCAAGGCCCGATTTCAGAAGGATAAGACAGAGAGGATGAGGGACGAAGATAGAGCACAATCTTAGTCGATATTCAGGCTGACTAGAACAGAAGTACATGAGGCTATTTAAACTAAAGCCTATAGTATTATTTAATAGTCGGCACCGTCGGGACACCGAGGCTCCATGATAGCAATGAGTCAATGCTGTATGTATGAGTCAATGCTGTGGCAGAGATTCCTGAAGTCCGAGTAGTCCGAGAGGAGGGAGTTATAATAAATCTAAGGAGGTTGGTGGAAATAGACCTCCATGATGAAAGCGAGTCATAACACAGCACAGGCATAGGTATGAGTCAGAAACAGTACGAACCAATAGGAGCGTAAGTATTGTGAAGAGAAATGGAAGGCTGCCGTATTGTGGAGGCAGTCAACACTAGAGCGGTCGGCCAGACGAAACTAAGAGTAGCCCAGAATGACAGAACAATAGTGTGGTCATTCAAGAGCGGCCACTATAGAAGGTACATGGTGGTCAAGACCAAGAAGAGAAAAATAATGTAACTATATGACAGTCACAATAAATGTGCGATCAGATATGTAACGGAATATGTAACGGAGTCGAATGTAAGATAAGATATAAATCAGAATGTAAGATAAGGACTCAACAACGGCAATATGAAAGATAAGATGTTGAAGAGCGGTATAGGTGATCATTGAGGAGGGATATGGCGAGTCAATGATAAGGAAAATCTGAAGGTCAAACGAGGATCAGTCGAAAGACAATAAGATCGAAACCAATGAGGATCAGTCAATGGTAGTGGTGAAGATACAATGCGGGATTGCAAGGAGCAATGAAGACTGAGGCGATGGTGTGCTAAACCAGGGCTGAAGGGGCCAGCGGCGGTACGATGAGGACAGCATGGATGACAGTAGTGCAGTGCGATAGCACGGAACAGTGGCAGTACGATGCAGACAGCAAAGGCGGAACCAATCCTGGAAGGGAGAGGTTGGACAGTGCAGAGGAGGCAATAGCAGGATGAACAATAAGCTGTGCGGACTGCGGGGTGACAACACAGATGGGATGAAGTCGAGGGGTGGAAGTCATATCATGGGAGGACAGAGGACAACCACAGGATGACGATACCAAGAAGGGCAAAGTCCGGCAGGGATGACAATACCGCAATGAAGGGGTAGAGTCCGGCGGTGGTGACAATACCTGGAAGAGTAAAGTCCGGTGGTGCAGCGTGGAACAGCATACACAGAGGGCAACGCAGAGGTGATATGAGGGACACGTGCATGCGGAGGCGGAGAGCAGATGTAGAGGCAATGAGATGCGTACATGGCTGACAGCATGGAAGGGAGGAATCAGACGACACGTAGCAAGGAGGATGATTCTGGAAGATCAATACAGCTCCGAGAGGCCAAGCCCAGAACAACAGTGTGCGATGAAACCAAGGTGGTGGCAGAAGACATCTGGAAGGCTATAGTCCGGTGATGACCATGCAATGTCGAAGGGGGAGGATGGGAAGGCCAGATATAGGAAATCCATACGACTCCAGAGGGGAACAGTGTCGGTACTGATAGCGATGGTCCGGAGATGACCGTGCAATACCAGAGGATGTCGATGGGGCGCTAATCCAAGGACAAGGGCTGAACCGATGTTGCCATCATCAGTGCAGAGAGGCGGTAGTGTGATCATGCCGGCGATGCAGAGGATCGGAAGGGAGGGATGATAGCGGAATATCGGAGAGAGGATGATCATAGGATAAGGCGGCAGCGGAGGAAGAGGAATGTGGACACGACTGAAGCTCCGGTGATAAGCTGTATAAGTCAGAAGTGCGTGTGGTGACCAAAGGTCCGGCGGTGAGATCCAAGGACAGGAATCTCGGAGTGCGTCCATGGGTGATAGGGCATGGAGGCATGAGGTACGGTAATCACAGAGGGGAGGTCTCAAGTCCCGAGTGATAGGATGCAGTAATGTAAGGGCGGAACTATAGGTAGCGGTAGTGCGGCAGTAGAGTAAAGCGGAAATAGTGGTGTGTGAATATCGGTGTGTCGGTCTGAATGTAGTAAGGTTGGAGCAGCATCCTTACAAGAAACAAGATAAATCTGGAGGCCGATGGAATTCCGGGTTTGAACGAAGCAAATAGAATAAATGGGAGGGATGAAGTAGAATGAAGGCAAAGTGCTGAATGCCAAGGAAATAATACATCGGATGTCCGATGGAATTCCGAGGGAAATAGTGAATCTGAGTCCGATGGAGCTCCGAGGTCACGGTACGTGACATTACCTCTTTAGCGGCTGTGTGACCTAGGGCTGTGCTATTTTTATTTACTTCTGTCTCTTTTCCCTGGTATTGCTGGCTCTCCACAGCTTTCAGCCGAAACGAGCGGTGTCGAAAGCCGAATGTCCACCGCCTTCTCAATCCGTACGGCGATCAGTATATGTGGCATCAGCTACATAATAGCATACATCCATTCAATTCCAAGTCTCTCCAGCTCTACTCTACGCGGTTCCTACTTCTTCCATGTCCTCCGTGGTCAACCTCTGCAGTTTCTTTCTAGCCAATCCGACCATTTCATCCTTGCTGTCCTCGTCTTCATAAGCCACCCTTTTCTTTGTGTTTTGCTTCAGCTTCTCATACTTGACCATTGTGGGCATCTTACCCTCATCCATGTTTCGTGCAACGCGAGCGGTCTGTTACGTAGTTGTGAGTTTACCGGGCTAATTATTTGTAGTGCTTGCTCACCCTGGTTATAGTTCCATCCAAGAAAGTCAAAGAACACATTACCAATTTAACCACATTCCTCGAGTCCCTTGGCCCTTTGAAGGCAACCACGGAGAACCCTAACTCGACAATATCTCCAATCCTAAACCCCGACGGGTCCTTGTTCAATAGCCTGTTAGCTGTCAGTTTATGTGCCTAATTGAGTATACTGCACGCACCTCTTGCCGTCTAGCGTGAGATATGACACTTCATTGTCGATGCAGTGTAAGATTCCTTTACCTAGCATTTTTCCAAGAACTTTGGTGGGGTCGACTTTGCGGTGAAACTCTGCCAGCTGATCTGCTGGCACAACCTTGGCGAAAGTAAAATAGCAACACGCTGCATCAAGTGGCTGTCCAGCGGCTTCATCCTTGATCGCAGTATGTTCCCAAGGCATTACATCCGCCTCGTTGAAAGTGAGCTCCACGTGGTATGTGACATTGAAAATGCTCTGAATGGCTTTATTGAAGGTTTCAGTGTCGAAGCCGACAATAGATGCATGTTGTCTGATATAGTTAACATTCCTGGCTGACAATCTGTCCTGATCGTCAGTTGCTACGCATTGTGCACCTGAATATACACCTTACTTGTTCTTTTTCACAGGCGGCAAGTCCATATCCGACAGTGCACCCACTACGGTGAATGTTGCCTCTTGCTTGACACCGTCTCCGTCCTTGAGCATCGCTTTCCAGCAAGTCGGAAATCCACTTTTCTTGATTGTTACTTCCGACGTGTAACTGAATATAGCAGGTGTGACTCGGCTAAGATCGTCGCGTCCCATGCCTGCCCGTAGGCTCATTCAGAGGGTACGAACATTAATAAGTCTAGTATATACCTAGGGATGGGCACCGTACCGTATACGGTTACGGGCCGTACAACTTACGGTATTATACGGTAGCCTGCCCGGCCGTACCCGTAACCGTACAATGCGATAGAGAAGCTCTTACGGGACGGTACGGTATATTTTGACGGTATATTACGGTAATTACGGCCGTACTTTGGACAAGTAAAATAAGAAATTCCCTATGCAGTGGCCTCCGCAGCACGCAGGGCATTCGTGAGGGACTCACGCTTCAGGCGCAGTTGGTGCTTTACCAGCATCAACGTCCGGATGGTCTGCGGCGTTAGGCGTGCTCAGCGCAATGAGATAGTGTCTCGGCCGCCCGAAAAAACTCGCTCCACGGCGACAGCAGAGCCTGTGAATTATTTTGAGCCCTAAGTTCTGCCGGAGGGATGGCACATACCTGGAATCGACATAATGTCGCGTGCGAGGAGATAGAGCCTGGGAAACTCCTTCCTTCTGGCAAACCACCAATCGACAGGATCTGCGGTTGCGGTAGCGCGCGCGGATTCGAAATAAAGCTCGAGCTCATCACTTGTCTGCTCGTCGTCGGGGCCCTGGTCGAAGGCCGCAAAATTCGGCAATCCGGTGGGCGCGGGTCGGACATCGGCGTTGTTTGTGACGGCAGTTGGCGCCGAGTCGGAGGATGATGTTGGCGGATAATTGTCGTCCAGGTACTGGCGAAGCGCAGCCTTCTGCTCTTCCAGATAGGCGGCAAGCTCGGGCTGTTCGCGTAGTCCTTCTTGAGCTTCTTGTAGTTGAATCGAGGATCTAGAACTAAATGAAGAGTTAATCCAACAGCGCATTGAAGGCAAAGTTGTAAACATACTCGCAGCCCAAATGTAGAACGGGGACTGATCGTACTTATAATAATAGTCGCTCAGCTTTAGGTGGGCGTTGGTTAAGCCCGCAACAAGCTCCGGGGGCGCGTTTTTTGGAAGAGCCGCCAACTTAGCTTTGAGTGTCCTCTGAAGGCCCCGGAAGATTGAATGAGTGGATGAGAGCATTGGCCGCGACATCATGGACATCTGACTGGTAGCTGCCCGAAAATTGAAAAGCCAGTCCGAAACCGTCTCGATTGCCGCCCAGTCCTGTGTTGTCAGCTCGGCGTGGTGGAGCTCGGGGGTGTTTGCGACGAATTGATCAACTTGATGACGGTATTTGAGGGAGCGATCTGCCACATGGTCAGCCAATATTCTGTTGAAATGGGAAAGTACACACTCATCATCTGGTGTGTCGAAGACCAGCGGGTTTTGACGTCTAAAATCAGCATGTGCACGCCGGCGACGATCTTGGAGGGGAGAGAATGCTGTACCAGTTCCGGCGGCGCTGGGGACTGGACCGGACTGCATGAATGATCGTTCGAAGCTTGGAAGAGGATTAACAACGTCAAAAGTGAGCATATGTCAATTGCAAACCTTCCGCACGGAAGATTTGATACCAAGGGGCATGGGAATCTCCGCTTCATCGTCCTCCTCGTCAAATGCAGTTGCCTCCGCATCAACCTCGTCGGAGTTGGGGGCAGCGGTGACCGATTCTTGATAAGGTGTCTTCTTTTTCGGGTTCTTCTCCACCGCCCCAATCGCTTCCAAAAGCTGTTGGAGAATTTAATGCGGAACTTGGTTTATGCAGATGTCACTCACCTGAAGTACAGCCAGATGAATTGTGTGTGGCAAGCAGCGCAACCGAGAATGTTGGGCAGAGAATTTGATCCCGTTTGCGAGACACCGCCTCTCAATCACTGCTATGAGGGTGTTGTTATTCGAAGCATTGTCCATCATGAAAGCCAATACCTGAGAGGTATTTAGCGACTGCCACTTTGAAGGAGATTGAACTTACACGACCGGTCAAACCATAAAGCTCGAGAGTTTCCCACACAACATCTGCCATGTTGTCGCCCGAATGTTCGCCTACCAACTCCTTGAAGTCGATGAGAAGTTCCTCTGTGAGACTTGTGAGCAATAAAAACAAAAAACACGCATTGAACCCGAAGTTACCGAGTTTCCCGTCGTTAGTGACATAATGCGCTACAATCGCGAGGAACGCGTAGCCATTGGGCGATGTCCAGGCATCGAGAGAGATCGAAACCTTTGCCTTCAATGTCTGGCGGAATTTTTTCAACAATAACCACCTTGCGAGGAGAGTAGCTTTCACTTACTGCAAAGAATTCTTTTAACTCGGCCTCCAAGGATGCCCCCAAACGACTACGTGCCGTTCCACCATGCATCGGGAAGGGATGTGCAAACTTTCCGCGTGGTGGTGAACATACTCCAGCAAATGCCGAAACTCTGGGCGCTCGACCTCCTGGAATGGCTGATCACAGGAAACCAACCATTCAACGAGTAGTTTCTCGAAAGTGGCCTGGTCCCAATCACCCTGTTTTCGGCGTTAGCGAGGAGCTATGGATTTGATATGTTCAAACTTACAAGACCTTTGTCCGCCGCACGCGAAAATGCCGCACGAATTGTTGGCTGGTCTGTCCCCCGGCATGCATTAATAAAACTCAACAATTGTTGCCGCGTCTCGAATGTCTTCTCGCCCTTTGCAACCGCAATCTCCTCTTCCGACGGCTTCTTACTGCGCTCCTTCAGAATCGTGTAGTACTGATGCATGTCGGGGACATGATTTTTCGGATGACCAGTCAGTCCTGCATTTGGTCTTTAACGGAGAATGGAGTAAAATGAGACCGGACACACCATTGAGCGAGTAATGCATTGCTTTAGTAATCCTGTGGATATTCTTCGATTCGCCATGGCGGCAGCGATAAAACTTGTCGCCCGGCTCAGACTTTTGCCCGTGCACCGTCTTGGTGATGTCTTGGAAGAAGTACCAAACGGGATTTCGGATGCGACTCTGGTACGCGGGCGTCAAAGATTTAAACAGATGGAATGAATTCAAAATCATGTACCTCTTTTTCCACGGCAGGCTGGGAATTTTGGGACGGAGAAGTCGAATCCTGCATAGATTATGAGTGAGAAATGAAGCCCGACGCAAAAACACACTTGAGTCTGAGGAGCTTGATCGGTTTTCCTCTTCTTCTGCGGTGGTGGCTTCGACTTTCCTCGGGTGTTCGAACGTGAAGTCCCAGCAGGAATTGACTTGGTGGGAAGGCTCTCGGCAAGCTGTACTGATATCTCAGCCCATATTGAAATCCAAGCTGAAACATTTCTCGTACCTCTTCGTGTGATATCTTGGTCTCGATTTCACTATCAGACTCGGCCTGAGAATCATCTCTTCCCGAATAGTCTCCATCCTCTAGGTCAGAATCTCCTTCCTGCGCCTTCGCCTTGCCTTTCGTGCCACCTGCCGCAGGCGGCCTTTGGGGCCTCGGACGCTTCTTTGTTGGAGCCTCGTCGCCCGAGGATAGTTCTTTTTCGGCAGCGATGGCGGTGTGCATACGTTTGTCCTTTCCGCGGCTCGGCCTTTGGATGGCCCTTTGAGAACGAGTAAGTTAGGACGATTCTAACATTCAGAATATTCACGTACCAGCTTCCAAAGGAGCAGGGCTAGGCGATCTTGAATCAGGGCCGTGGTTGGAGAACTGAATGTCGCTGGCCTCCTTGAGGGAACCATCGGGGTTTAACCCACACTGTTCCCAGCCGTACTCATTGAGGACGACGGTTTCTGGGCATCACTGAGGATGTGTGATAGACGATGTGGAGTGAAATTCATACCGTCAGTACCGCCCAAAAGTCGAGGCGGCATCGAAAAATGACGGAGACTCATCACCCCGAGGCTCGACATCGTCTCTGAACTGTGCAGGGGTCGCCAGAGACCAGAGACATATATAGGACCCTGGTCAGAGCATGGGATGTAACCTCGATGACATATAACCTCGCGGATGTCGGAAATACTGGTCGCGGGAGTTACGGCTGGAAGAGGTTATTGGAGCAAGTCTAAGAACACTGACAGGGACTGACCAAGTGCGACAGTATCAGCCGATGCAACGTTGACGAAGATCATAATAACACCGTCCGAGGAATCTGCGAATAAATGCATAAGTAAATTATCAGTGGCGGCTCAAAAATGAACGGATTACAGGTTTTGGAGGTATTTCCTGAAGAATCGTGACCAGGCCATGCTCGCCGCAGACGGTCCAGTCGCATATGGGAGACATGATCACGGCGAAACCTCCAGGGGGTCCGGAATGTTTGGTACTTAACAGCAGTGAAAGCATGTGAGTGCCCCAAATAGACTTTTCAATCAAGGGTGAGCGATAATGAATTTGTTTGGGAACATTACTCGCCGAAATAGGCACAAGCTGGGGTCCAATAGGCATATGTAGCACCGGCGAGAGTCAACGGGTCAATGGAGGAGATCAAGTAGGTGTTAATGCCCTGGGAGGGAGCCGCAGAGAACCATGCTGTCGTAGTTACGGCGAGAAGATACGCGAGGGGAGGCAAGAGGAAAAGCAGGGATGAGGAGAGGAAAAAACGGACAATCGACCAGGTCAAAGATCCAACGGTCCGCTTCGTGGATTTGGCGAGGACGCCGCGGGTCTCGCGGCCCTTATGAGCTAGATTGACACAGGGGGCATACCCCGTGGCATATGAATCCATATGCCACGGTGGCTTATGCGCGGCTGTTGGTGGGCTTATGAAACTAACTTAGGGAGGGTTCGAATCCCGATCTGGGCAATCTTTTTAAAATACATTTAAATAGTATATTTATCAGTCCATGTCAACAATGTCCACAGCAATTTTGCTGGCACAATCAGTCAATTACTAAAGCATTATACTGTGTACATTTTATTAGAGCTGTTTGTAGTGTGTGACATGGGTACGGGTAAACCCGCGGTGTTACGGGTGCGGGTGGTACGGGTCCCGATCCGGCAGGTACCACGCATACCGCCACCCAGAGCGGTTTTACCTGCGGCAACCGCACGTGACCTTGCCACGTCGCTCATCACCAGGACCCATGATTATGGCTTTGGAGGTTAGATCCCAAAATTAGCCACGTTGAAAATTTTGTCCGGACTTTTGGCCACCCAGGGTTCAAAAATTTTGTCCGGATACTGTATCTAAGCTGCTCTCGGCCAAAATTTTGTCCGGACTTCGGATCTGACTTCAAATTTGACAAAAAAAGGGCCAGAAGTCTTTAAAAATCACAAAAAAAACTCTATCTGCATTAAATAAATTGGTATTTACCTTGCCTTTAAATTTTTTGGGCTCTGGCTCAGCTGGTGGCAAGCCCTGTCTCAGCCATAAGCACCCCCAGGTCTTTTAAAAGGACATGTTACATATAAAGGGTCATTGTTTCACAGACAATGTATCTTTTGACATCCAAAATAGTAGGACAAAGTGTGGCTCATGGCGCCTCATGGTGTCTCGAATCAGTGCAGAGGCCAGTGCCACCCTGATTGGCCATTGTCTGGACTTTGATCTGACCTTCCAGAAATAAATCCCCTTGTCCGGACTTAAGATCCAAGCTGTCGCCACTGTCACCTTGATTTGTCCGGACAAAGATCTGAGTTATGCAGGCCAAATCTGAAAATTTGTCCGGACTTTGGATTCAACCTCCAAAACCATAATCATGGGTCCTTCATCACCGTACACACCCTAACAATGTGGCTTGCCGCAGTTCAGCGCTCATGATGGGCCATCTCCCCGACGTGCACGCCCACCCATGCCCCATCTCGCCCCGTCTGCGCAGCACCATGCTCACGGCTCACGCCCACGCCCATGCCCGTTTGTGCAGTGCCACGCCCACACCTCACACCCGATGCCCCTGCCACGTCTCCCCCCGTCTGCGCAGTGCCACGCCCACCCGACACCCATGCCCAGCACCCATGCCCGTCTGCACAGCACCCATGCCCCGTCTGCGCAGTGCCCACTCCCCGTCTGTGTAGCGCCCCTCCCAGCCCACGCCCACACCCGTCTGTGCAGTGCCCACTCCATGTCTGCGTAGCGCCCCACCCACGCCCTGACGCCTCGCCTGCGCAGTGCCACACCCAGGCCCCGGCAGCTCGCCTGCGCAGCGTCACACCCAGGCCCAGGCCCCAACACCCTGCAGATGCCTCGCCCACGCCTCATGCCCACGCCCGACGCCTATGCCCCATCTGCGCAGCGCCCACACCCCATCTGCGCAGCGCCCACTCCCCGTCTGCGCAGCGCCCCGCCCACGCCCGATGCCCACGCCCGTCTGTGCAGCGCCCACTCCCCGTCTGCATAGCGCCCTGCCACGCCCCAACGACTCGCCTGCGCAGCGACATGCCCAGGCCCAGGCCCCGACGTCCCGTAGACACCTCACCCCGCCTCACGTCCTGAAGCGCACCACGCCCCGTCTCGTCCCGTCTTCGTGATCAAGCGCTGTGCGAGGCTCAAACTGCAGACCGAGAACGCTCCCTAGCCGCGACATCTGTCGCCCACGCCCTGACACCCCGCCTGCGCAGCGCCCTGCTAACAACTTATGTCCCAACATCCACGCCCGCCCAGATGCCCCGCAGCCACGCACGCATGCACAGACGAAATACACACTCGTAGTATCACATTATGGTACTTGTGTTGTGCTTATAATATATTAATAACAATCTATGAATTATGAGAATTACTGGTTCACCCACTTGAAAGACCTGAGGTTGCAAAGCCATGATTTTTCCTTCTAATACTGCAGTATAAAGCCATGGTTACAATACCCTAGGGGTTTTCCGGATACCGCAGCAAAAAAACAATCTGCCAAACCTGTACCCGTTTGCATTTGGGCACAGTATTGCCGGGTGCGGGTACGGTCCGGGCCGGAGTCACCCGCGGTGTCACCCGTGTCACACACTATTCACATATGGTGTTCTTTCACTCATAAATATGCCCTGCACCTGTTCAAACTTGTGAGGTGCCATTCAAATATATGATGTGTCTTACAGTCAAGATTTCGTGCTAGGTGTGGGAGACATATATGCTATTGAATTAATTTACAAAACGAACAGCATACATATATGCCATTGATTTATTTTACAAAATGAACAGCATAGATAACTCCTGAACCCAACTTTGAGCCTGAGAGGGACTCATGGAATCTCTGACTTTGGAACTATCAGGAGACTCCAAATTTAGTGAAATAGTTACCACGTGAATATTTGATTAAAATATATACCAGGGCAGAACCAGAGCTACAAACAGCTCTATTAAAACATACACAGTATAATACTTTAGTAGTTGACTGATTGTGCCAGCAAAATTGCTGACATTGTTGACATGGACTGATAAATATACTATTTAAATGTATTTTAAAAAGATTGCCCAAGCGGGGATTCGAACCCTCCCTAGGTTGGTTTCATAAGCCCACCAACAGCCGCGCATATGCGCATAAGCCACCGTGGCATATGGATTCATATGCCACGGGGTATGCCCCCTGTGTGAGGGCGAGCATTATTGGGGTTTAACACGAAAGAAAGAGATGAAGTACCTCGTTTGATACACTCGCGTGCAAAGAGAGGCGAGGTCGTGGGGGTCATTGGCTGCCCCCGCATTCTGTCTCCAAATTAAATAACCCTGGCTATCGAATGTTCCAGCACTCTCTCGGATTCTGGCCCAAATGGAGTGAATTCTGGCGAATTACGTGCTTGATTGCCCCGCAGCTTGAGTACCACAAAAGAGACCAGTGAGTGAATGGTTGCTGCATGTATATACCACAAGTTCTAATCATGTAGGTCATTGGCAGCCAGCTTAGCCATAGACCGAGAAGGACGCAGGCGGTCGTCAAAAGTTTGAGGAAGGACGTTGGAGGAGATGCACCGGCAATCAGCAGTGATATCCGGGCCCAGATGCCCTAACACGAGGTTCCGTTCAACTTCCGAGTATCCGAGGTACCGAAATCACGCCATTTCTGATAAATTTACGGCCCGTATGGATGCCGTATACGGCCGTCTCTCTACGGCATCGTACGGCTGTGGTTATGAGACCACCCGTACCGTATATGTCGCTGCCGCATGGCCTTACGGGATGGTACGGGTATGCCGTATGACCCGTAACCGTATACCGTATTGTACGGTTACGGTGCCCATCCCTATATATACCTCCTTCCAAGTCCCCCAGCAAATTTTCAATATTGCCCTGGACCTGCCGAAGTAAATACACAGCCTGGTCTGCCTGGGCCTCATCGAAATCACATCAATCATTTGGGTCGGTTTAAACGACGAGTGATGGCGAAAAGAAAATGGGCGGTGCAAATACACTCTATTTCATATTTTTTGAATGCAAGAAGTGGGCTTGATTAATAAAAAACAATATTTTCGGCAATCAATTTACATTGGATTCCAACGGTTTGGCAGATCGTTGGATTCTGATGACTTCCGGGTTTGCCGTGTATGTCCAGGTGGATTTAGGATGGCCAGCTTACTAAGCAGCATAATCGGCATGATGGGAAAAAAGATAAGTACGAGATCCTGCCGGGCGCAGCCACGGCCCTCTACCCCCAAGTTATGTAAGATAGCGTCCGGAGGGCCTTAATCCAGTTTTCCGACCCCATGTTTGCCCCATGTGGCAAATTTCAATCCTGCGTACCCCTTGGACAAAGTCGACTGTCCTTTACAAGTCCTTTAGTGAGCTCGAATCCTAAAGGCGGAGCTAGCATCTATCTCAATGCTGGATTCAGTTGCTCATCAGTGGCCCAACTATTGAAGATCGGGGCTTTCATTTGACTATGATCCCATATGATTCGAATATCTATAGTAGTAGGTGATCTCCAGGCGCGGTGAGGCACGGTAACGCACTTAGCTCGAACTACAGTGCGAATATTACGAAGCAGGATAGGAGGATGTAAGCACTTGGAACAATGATGTAAAGTAATTCAGCTAGGCGTCGCTCAAGTTTTACGATTCAGCTGGCCCCCTTCACTTCCAGCGGTTGGTCTTGGCCATCACCTTTCAGCGGATCGTGCCGCGATGTCAGGTATGTGAAGTTGAGTATAACACATCTTTAACGACCCTGAGTCAAATTCTGTGTAGTGCGCTGGGACGAAGAGGACTCACGCGAGCCATTCGGTGAGAACTCCCAGCACGTATTCGATCGCAGTGAAGTGCGGGGTGAAGCCAGAGCCATTGTAGTTGTCGGCTATCCAGGTGATATTTGTTAGTTTCATCTTGAGCATACTGAAAGAGGACGTACGATTGTAGTATGATAACTAGTGAGAGGTGTAGTGTAAGTTTCGTAGTGGAAGGGGGAAAAAAACACATCTATGCCACGCACACTGAACACTGCAGACTGCAAGACGCCAAATATACCCCGGACAATGAGAGGGAACCATGCGACTAACAGCAGTATCAGTGTCGGGTGCACAGTGCCCTTCTTGCCGCGCGAGTCCCCGTCACGACGATTATTGCGAATCGTTACGAGGATGATGGCGAGCAACAGAGCGTTTCCAGCGAGGAAGACGCTTTGTCCCGCCGTCCGTGAGATTTTAGAAACCCGCAGTCTCATCTTGGTGTCGGGAGAGTCGGGTTTGCTGTAGTCTGCCCCAGCGAGGTAGGAGCCTCCGACGACGATCGCTACGTTTGCGATGATGAGCACGGAGTGGAACGCAACCATCGGGTTGTTACGATACAGCAGGAGCGCAAAGGGCCGAGGAAGATGAAGATAAGCACTTTTCGAACCTTGTTGGTCTGCGGCGCATCGCGGGGCTCCAGCCAGGATTTCCTGCTGGCGAGGTTGTGTTGGTGCCAAGAAATGATAAAACGGAAGGTGCAGAGAACCTGGCTCGCGCAGTCAATACAAGTCACTTTCGATTTATGGATCGAACGGAGGCGTACCAGGGAGAAGTAGCCCTCCGCACCTAGAATGAGGAATGCAAGGAACAGATTTGTGTTATTGAATCCCAGGATACCAAAGCCGATCCCACAAGCCTGGGAGGCCACGCGGATAGTTACATGGAAAAACAACAAGGAGTATCTCGAGCGCCACTTGATTCGGTGAGTGAGGTAGGCAAAGAGCATCCATGCGAACACGGCGAGGTACTAACATCAGTGCGTTGAGGCCATGTGCAACGCCGTTTAGGGGTGGACTCACTCCGATTAGGAAGACGAGGGCAGCACCAGCTTCCCCAGTGAACTTGGGCATGGCGGCTGCTGAATGGGACCAGGGCCTGGCGAATTCTGGGATACTTATGCGTTGAAAACAGCCTATATAGCCAAAGAAGGACTGATAACAATCTGCTGGCACTCGTACGTATTGACCGCAGTTCGATCCCTGGTTTCGGGTCTACAGCGCCATCAAAAGAGACTTGTCCCTGAGAGTGGCTGCCTCAAGTAAAAAAAAAATGGCCCCATGTGCTGTCAAACGGATGTGTCGTTAGTGCAAGGTCATTGTGGGCCGCAAGGTCATGATCGGAGTGCAGATTGAAAAGTTACAACGGACTGCGGATCTGGAGAATAGGGCAGCGCAGATCCAGAAGCGCCACAGCGTGCTCTTGCCTGTGCCGCAGCTTCTGTCAACCTGACAGCGCAGTGTCGATGAAAGAGGAACATTGCGGTGATATCGGGCCGGAAGTCCGGATCCGACAAAAAGTCCGACCGTTATAGAAAATCTGATGAGGCAAATTTACAAGAATCGATTCAGCAACGCTAGAATGAGTGACAACTTGATAAAGAGCAATAATCATGTTCCTAGCGCGGTCTGCGCGCGTTCTTCTGCGGTCTGCCATCACGATAGGTGAAGCACCTCCCCTATACTGCGTCGTAGACTGTCTGGCTACCATCGGGTTTTGTTTCACCCGCGACGTTCGACGAAGTGCTGGCCGGGATCCCAGAAAGATGAATCTGTGTCGGAGCAGCCTGAGTGTTGCTCCCAAAAAAGAACGAGTTAGTTTGTTCTGCCCACGTCTCATCGGGACGGGCCAGTCCAAAGGATACGCGTGCAACAATTAACGTTGGTGCGATTCCCTATTTTCCGTCAGTAAGGCAAGCAAGACCATTTCTGTGTGGATTTTACCGTCATCTGAACCAGAATAGCCTGCGGATATCCATCATTGAATGAGCCGCTGACGAGGAAGGGAAGGAAGACAATCAGAGTGATAGAGTACAATGCCGCAGATTCAACCACGATTTCTATCACGTTGCCGTAGCCCTTCGCTATCCCGGGACTGAATTTAGTCATCATTAAGATCCGGAGGATAATCATGAGGGTGGCCAATAATGTGGTGACCAGCGATAGGGCAAAGTATGGGGTCGCGAAATCGACAAACGTGTGTCTGTCCAGGCTCGGATTGATAATGTATCGCGCCTGTTCGGCAACGCTGAGAAAACCGAGAACTGGAGTAGTGACGCCATGAATTTTATATCACCTTTGAGTAAAGCGATGCTTACCGGCCCCAGATATCGTGCAAAGGACAGGTAAAATAATTACAATGAAGTTTTGGTTCCAGACAGTCCAACATCTCCAGATCTAAAGAAAGGTAAGTTACATGGCCGTTTAAATTCTCGAGTAAAATGCAAAGCGACTCGCCAGAACCGAGTCAGCTACGAGGGTGTTGGTTGTCAAAGCGATTGCAGGAAGAACTCCCAACCACAGCGGGTTCCGCAGTAAAAAGAGCAACGTGGCTGCTGGGCTGTCTCCGTGATCGATGAATGCGGTTTTGACCAGAAACCACCGGGTGGCGACGTGTATAGTGGCGAGAATGTACATTGCAATTACGGCGAAATACACGGCGATATTGGCAGCCCGTGCCGTTCTCTTGAAGACTGATAACTGCATTTCAGCTTTCGGGTTCGAATGTACGACTAATCTCCGCACTCATTGCATAAAGAGTGGTGAAAAACAGTCCGGTGTACAAGCCTACAAGCGGAGATTTAGAATCATCTTAGCCAAAGTGACGTTACTCGCCGTTCATGAAGACTTCCGACAAAGTCATTTGCAGGTAAACGCCCCGCACGGGCAAGAGGGCGGCTAGAGAACTTGAAGACGACATTGCGGGATGGTCAAAGAGCGCGTCGAATCCAAGGGAAATATGGCTTAAGCAATGGGCGGCCCTTCCCAGCTTGACGACCTGCACAATAATTAATCACAAGGTGATCTTCTAGTGATGGACGTGTGAGTGCCTGGCAGATAAATAGATAAATCGTGGGACGATTTTTGGCTTATCTAAATGGTCGGAAAAATTGCGGATAAATCAGTGCAAACAAACGACATGCTGTAAATGGACTTGGCTAACCGTCTTGATGGTTGTGAACAAGGTCGTGAAGAGGCACGACAACTTTAGTAGCATAGGCGTTTGTGAACGCCTATTGATGGTGCCGAACGCCTATTGATGATGATATTGAACGCCTATTAGAGCATATTCGCAACCCCCAAAAAACGACAGCCAAATTTCCGTTATCACTCATCATTTTTAGCCGAGGCTAGTGACTGATGTGACCGAGCAGCCGTTTGCTCAGCTCAATTCAAGTCCAAAGTCCATTCCCAAGGCGGAAAAACTCACTTGAAGCCTGGCGAGCATGTATGGTACATTCCCTGTGCGTATGTGAAAAAAAATGGGTATGGGAGGATGTGTGTTGCATTTTTGGTGTATGGTATCGGTCTCTTCCGGTCAACAATTTCCATTTTGGGTGTCACCAAATTTTCGCTATCAGCCCATCAATTTTTGTTAACTTTTGTGATCTGGGCGTTTTTGGGGGCTGCGAATATGCTCTATTGATCATCAATAGGGGCGTGAACGCCTAACGAAAGTGATGCGTGTGCCGCGCCTTGCCGTCCACTGCCGTCCTTCGGCAAGGGCTCGGCTGGTTAGTGTTGGATATCAAACCCAAACTGCGCCTCAACCTCTGGCGCGACACAGGATGGACATACGGACAGCCCGCGCTGCGCCCGTCTCCTTAGGCGCGCATTTATATGGTTCACTATTACTTACTCTGACTCTCTTACTTACTGACTCATATGCGCACTGTTTACTTGTCGTGTTTACTTGTCACCTTTCATTCTTATGACTCTTAGCTATGCAACTCTTTTGTATTTAAACCGTAGTATTACACTGAATGAACTAAGTTCTTCTGCGAACATCCCACTTCTAAGTCACTTCTTCAATAGTTAGGGGTTCGGGTTGGCAGTTCAGGTTAGGTTAGAGGTTCGGGTTAGCGGTTAGCAGTTCCGGTTAGAGGTTAGAGGTTCCGGTTAGTGGTTAGAGTTAGAGTTAGGTATTAGGGTCCAGGGATATTGTAAAAGATGTTGGGAGACTTGTTGTCTGCAGGTGAACCTGCCGAAATCCCGCGATGTGATGGCTCGTCAAATTACCGCATATAGATGACGCCTCAAGAAACAGGCGTTCGGTACCATCAATAGGCGTTCGGCACCATCAATAGGCGTTCACGAACGCCTATGCTACTAATCTTGTATGTACTCGGTCGTGAACCAGAATCAATATCGCCTTCTTTCTTCTCTTTATCATCATAGAAGATGATGAAAGGCCGCCCAATGGATATATTATGGTTCGGAACTGTCGAATTTAAACAGGCAATGATGAACCAGATATCTATCTGCTCAGAAAAACGGTCGATTGGCCACCCAATGCTCCACAATCCTTTTCGCCAGCGCCGGCTGGTCTTTAACAACCTAGGACCAACGGTTAATGATACTACCAGGATCATCAAGCATGTACTTGCGAAATGTCCAGCCTCGGCTAAAAGGATATATGCCATGCTACCTGCCCCGCGCGCACGGTGCGCACCGTGGCTATATCTTTGGAGGGCCAAGAAACATCAGGCGCATTATTGAACTCTTGCTGAAAAGGTGTTTGAAGTAATTTTAGCTGTGGGCATGACTGAGCGTGTGACCGGGGAGCATTGCGCTGGACGTGGACAAACGAAAATGTGCCCGGCCAAGGACAGTCGGCATCTTGGGCGCCCATATAATCTGACACTTGTCTTTAGTCGTTTCCATGGAGTGTTGAAGCCGGGCCTTACGAAGAACTCTGATCCCTGCCGACAACAATGGCGGGCACAATAGATGATGGGCTTGCATGCTATGGGATCGGCCAGAAAGGCCATCAGAGTACGAGATATGATTGACTAACAGATCTCCCGCAGACAGGAACTCTTGATTTGTCTCCATATTGAGGGAAGTGTAATTGAGGTTTGCGAAAGCCCTAAATTTTCCCTAACTTACGAGTCTCCAAAGATTTCACCTATGCAGCTAAATTCAGGGTGACATGACTCTGGAGCACGGTCGTCGGTGAAACACTGAGAGGCTTCAATGTAAAAAAGAGTTTAGAGTTAAACCACACACTTTACGCCGTATGTCCTCGCCAGCCGTTCCGTTTGAGTCGGCATTCATGTCAGAGCAGCACAATTCGGTGGCCGCAGCCCAATTTGGAACGGTGGGGATCTCCAGCGCCATTTGGATAGTTTCCAGACAGACGGGGAGCTTTGAATACAGCTGCACGCAGGCGGTCGAGTTGTGAAACCGGTGGTCCATGCACCGATATTGCAGGAACCATCGGAAATGTGACAGGGGGTCCTGCACTTATAGTAATCAATGACGGAACAGAGATGACGGAATGAAGTGAAAGCGAACGGAAATGGGGTTGCTCAGAATAAAGGCTTCAAGGTTGATGTGAACTGCGCCAGGTTGGCCCTTGCCGCTTTTTGATAATAGGTTTTGCTCGTGAATGACGGTGGAGATGTTGGGAACGAATACACCCCCATAAGAGCCACCGGAGATGAAAAGAACAAAATCTACGCCGACAGATTATCTACAGTGAAGTGAAGGTATAAACGGCCTCATTTGACATGATTTTTCTCTATTGCCTCAAGAGGCTAGCATATCCCACAAGTTAGATTCGACCGAGGGCCTCCAGGGCTCAGAATCAAGACAAGACGTCGATATGAAAATCACGTTCTTTACACCAAGGATCATTTTAATCAACATCCTCACCACTGATCATAGTCAGACGGCAAAGATTGTGAGTAGATGGACTTACTCGTCGTCTGCATAATCCGCGAAAAATATGCCTCGCGCCACTGCTGTCGATGCGAATTAGGAGAGGCTGGAGACTTGGGGAGGTGACTCACCTAAAGAGGAATCCGAACGAGCTTCGACCTCTGCAGCGCGCACAGACGAGAGCTCGCTTTCCTTCTTCGTTATACCTACACCCACCTCAGTATGAAAAGCTGAAAGGAGATCTAATGATACGCACGGATTGTGATACCCGAGACTGTTACGATGGATAGTAGATACTCATTAAGCGACTGAAATACATTAGTTTGAAGACTACGCACCTGTTGTGGCAAGCCACAAAGCCGAAAGCACACAGTAGATCACTTTCATGTTTGGGGGAGCTGTGATGGTAAAAGTGCTCGAGCATGACTTGACGCGCACTTTATAGCCTTCATGCCGGGATATTTGGCGATATCTATGATTATCTATAAGAAATTCCAATTCTTCTGCGTTTCATATGATTTTGTACCGATTCGAATTTCTATGGGAACAAACACGTTCTTCGATTCTTCATAAACTTACGGTACCATGTCATGACCGACGAAAGGATTCCCATTAGAGCGTATTCGCAGCGCCCAAAACGACGCCCAGATTTCTGCTATCACCCATCATTTTTAGCCAACGCCCATGACTGATGAGTGACTGACAAGTACAGCTTCCAATATAACTACCAGCCTGCATACCATGGCCAATATGGCTATAATTGGCCTGCTGTTACCCCGCCACAACCTCCCCCATCCCAAATGGGTTGCGTTGCAAACCATCTCGACACGTCGCGCGAATCGTGGTGTCTCACAGTAACGCGCTTTAGTCTTGCCGGGTCACGCACGCCATTTGGGGATTATCAAATTTCTCACAGATCTCATCAAATTTTGCCAAAATATGCCGTTGAGGCAGGTGTGAATACGCTCTATTGTCAGATAATTCCATGCATAGTTTTATTCCTTGACAGTGTCCCCTCCGCGTGCTGTCGACTTCGGTGGAGCGATGTCACGAAGAGGCACACGCGACTGCTCGCTTCTCTGCGGTATTGTTGAGATTTTGATGTATCATTTTCTCCGTGATGTGAAATTCGGTTCTCCTATCTTTTACGCGACGTTCCACACGAGTTTGCCACGCGAGTACCCCTGATCGGTCGGAAAATATATTTAGCCTATAACCTGAAAAGTAGCCTTATAAGGTTCTTATAAGGCCTGAAAAGGCCAAATAAGGCGACTTTCACCTCAAAAGGGCCCAAAGTGTTGGGAATCACTTTTAAGATTCTTATAAGACCTCCTTATAAGGCATAATGCACTTTGAGGTTTTTCCGACATGATATCAGGAAATTTTAGGGGACGGACTTTATTTCGAATCTATTTTGTCGATACCAACGCTCTTTCCTACCGTCTACCCGTGAATGTAGCATCCTCTTTCACTAGCAAGCATGAAGACCGGCGAATACTACAGCCTCCTGCCTGGCGCTGAAGATGATAATAACACTGCTGCAGCCCCTCCGAGGACGTCTGCCAGTGGGGCTCGTTACCTGTGGACCTTGCTCTCGATGTCGTTGGTATTGAACGTCGTATTCGGATCCTTGTGGCTTGCAACAATCCACGGAAAGCCTAAATGCGTAGAGCCCCATCTCTATTGTAAGCGAGCCTTGGCTAGCAATCGTACCTGAAAGTCTGATTCTGCGTTTCAGCACCAGCACAAGGGGTAGTCGAGTACAAGACGGTGAAGTTTACGCGCGGCGTTGGGGACGGTATCCCGATATACGAACGTCGTCCTTCTGCGGCCGTGGATGAGGCATGGGAGCGCTATACCAATGTATGTCCCAATCTCTGGCAGATGGTGTTGCGCAGATCGCTTGGTTGATCCGGATTTGCAGTTGCAGAGACGAAGGTCCCAAAGTCCGAGGCAGCGAAGATGGTGAACAAAACATACCCAATTCTGGGCGACGAGGAGAACTACATTCTGGCACTGGATGTATTTCACCAGCTGCACTGCTTGGCGCGTCTAAGCTGTCCTCATCCATTGCGTTCATTAAGCTAATCGACGCCCACAGGATATACTCCGCCAGCAATTGCATCCAGGGCACAATTACACTCACGTTCCGAAGAGCCATGCACGGCACTGCATTGGCCAAATCCGGCAGGCGTTGATGTGCTCTGCAGACATTAGTACAGTCGTGTGGCAGTGGTCAATGGAGCAGCAAGAGGCGGAGCAAAGGGACGACATCGTGCACATGTGTCGAGATTATGATAAGATTCAGGATTGGGCCAGGGAGCATGTGCTGAAGGTTCCTACTCCCGATTTCTCCGTATATATTGAGGATGACCTAGATATCCCAGTGTTTTGAGCTTGGTCGTTGTATTTCTGTTTACCTTTGCATAGTATTTGTCCATAAGAAGAGACCAGGAGAAAGAACGCCACGCCAATTCACGACTTTGGAGTGACGCATTACGTTGTGACAGTGGCGGGATGCGGTATGGACGACGGCATGAGTGGCAAACAGGGTGAGCCGTAATGGATGATTAATGCAGATAGTAATACACCTTATTGCCGCGGACGTAGGAAAATCTGCGGCCAACTCGAGCTCTTTCCTGGAATGTGGAGCGTTGCATGGTAGGGTGACCTGAATCTGCAAGTCTCGTTCATGGTGACGAGGGAGCAGCGTTTTGAGAACTTAATGACGACTATGGTTTTATCAAAGAAGCCGTTACGTTTCTGAGGGGCGGGACGCGGGAGGAAGGGTCGTTGGTGAAGGTAGGAGACGTTAAGAAGGGGCTGCGGAAACCTGAACTCTGAAGCGCCTCATCACCGTCGTCGCAGACATGCCATCTGGGCGCATGTAAGAGATTTCTTTGGACGACACCTCGGAAATGACAATCACCGTGCAACCTAGAGCTAGGAATTTCCAAGGAAAATAAGTACAAATGATATCCGGTCGAGGAGCAACTCGAAAGAGACGAAATGGAACAGTAACACAGACAAATCATTGGGACTATACCTTCAACCCATGATCCGCCGCGACATTCCCCGACTGAATTTCATCAACGGCATACCGGATGCACTGGGACGTGTCCCACTGCGGTATATATCTGATCAATGACCAGTGAGCACATGAGGCATGCAACGGACAACGCCGACCTACCCCAGCACTTTTCGTGCACGTGAGTCATCCACGATGCAGTCGACCAGCTGGTCGTCGAGCGTCGACGGCTGCAGGACCACCGCGAGCCCAAGCCATTTTGGGGTCACGCTGGGGCGCGTGCCGCGCAGTAGCGCGAACGGCAGAAGGAGATGGTAGCGCAGCCACAGGAACAGCTCCATCGCATGTGCGAGCGTGTATATGAGCAGCGGCGGCACCTCGTCGAATGCGAGGTCGCGGGTAGCGTAGTGCTGTATAGCGTCAGAATACACTTGGCCAGTGAGAGATATTCAGTTCGCGATGCGTACCTTGACGGCGTTGCGAATGTCGCGTATGTTCCAGGGCGCCCCGCGTCCTGTGATCAAGAAGCCTTGCCCAGAGACTTGGTCAGGAATGCGGCCGAGGGCGTCTTCGTACAGGAGGTGCGCAGCTGCGCAGTCCCAGACACAGATATTCGTGGACGTCCAGGGCTGGTCCCAGACCGGGAGCCGGGGCATCGTCAGACAGCTGCTGACAAGGCGGTCATTTGGCCGATAATAGTTCTATCAGTGCGGGCTGTCATCGCACGGGCCATTATGTACTGGGTGTCACTCACTGTCCTGGACGGAGAATGCCCGTTTTAAGCCCGTCCTTGACGCTCGCACCGATTACGAGCTGCTCGGCCATGCGCTTCGACCGTGCGTAGCAGCCCTGTTTGAGTATATACGCGGGTGGGCGGTCGTCATCGCGTATACTGATAGGGTACGTGTCCCAGTCAATGCGCATGAATTTTGGGCAGCCTGCGACGGTTTCTACGCTCGAGGTGTAGATTACCATCGCAGAGGGCAACTCCTTCGCCACGGTGAGCACGTTCTGCGTGCCGATCACATTCACCCGATACGTTGTGTCCCAGCAGTAGGACGCGCGTTCCCAGAAACGGATCGTCACCGCCGTGTGGAAGATGACGCTGGGAGGCGATCCGGTCGCAGTGAAGAGCGGCGTGAGGGCGGCGTGCACAGATTCCAGAGAGGTATGTCGGTCTTGACGAACGAAACCGAAGGGTGGTCCAGGATATGCGGAGGTGGAGGGGCAACATCAAGAATCCTGATGCAGGTTTCTCCTCGCAAAATAAGCAATCGAATGAGATACCTGGAGAGAAAATGGGTCTCATGTGTTTTGGAAATGACTATAAATTTGATACCCACGTTCCCAAAAAACCGGAGCCTCCTACCACAGCGTACCCCGAGTGTGTCACAGGTGGAATGGCCTTCAGCATGTCAATGTCTTTATACGAGACATTTTCAAGTTCATCCGCAGTGGCTGATAGATCGCTGAAACAGTGGGCAGTCAGCCGGGACGAACGAGATGCAGGCGAGGCGCGAAGCCTGACGGAGAGCCTATAGAGATACCAGAGAGCCACTGCACAGATTCCGAGAAGCAGCTTCATGTCGTCAGCGTGAGATCCAAGGTAGTGTTAGGTAACGTGTACGTGGTCGTTTCGAAGCAGAGTTTGATCTACTTTTGAAGCTCCGAGTTCAAGTTACAGCAAGTCCATGGTACATCTGTACAGAGGAATGATAGATCTTGCCGTGCGCTGCCAAACGGCCTCTATCGAATAGGGCTGAGCACCATCCCGTCAACGGGGATGGCTGTAGTTTTTCGATGGAGAGACGGGTACGGCCCGTTACCGTACCTGACGTCGTTTGGATGCCCGCGATGTCGACAGTCGAGACCGTACCGGACGGAAAAAAAGACGGCCGTCTACCGTAAAAATCCGGGGCGGCTTCCGATTTCAGTGAAGGGCAGGATTTAACCCTGACTTTAGGCTCGTGGGTGATAGAAAGTTTGCCTGGACTGAAAGGAACCTGACGAGGATGTACAAGATGGAGTGCCCGCATATATCTGATGTGTGGCACATAGAGAGCATCTGCGACCCATTGGGCAGATGCGGCAACGGCGCAAGGCCAAAATGGGTATGTGATGTGCCAAGTTGATGTGGGTCATAATATCACGTGCCATTCAGGGGGGGGGGTGAGGTGCTCAAAACGTTCATGCAAATACAGTGAGGACTTACGCCAAACTGGCTTGCAGTGACACCGCGTCGCTCCCGGGTGTTGAGAACAGCTCGACATTCAGCAGATGCCAATGCAAGTTTAGTATCTGCCACCGCAGCATTGAATTCTGCACTTAGGGACAAGGACGTTCTCACAGCAATAGTTCAATTGTCTCAATAGCCAGATCAAAACAAAGTATGGTAAGTAACCCAGACGTTCGGTGTGATCCAAATTAATTGATTTGGAAATGACCACATACACGTTACCTAGCACTACCTTGGATCTCACGCTGACGACATGAAGCTGCTTCTTGGGATCTGTGCAGTAGCTCTCTGGTATCTCTATAGGCTTTCCATCAGGCTCCGCGCCTCGCCCGCATCTCGTTCGTCCCGGTTGAATGCCCACTGTTCCAGCGATCTATCATCAGCTGCTGCGGATGAACTGGAAAGCGTCTCGTATAAAGACATCGACATGATGAAAGCTATTCCACCTGTGACACACTCGGGGTACGCTGTGGTAGGAGGCTCCGGTTTTTTGGGAACGTGGGTATCAAATTTATAGTCATTTCCAAAACACATGAGACCCATTTTCTCTCCAGGTATCTCATTCGATTGCTTATTTTGCGAGGAGAAACCTGCATCAGGATTCTTGATGTTGCCCCTCCACCTCCGCATATCCTGGACCACCCTTCGGTTTCGTTCGTCAAGACCGACATCACCTCCCTGGAATCCGTGCGCGCCGCCCTTACCCAACCCTTTCTCTTGACCGGATCGCCTCCCAGCGTCATCTACCACACGGCGGCGACCATCCGTTTCTGGGAACGCGCGTCCTACTGCTGGGACACAACGTATCGGGTGAATGTGATCGGCACGCAGAACGTGCTCACCGTGGCGAAGGAGTTGCCCTCTGCGATGGTAATCTACACCTCGAGCGTAGAAACCGTCGCTGGGTGCCCCAAGTTCATGCGCATCGACTGGGACACGTGCCCGGTTAGTATACGCGATGACGACCGCCCACCCGCGTATATACTCAAACAGGGCTGCTACGCACGGTCGAAGCGCATGGCCGAGCAGCTCGTCATCAGCGCGAGCGTCAACGACGGACTGAAAACGGGCATTCTCCGTCCCGGACAGTGAGTGTCCCCCAGTGCTCAGTGGGATCGGGCGATAACAACCCGCGCCGATAGTGTTATCATGGGCCCGAATGACCCCCTTATCAGCATGACCCTGACAATGCCTCGGCTACCTGTCTGGGACCAGCTTTGGACGTCTACGAATATCTGTGTCTGGGACTGCGCCGCTGCGCCGCTGCGCACCTCCTGTACGAGGACGCCCTCCACCGCATTCCCGACCAAGTCTCCGGGGAACACTTCTTGATCACAGGACGCGGGGCGCCCTGGAATATACACGACGTTCACAACGCCGTCAAGGTACGCATCTGGAACTGGCTGAATATATTCTGACTCTCCGCAAGCACTACGCTACTCGCGTCCTCATATTCGACGAGGTGCCGCCGCTGCTCATTTACGCGCTCGCGCACGCCATAGAGCTATTCTTGTGGCTGCGCTACCACCTCCTGCTGCCCTTCGCGCTGCTGCGCGGCACCCGCCCCAGCGTGACCCCCAAATGGTTGGGGCAAGCGGTGTTTCTGCAACCAACGACACTTGACGGGCAGCTGGTCGACTGCATCGTGGATGACTCGCGTGCGAGAAAAGTGCTGGGGTGTGTCTGTCGGCTTCGGCTGTTGCGTCCGATGCTTACTGGCTGATAGGTATGCGCCTCAGTGGGACACCCCCCCGTGCATCCGGTACACGGTCGATGAAATCCAATCGGGGAATGTCGCGGCGGTCCATGGATTGAAGGTATAGTTAGAGTAATTATGTCCAGCGTTGGTCCGGCGTGGGATGTTGCCGTTCCGTGTTGTCTCTTGCGAGTTGCTCCTCCACCATGCGCAGATATCTGCATTATTATCTTTTGAAAATCCTGACTGTAGGTTACCAGTGATTATCATTCCCGACGCGTCGTTCAAAGAATTTCAAGCGGGACCGTGTCGTGTGAATCTACCTACCTACCTACCTATCTCCTGCTTCTTTGGACATCAGGTATGCAACCAGAGCGGCAAACTGTGGCTGAAAATGCGCGAGTATATTCCAGAATTTGTCAGGATTAGAGGCCAAAACCAGGCCAAATTTGTCGGGATGGTCCAGGCTCAACATTTTCGCCCCACATGGCTATTGAGGCGATTCTTTTCTCCCGCTGCCACGAATTTGCAGAATTTGGATCAGGCCACGCTTAAAATGTCGGGATTTGGCCCAGGCCAAACGTAAAAAATTCTCATTAGAGCTTATTTGCAGTTTCTAGCCGAGATTTTTAGGGTCTCCCATTGGCTGCAACGTGTGAGGCAGCCAATCAGAGCTGATACGAAATCGTTTTATACCACTTGCAAATAAGCTCTATTGTCGCCATTGGGCATTTGGGCGGATAAACTATTGGTATTATGTGGAGTATCCAGGCACAAAACATGCCGGGTATTCGGACCGAATGGCGGATGCGATCTGCGGTTGATCCGCGGATACTGATGATGATGAAATATTCTCCGCAGTATAAATACCGATGCTCCAAACCTCAGACCCAATCACAAACTTTGTTGCATGCTGCGCCTGTACAAACCGTTGTTGATCTCTGGCCGGAGGTACCTCTCAGCACCCATAATTCCTGGCCTGCCGAAACTCTACGCCGCCCCGTCCACCACACATCATGCTGTACATCCTCTATCCTTTTAGGTGCCTTTACTAAATTGTGTTTCAGCGGGAATACCCTCCGCCCGTGCCCACGACTGACCTATTAACCCCTACAGTGTACTACAGTGACAGATATAAGCACTGGTACAAAACCCGTGTGTGCCTCCCGGAGCATTGGTCGTGTGAATGGCACCGCTGGTACGAGGGGCCGGACATTTTTACGTGCGAGTTTGGAGAAAGCCTCAGCGAGGTCGAGGAAGAGCTCCAAAATGACTTCCTCGTCCCTGGGTGCGTGGAGCCGCTGGCGTTCCACGAGGGCTCAATCGACGCGATGTTCGTGTTTGTTGCGGACGGGCGGTACTATTATTACAATGCGTGGAGCTTGCAGAGGTTCGAGGGACCGTTCGAGTCGCATGATGAATTTTTGAGGCGGTTTCCCAATGAGTTTGGGAGGGCGACGAAGATTGAGATGATTGGGAGCGACGACGAGGGTGAGGAGTCTGCAGAGGATAAGGCGAGGGGATACATAATTTTGGATTAGGGATAGATGCCCGCGCTCACTCATCAATTGCACATGGAGTTTAACTTTTATTGAGCTCCAGCGGTGGTAGCTGAGCTTTAATACGTATGAATGTATCATCGAGGTTCGTGCAGAGATGGTGGACCTACGATTAGATTATGCTACACTTAGTTAACGAGAGCTAGGCAGGAGAATTTGAATGTTCCTTGACACCAGCGGACCGCACGAAGTGCAGCTGCTTGGAAAGAATGCCACGAGTCCATGGATAAATTTCCTCGCGTGGTTAACAAAGCAATGGGATTGAAGAATTTTGGCATACATAGATACTTAGCACTATGAAGCTGTAGCAGGATGAATTTCAAGTTCAACAAAGCATGGGTTGAATAACACACTTCAACCTACCATAGGTTTATCTTAGGTTGATTCAATTCAACCTATTTTATAGGTTGAACGTCAGCATTAAATTTTCAACCTATTCTAGGATATAATTTACTGGGGGATTCCGCTGGGCCAATTCAACCTATCACCACTTCAACCGATACCGAGCTGAAAAGATTCAAAGGAATCTGCTAGGTATAAAAAATAGTAAATTTGGCTTGTTAACTAAGGGGAAGATGCATGCTGTATTAAAATTCCATCCGTTCAAGCGCCAAGTCTCACGGAGGCCAGTGTGAGCAAAGTTTCAGGGTAAAAGGTGGACGAAATGTTGAAGTCAGTTTTGAAGTCCGCCATCAGCACGTGGAAGGGTCCGTGCGTGACGTTGATGTTTTGATGTAAGTTGATCCGAATCGCACCACTCTTCCTTCCAAGCTTCCTTCCCCACCATGACAACGATGAGTCTGCACCTACTCCGGCTCGGTAATGGTATTTGTGGGCATCAAATTCCCTTATAGAGCTCAACCGAATTTGGTTGAGCCTAATTGGGCTCAACCGAAATGAGTAATAAATCACGTGACCCGGCAATTTCCGGGTACTGCTCCACATCGTTTTCACCCAATAGAGCGTATTTGCACCCCCCAAAACGACTTTCTTGGCAAAAATTTGATGTGGCATGTCAGAAATTTGATGCAACCGGATATGGCAGGCGTGACTCGGCTAAGATCGTCGCGTCCCATGCCTGCTCATTCAGAGGGTACGAACTTGGTATTACTTAATAGGTCTATATAAGTCTAGTATGTACCTCCTTCCATGTCCCCCAGCACATTTTCAATATTGCCCTGGACCTGCCGAAGTAAATACACGGCCTTGTCTGCCTGGGCCACCCATTTCCGGGCATCCTCGCGATATTTATCGCGCTCCTGGTTAGCTCGTTCAAAAAAAATGCCCCTGTTCGGCGTCCTGGATAGCTGTCACTTGTTGAATCTGCTGACGGAGTTGCGCCATTTCACTTAGCTCGGCACATGGATCCAGTCACTCAAGTGTCACACCGGAATCACATCAAAATCACATCAATCATTTGGGTCGGTTAAAAACTACGAGTGATGGCGAAAAGAAAATGGGCGGTGCAAATACGCTCTAATACTGTTTTTTTGCGAGTAATTCGGCGGTCACGCATCACAGGGGTACCTGCCGAAGACGAACTTTGGTTGTATGTCACACGTCACAATAGCAAGTGTCGAATTCGTCCAGCATGACATCTGGCAGAGGTGCACCTGGAAGTGTTGATTTCGCAAATTTTCGGTCCGACAGGTCGAAATTTTCATTCGTGTCATAGTCAAGTTGACGAATCGACGAATTGGTTCAACCTGTCACATGTCACCACCCCTGCCGAATTAATCGTAAAAAAACAGTACACCATCCTTTCAGCAGATTTAAATTGCTAAATATTTCGATATATTACTGTGTCATACTCTGAGTGGGCTGCATCTGTCAAACTTGGTTATACATCCTAATTATGATGAATACAACATCACATGCAGTTACTTGAAGGGAAAATTCATTTACTATGTATTTACCAAAGTCTGGTTACATGTTGTGTCTAGATATCCACATCCTTCACATGCCATCTGTCCACAGTCACCACAAGGGTTTTTACAAAGATCCCTTTTGCTGCCACCTTTACAACCTTCCTTTCTACACTTTCGGTCCTTTTTTTTTTTTTTGCAGTGTTTTGGCATTTCACCTGTGACAAAGGCATCAGCTGTAGCTTCCTGCTTTTTTTGTTCCAGAGCTTTGGCTCTGGCTAAAATTTGAGAAACAGAACTCTTCTTGTTCACAGTGTGGAGCCACTTGGTGTGATAAGAATGTAAATGTTCATGAAGCTAACTACCATTTGTCAATACCTTTCTTGACAAGTTGGTGCTGTCAACATACCTTGTAAAAAATTGTATCTCTGTTGGCAGTGTGGATCCTGAAGTAATTGGGGGATTGGGGATCCATGTTGTCATCGAAGTCGTTATCTGATTAATGTGTTTGTCACTGTTTAAACTGTTTGGTGTGCTCATGGGATGTAAACATATCTGCCTGAGTCGGCGCAGGCTGCCTCAGGCTGAGATGCTTGGTAGTATAGCTTTCATCATATATCTGGAGCCCTCTGAGAGTCATATATTTCCCTTTCCTTCCCTCTTTCTCTTTCCTTTTTTAGTTATTTATTAATTATTATAAAGTGCCCACAAACACCGTTACCGAGCCCCCACTCTGCAGTGTTGCCCTTCAAATTGCCTTCCCTCTCCCTGGTTCTGCCCACTACTGCTCATGGGAATTTGGACTGACACTGGAAACTTTGTCACCATGTGACATGTCACAACACCCCCAGCCTTGAGTCATCAACATGACCATCTCCTTCGATGTGTCTTTGGCAGAGTGGTCTATTGTGTCTCCTTGTTTTGATGTTTTGCTGCAGTCAGGAGTTCAAACCATGTTGAACACAATTTTTTAAAATATTTGGGCGCCGCAGGCAAAAGCACCATGCAGTGGGCCTCTGTGGTGAGTGGTAAGCCCTGTGCAGCGGTCAGGGTCTGGGGTGGAAAACCCCAGCCATCTGGGCCAGCGCCTGAAAGAGTTCCCCCAGAAAAATCGTAAAAAGACATGAAACGATGAGAAATTTATTCCTAAGACTACGGAAAAAGACCCCTGCACCAGCAGGAAAAGGCCAGTGCCAGTGAAAAGGTAGTGCAGTGAAAGGGTGCCACGCCAGCAGAAAGGGCAGCGCCAGCAAAGAGGAGGGTGTCTGGGGGAAGCCATTCCCCCAGTGCATGACCAGGAAAGTGTGACATCACACGTAACCCTTTCCAGTGTCGGTTTAAACACCCTGCTCAGGTCCATGGCCCTGTGGTCCCTTTTCGGATACCCCAGCTGTTTTCCCCTCTTCCTGGCTCGCGATCTCTCTGGCTCGGGTATCTTCAAGTTCTAGTCGTCATACCCTTGTTCTCTCCCCTTGCTCCTAGAAGATGATGGCTCTTATGCATTTTGTTCTCCCTTCCCCATCCCCAGCATTGTTTCGCTGTGTCCACTGCCTGTGGCCATCCTCCCCCCCCCCCTGTCGTGCACTTGCTCCCTTGTATCTGTCGCCTATGGCTTTAGCATGTACCCCTTCTGTGATCCACTGACATCCTACAGATGTCGCCTTCAAGCTTCAAGAGCCATTGTCTTCAAGCTTAGAAGAGTGGTAAGTGTCTCATACATTTACTTATTGTTGTACTAATGACTCAATTCAGGTGTCGTCTCCTCCACTCTGGCTGCTGCATGCAACACCTCACCGAGTCAACCTGCCCTCCCTGGCCACAATCTGCAGCACATCCATATACGCTGTGGCCGTGCTGCACTGTACCCCGGGGTTGAGGTTGGTGGGATCAGGAGTTGAGGTGAAGGTAGCTGGGGCAGGCCTGTGCCCATGTGCGGTATGAGTGAGGACAACACCTGTGATTAGTCGCTACATAGTACAATGTACTGGAGTTTTATGTACAGCAATATAATCCATTCATTGCTTCCATTCAACCAGTGCCTTGAGGACAATTAAGCCAAGGATACTGTGAAAATCACTCGTTTATAGCTTGGCAGTAGTTAGTTGGAGTAAACTATCTTAGGATGAAATTCCCTTGAAATGCCCCACAGGAGCATAGGATGATTTGGTCCAAAATAGGGGATTGTTCAACCTAAATCCATCAACCTATGACAAGGTAGGAAACAACCTACAGCCAATGAAAAGGAACCTAAAGGCTGCTGAAACCCCTCCTACCACAGGTTGAAATATATGTTGAAATTCAGCCTGTGCGACCCCCTCAGAGTAAGGTAGACCCCATCCACCCTTGACGAATGTCACGTGGTCCAGCATGACAACTGCCATTTTCGGATGATCTCAGTAAATAATTCTGTAAGATAATCACTGGCCTGAATTTGGGCAAATCCTTCGACCAAAATGGGTGTCTGTTGGTGATATTGCATCTGATCACCAAAAAAGCGGTACATATGATGATTTGGTCCCAGAGTTAGCAAATCCGTCAGATTCCTGCCATGCTGGCACACACCTTGGGCTCAAGCCATGCCAAAGGCCTCGAAGAAGCACCAGACTCGTGCTTCCAACCTTCTGAAGAACCTGAGCAACCTCGGGACCAAGACTAAGTGTGCATGGGATCAGTCCCAAAGAACTCGCAAATCTAATTTCTGGCAGATTTGTCAATCGTTCACATCGCTTTGGAGATGCATACTTTAATCACAAGCTTACAGGGCCGCAGGCAGCATGGATTGCGAAGAAATTCACCAGCCATAGAACTTATCCGGAGTCCATTCTGGCACAGTTTGATGCAGCAGGCATTCATTAGTACTATATTTTCTTCTAATTTGCTAACTCCTTATGCTACAACAGTCCTATAGTCGTAATTTTTGGTTTATAACTACTTTGTACATATCTTCATAAGCTGGTTGAAGGATTTTAGCTATATGTTCTTCGTTGTCCCAATAGTAATTATTTTTGTCGACGCAACCCAACATGGAAATGTGACTGTCACACCACGTGACATTCATCGAGGGTGGATGGGGTCTACCAGTTGAAGCTGCTATGCATGACTTCCATGTCGAAGCCATTTGTTGTTTGAAGAGGTGAGGTGCTGTATCAAGGGGTACTCGCCAGAAGATGCCAAGACACAATGTCATAGGGTAGGGTTGGTCTGAAACACCTTACAGCTCTTTGCGGAACATAAGGTGCATGCACTTTTTTTTTTTTTTTTTTTTTTTTTTTTCCTTTTTGGTCATTTTGATTCCTGCGACTGTTGCCCCTCTAGCAGGCTCAAATATTGCCCGTTCGCCTTGAAACCATGCCCAATCGACTCGCATTGAAATTCTGCAGTGCTTGGGCACCTTCATCGTTTTCTAGTGTCTATAGTAGTTGCGCTGTACAAAATCAGTCATTTTCACCTAATGCCCCCTACATAAACAGGACGGGGACTCAGGGGGGCCAATTTTTGAACAGGATCTTCTTTAAGGTATCATGAAGTGCTTAGGCCAGTTACTTCTGCCAGAATAGCGATAGGAACACCCAAATTCATAGGTATAAATACAGGAACATCTTCTTGACCTACTACATGAGTTTTGCCCAGACCAGATACCGAAATAGCCATCCTAAGCAACATATAATATGTTTAGAATAATCATCTCCAAGTTCTGGACCTCCACATGTCCTATTTCTATTGTTACAGGGTCGATACACCAAATTACCAGAATTCAGGGATAAACATAACCAAATAGTGGATCGACTGGTAGAGGCAGTCTAAGCACTGTAGATTGTGATTATGAATCGATTGGTTCATGTTTTGAGGTATTCAGACAAGAATTGAGCTCACTACAGGGGCATTACTGAAAATGATTGTTTTTGGAAAAATTGTTCCACCCCTTATGTTCTGCAACACTGGTTGAGCATTTCAATTTTTTCACCTTCTTTTTCAGTGAAAAATGTTGTTTATTTTTCAGACATTTTTCACTGAAAAAGAAGGTGAAAATTTTAAAACTTTTTCAGCACTTTCTCAATTCAAGGTGAAAAATTCGAAATAAAATAAGAAAGTGATGAAAATGTTTTGAAATTTTCACCTGCTTTTTCAGTGAAAAATGTGTGAAAAATAAACGACATTTTTCACTGAAAAAGAAGGTGAAAATTTTGAAATGTTCAACCAGTGCAAAGAGCTGTAATTGACTTTTTGGACTTGGTGTAGATTGTCTTTTGCGAAGGTCAGATAAAAAAAATCCGATTTTTAGGAGGGTTCTACCCTCAGATTTGATCACAGAACAGTGGCAGAAAAGTGGTTTTACTGATACCCAATGGCTCAAAATGTCATGAACAGACTGAAATCCGAGCAAAAATCATGGTTTTGCCCAGGAAATGATGTGTTTTGGGAGCACCACATGATCGGCTGATAGGGTAGGGTGGGTCTCAGTGACCTTAATCCACTTTTCCGACCCAGTGTAGAGGATTTAAACTGTGGGTACCCCTTGCGCTGTATTAGCATCCTTTCCTTCACTGCGTGTTCAAAGCTGCCAGGAAACACAGGTGTCACAGGTAAGATGTCATTAATGTTTCAAAATAACATCAGCCAGGACAACCAGTGTAGGACATACTGTAGTAATCTGACCAAGTATTCAGGTGATGGGTGATGGCCACCTGTGAACTGAACACTTGGGACATAGGTGACAGTGATGGGAGCATTTTTCAGCCCAAATAGGTTCAAAAATGCCAAAAATTTCGGTCTGGCATTCATCGGACATTGAGGTGTTAACACTTTACTTTCTGATGCTTGTACAAGCATCAAAAGCATCACAAGCCACAAGCCCACAAGCTATGTCCTCTTCCTGACAAGTTCACCCAAACAAAAACAAAAAAACAGTGGGTGCATTGGCTTCTCCTCATCATTTCTGCACTTTTATTTTTTCTCACAAGGGAAAAAGTTCAATAAGTGCACAAGTAAAATGTTATGTTACTGATGGACTGCTATTTATGATAATTTCTGATGAGATTTGTCAGAATGAACACCACAGGTGACACCCCATGAACACTTGGTTGGACTACTACACTAGTGTGTATCTGGATTGCTGAATCCATTGGATACATCAGCAATTTGACAAAATGCTTGTGACCTTGAGGCAACTTGTTTGGCCTTGTCACCTTGCGCACAAGCTGCCAAGCTAACAAGCTCACAAGATGCTGAACATGTATTATACTTGAATAAAGTACACCGTAGACTACATTAGAAATTCATGCATATGGTGGTCTGCATATGGGCTGATGAAGTAAGTATTGAAGGCATCAAGGGTGTCTGAATAATGGAAGTCCTCCAGCAATGCTGCAGTTCCATAGACCCCGATTAAGTGGGTGCCTTGAGCAATGGAATCCAAAGTGACAATAGCAAGGTTCTACTGCCCACCTTTATACTCGGGTTCCACAACCCACATCCCCAGGTCTGGATCAGGTGTATTCCCCACAGGAACCAGCCAGGTAATCAAAGCACACTGATAATCCTGCTTAGCATATGTCAATGAAAAAAAGAGCAGGACACAGCCAATGACAAGGCCTCCCATAACAGGGGCTCCTACGTCAATGAGCACTTCCCATTGAGCGTGACTGTGCCAATGAGGATCCGAGTGGATCCATTCATGGTACATGCCTCCAGCACCACACAGATCACTTGGCACATAGAAACGGGTGACAGCGGAGTGATGGACTGTAAGTTGCCCAGTGAAAATGGGGCAATCATTGAGAGGTATTAGCAGAGCAGCATCGTCGTCGGGTGGCCCGTGCACCTCCTCATACAGGAATCGCCAGAAGAGGGCAGTGAAGTGGGGCTGGCCAATGTGCTGCCAGAGCTTCAAGGTGCTTTGGGTACCCACACTCTGCAGAAAACAATCAGCAAAAAAGCCAAATGGCAATAGTTAGCTGAGTACTTATGTGGAGTTGGAGCCAAGCTGATATCTGACAATGACTTGGGACCATGGACAACTCTGTTGTCGCCATCATCGCCATTGTCATTGTCATTGTCATCCTGGGAGGCAGCAGCAGCCTCAGCTGCAGCCGCCAATACTTGTGGCTGCTCTCCAGTGAGGACCCTGGCTGTATACAACAATGTTGTCCCGATCATTATGCCATGAGTAGTGAATTTATGCGTGGCAGCTGCAAGCTTATTGAGGTGGTTGAGTATCACAGGCATCTGGGCAAGCACCTTGTACCAGCTAGAGCGTTGCCAGGGCTCCTTGACAGCCTTGATATGCTTAGACTCTGTGATAGATGAGCATAGCCCATTTGGTGAGCTGAAGAGAAATATGAAGCGGATATAGTGTATGAGGGAGTGCTGGCGGGGGAGTGAGATGTCTACACAAACTCCACATTGAATAAATATTTCGCAGTACTGTTGAGGGTGTCTTAGATTTTGGGTAGATCATCGCTGGTGATGGCATTGCCGCGAACTAGGTAGCAGAAGTCCATGAAAGCGGCGAGACATTTGACCATGTCTGAGGAGAGGTACCCTGTGACGGCGCCAAGATATATCTGAATTTGAATAACACAGTCAGAAGCTGGGGACAAAAAAATCATGACCTTCATAAGAGCCTTGGGGTCATCCCCTGTCCACTGACTGAAATTGCAGCCATCGGGGAAGCAACAGAGGCCAGGGAACTCAGGGACTGCTGATATCCTGTTGTTTAATAGTTAGCGGTCATATATCTACTGCTTTGAATGAGCTGATTACCTCCGATCGATGTCCTGGATGATCTCAAGTGCCTGCTTCTTGCCATGCTCGAGGTGCAGATAGTCATTGATCCATGACACAATGTGGTCCTTGAAAGTCCCTTTGATGACGTGGTGAAGAAGGTCAGACAAGAGGAGCTCATGGATGTCGGCTCGAGGAAAGCCATGTGTGAACGGCTGTATAATAATCAGAAGAGAGCGACAGAGATGGGAGAGCCTGAGATCACATGCCACCACATCCGATCTGATCCCATAGTCATCCCAAAGAATCCCCGGGTCAAAGCACATAAATCGGATGTCGGTCTTTGTTTGCATACAGAGGTGAGCACCTGCATCGAGATGATTCAGATGAGCTTTACACCTATAAAGAATACTTGTCAGTCAGTAATCACAGGAGAAGGAAACTGTACCTACTTCGGGCACCAGTTCTGAACTACTCCTGCTAGCCATACTTGCTCTGGATAGTCTGCGATGTAGAGCCCAATGCCATACACGATCTGACAGAGATGGCCATCGGGACAGCAGACGATCTCTGGTGTAGTCATGAGCACCAGACTTGCATGGTACATCTGGCAGCAGAACTTCTGATATGCAGGTTTTGATCGATGTTTTTTGCTTGCTTTGGAGGGTGTAAGTAAACAGAAAGATACATATGATAAAACAGTGGCTTACTCTTCGGAATTGCCAGAAATGTGACAGGCAAGACACCATTGCCATGTGCATGGTGCATGGTCCCAGTCAAAATTCCAGGTGAGATATATATGGGATGGTACTCTTCATGACTCGTCGCGACAGACACAGTGGTTTTGTCACTTCCTGCAACAATGGGAACGAATGCACAGCTGTGGGTAGTTACATCCTGTGTTATAAGGTCCTGTAGATGGGTTAGCAGCTGAATCTGGAACTCAAAAAAAAACCCCGATGTAGCGGGATATAATTGCCATGTGTATCGCATGGGAGCACTAAAAAGAATCAGCATTGACGGGATGCATCCAGTCAGAGTAGCAACTCGCTGTTAGCCAGCAGGTCAAAACGGCGCTGGAACATGTTTTTATTGTTGTCTTCTTCTATAGCTGGGGTGAACTTGCAGTGCTTAGCATTGTGATGGCGGAGTAGGCCACCTGACGTCACAAAGTTGCTGAGGCACTCAGGGCAAGTGTACAATACACCAGGGGGCATGGGAGGCACTGTAATGCAAAAGTGTACTTGTCAAAATCTGGTCTGAAATGACACATGCCAATATGCACCTGCCACGTCAGCCACAAAAAAAAAAACAGCCACCCATCCTTCACCCCAATGCATATGGTCTCCAGTGGCACTCCTCACTGAGCTTGTGGGTTCCATTGTGGCGGTACACAAGGATGTGGTGTGCCTAAAACAAAAAGAACAGCTGCAGCAGACTCTGTTATATACTGAGCCGAAGGAAGGTCAGGATGAAAGACTCCAGAACCAGAACCGGGAACCAGAGGATCGGAACTTCCGGAAAGTATATGGGGAGATAACGCAAGCACCACAGGACAGTAGGATGTGTGTACTACCGAGGCCGGTGAAGGAAAGAGGACCGGGGAATTAACCGGAGGACGACTCAGTGCAAAGCAGAGAGCAAAGCAACATTAATTATCAAACTGAAGTACATGGCATATGTTAAGGGTTTATATAGCTAAGTCCTAATTGTATTCCTAAAAAGGTGCGAGTCAGGTGACCTGTTGGACACAACAATAATACGAGTCCCAAAGAGGATGGAGAAGTGATGTCGGAGAAATTGACAATAAGAACTTGGATTATAAAGACGGATAAACGGGAAACACTCAGTAATCCTTCATTGCGTAAAAACCCGATGATCCGCAATGGGTCCGAGTATATTCCGTCCGGTTCCGGGCTCCGGTACCGGACATGACCGGAAGGTCATGGACCGAGAAAGCATGGATATAACAGTATCCCCCTCTTGCGTTCCTTGCCCTCAAGGAACAGAGATGCAATTGCAGCGTCCAACGAATAATAGTTCTGGAAATGGCCGGAATGAAGTCTTCCAAAACCAGAAAGGTTCTAGAAGGTCACGTGCTGTTGATATAGCACAACCGCAGTCGTGGCGTGACTCATAACTTCTTTCTTCTGCTCCACCACCACCTCATACTCAAATGCCTCCCTACGCACCCGGATACAACCCCAGCAACGGCGGCCACGACAATGAAGGCTCCGATGGCAACCAGAAGGGGAAACGAAGAGCAACGTCTGGAGAGCTCGAGGATGACCGGCAAGAGCAAAAGCACCAGAGGAGGGTAGTAGAAGAGGAAGGGAATGAGTCCCTGCCACCGATCCAGGTAGAGGATCAACCAGAGGAGTCGGAGGATGAATAGACATTTGTAAAATAAAAGTTTCTTCTGAAATTTTTTCTTTCTTGATTTTTCTTGAATGATAAGAGAATCCGGAGTCGACCGGAATAACCAGAAATACCGGGAGAGTAAGAAGAGAAAGATTTCAAGGGTTGGGTCCAGGCTTGTTAGGAAAACGACGATGAAAGTTGTTGATATCTATCTCAAAAGGGCACAACAACAACTTTACTGTCCCCAATATACCAGATCTTCAATCGTAGATCCACCCTTTGGACCACAATCTTATGTTATGATCCAGCGCGACTCGGAACAATTTTGGGAATTTCTCTGATTGAAAGTATTGGGGCCCACGTAGTAAGCGTCAAAATAGGCCTGACAACCATCTATCAGTCCCTGAGACGACCCTGGCCCAGCCAAAAAATGTACCAGATGTGCAGGTGGCCACGTGGAAGCGAGCACATTGAATGAGTTTGAATGTGACATGTGTACACTCTTATATTCTTGTGGTACTGCCGGAACAGCCATCATTCCCCCCACCCTGTTCTCTCCTCCACCTCGACAGCTCGTCCTGTCCCATGTCCGACTCAAGGAAAGCCAGGAGAAAGCGAAAGGCTGATCAACTTGCAGACACCAACCATGTTACCTCTGCTGACCCCATGGTGAAGCACGCGCAGTATACGAATACCAGTGACTTGGGAGTTGCAAGGAGTACATCGGTGCTTGGGAGGTGTATGACGGTACCTCAAACTCAAGGTCCATCTGTCTATACCATCCCGGAACAAGAGATTCCTCCTCCTCCTACTGAAGAGAAAACCCGGACCCAGGTGTGTTCGGGTGGGCAAATTTGGGTCGGATATTTATATTCCTGGTACAGAATGCACAGCTCCTTGATGATTTTGCGAAACATTTCGAGGAACTAGGTCACCTTTTGCTTGAATGTGAGGCCGATGAAATGGTGGGCTGCCCATGCCCCTGTGGACGAAAAGGCATGGTTGCAAGCACCCAGTGCTACGACTGTACGGGCTATAAACTATCATGCCAAGTATGCTTTGTTGAAGCGCACCTCCGAAATCCGTTTCACTGGGCTGAGGTCTGGGACACAGCGCAGGGATTCTTCATTCAGCATGATATCTCAAAACTCGACCATGTCATACACCTCGGCCACAATGGTGATCCCTGCCCTAATCCTAATGGAGAATGCCTGTTCACTGTGGTTGATGATAATGGTATCCACTCGACTCGTCTGGCATTCTGTGGATGCCGCGAGCTCCCCCAAATACAATCAAGCAACTCATGCAGGCACGACTTTTCCCTGCATCCACCCGTGAACCGCAAACAGCATTCACAGTCAATATGCTTAAACATTTTCAACTTCACAACCTGGAGTCGAAGAAGGCGGCCTACAATTATCTTGGTGCAATCCGCCGCCTCACAGATAATTCATTCACTGTGGATGTTCCAGTCAGTGTCCTAAACTCTATCAATCCCAGTATGATCTGACTTCTGACAGAATCCCTATGCTGCTTTTCTGCGAGTGGTTCGCGTGTTTAATTATTTGACACTCAAAAAGCGGACTGGACAGTTGCATGGCATAGATGCTTTTTTACCTCATCGTCCGAGCGGTAACCTGATCGTGTGGTCCCCTGCATGCCCAGAACCTGGATTCAACTCCGATCCCAATTGCCCCAAGACACCACATCATTTGAGGTATGGGGATCGGTCGCAGGTCAATTGGATTGTTACTGATTCCTCAAACCCAGACATTTGAACCAGAGTCAACGAACACTGGATGGGAATTTCCAGTGCAACCAATTCACCAAAAACACTGATCCCGACGATGTTTCACTCTGTGCCGGTAAAGGCTATTTCCCCCTCGACTCTGAGTACCGCGAGTATTTGAATCGGGTGCCTGTTTCCAAGGAGGTCGGTCAATTCATCTCTGACATTTTAGATTGAAATTGATGGTGTGTTGGACCAGAAATCAATGTGCAATTATTTGAAAGCTGTGAACAAACAGGACAAGAAAAAGTTCAAGAATATGGCCATCACCGGCACAGTCAACTGCCAATGTAGCCACGTTTTCATTCTCTCTTGCGTTGATCTTTATCATGGTGAGAGGTCATACATCTGCTTCTAATGATATCAACCACTGATGGAGTAAGCCAGATTTGTGAACTCGGATATGGCTCTCGTGATGGACCTCAGACAGACCAGGCAAATGAGTCCTTCCAGGTCACATTGCAGCTCGAAGTTGATGATATCGACGAGGTCACAACATATGACATTGCTTGTGAATATTTCATTCACTTGGAGGAGTGGTTCCAAAAGAATTTTCCTGACTTGGTCCACATGATTAAACACATGCGATGGGGAGTACCTGCACTTCATGTTCAAGGCCATCAAGACTCATGCACATACTTGTTTGGAATGGTGTACATGGAGTGTGTGGGTCATTTCCACGGCGAGACAGCAGAGCAGTACTGGCCTGAGTCTAACCAGTTGGGTCCTCATGTGCAGCAGATGAATACTGGACACTGACAGGATACAATGATCAGTCACCACGGTGACTGGAACCACAAGAAGACGATGGACATGGGTGAGTACACTGCCTATTTTATATTTATCCACACTGCATATTGGTCTAGCCGTATTGTTGGCAGAGGATATTGCTGATGCCAAAGTCAAATATGTGGAGAAACGGAATCAGTTTATTGGACTCTCTGTGTCTTTTCACAGCCGGGTCAAAAAGTGGGACGAAATGCCACGCACATCGACTAAGAAGGGAAAGGAGGCGGTTAGTGTTTACAAGCACAACAGTACAAAAGGTACGCTTTCACTTTTCCATGTTCACAGATCTCATTGCATGTATAATAGTCCCGTCTCAGCTCGCAATTTATCAAAAGATGTTGAGCGATGAGAGCACTTTTGCTTCCACCAAGATTCCCAAAAGCAAGGTTGCTCGATTCTTGGACGAAGGATTCAAGATTCAGGATGTCCAGTATGTGTTGCTCTCCATTGACCAGCTGAACTAGAATTGAATAGAGTCCCCAGGCGTAAACTAAGGCAGCTTATTGATGCCACAGAGGAACACACACTCGTCTCCAGGCAAAAAGAGATCGGAAAGCGCACCTTGAAGATCCAAGTTCGAATCACAGCTTGGCGCAAAATCCAGACTCACTTACGTGCCCTGCAAAACATCGTGAAGACTATCACAGCATTACGCAACCGCAAAGGAAGGGATGAACACAAACAGAAGGAGAACACTCGAGCTGGCGACAATATTCGTGAGGCAATCGCGCTGTGTGATACGCACATGGCATCGTACAAAATCACTCGAACAGCACTCATTGCATTAAACACCGGATCTGGATTCCCTCCACTGACTGAACCAGACTTGTACATGAAGTCCGTGCAACAAAAACGGCGTGTCGGGGACTCCAGACATACAGATGGAGCCTTGCGGCGAATCTTCTCGCCAATTCCGCTCGAGGAGGATATTGACATGGAAGGTGAGGGGGTTTGAATATCGCTATGTTTCCTGTTCCTGATATTCGATCACCAGATGCTGAAGGTGAAGATGCAAAATCACCGGATCTGGTACCAGCGATCAGCGGTACACAAATGGATAAAAGAAGATCAGGTACTGCTGGAATCCTTTCGTTTTCTACGTTGACACATTTGTTCCTAGGTCCACGGAGCAAACCAACCAGACCTGTCAAGCCACCTGTCGATGAACAGCCAGCAGAATGGTTGTGGCAACTTGGTAAATTGACGAAAATGACCGATGCTGAGATGGAGGAATGGTCGAGCGAAGGTATTCTCTCTTGAACGAGCGAAAATGACCATTGATATATACTCCTGATAGGTGACCGAGTCCAATGGTTCCGGGCGGAAGCAGAGATGAAACGATGGCAAGAGCAAGGGGAACAGAAAATTGCCGAGCTTTTGAGATCCAACCGAAGTTTCAAACAGATGGAGGCCACATGGACCACTTTGGCCTTAACAAATCATCTCCCTGGACACCAGGCATATGCAAGGCAGAAGGCAGCGATGCATCGAAGAAGAGCCGAACAGGCACAAGGCTTTATTACCTTGGTGGGTTATCCAGAGTTGCTGGAAGACAATGCCAGCCTTGTTGGCAGGGTGGAATTAGACCATGCCAGAGAATCCAAGGTTGTTGCAGATGCATGTCTTAGTGCGAATTTGAATACATTGTAGTGTGGCAGATCCATTTTCGCTACCCGATGAGTATGGTGGCGAACCCCACAATAATTTGTAGTAGAGCACGGACCATACATTCCGAAGTAAGTAAGTTGCCACTGGCAGGTAGTACACGGACAGTTGCCTCTTTGCAAATGTGTCTTTGGTCGAGTGGTTATCTGTCCGATCTTGAAAAATCAGCATGAATTCTGCGGTCTTGAGTTCGATTCTGTTGCGTGGTATTTCTTTTTATGGACTTCCGTGGGTTATGTTTAACCAGGTTCAATCTCCGTTTCAACTATCTGTTTGAACTAGGTTGAATCTCTGTTTGAACGCGGTGGAGTTAAACCGCCAAACACCGGCCCCACTGTTCAGTCAGAAACAGAGTTTGAACTGTGTTCAATTTGTTTAAACAGGGATTGTTCGTCTCCATGTTTAAACAGTCACCACAGCTGCCCCCAATCATATACAGTCCGCGCCAAGGCACGGTTTAACTGAACCAGGTTCAAAACCCATTCGGCAATGCAAAGCCAAGTGTTCGAGCAAACCTGCTAGGGATTTATACCGGTGATTATCATTCCCGACGCGTCGTTCAAAGAATTTCAAGCGGGACCGTGCCGTGTGAATCTACCTACCTACCTACCTATCTCCTGCTTCTTCGGACATCAGGTATGCAACCAGAGCGGCAAACTGTGGCTGAAAATGCGCGAGTATATTCCATGTGTGTGACGGTGATGATGTGATCTTCACTCGATGTCACTCACCACAGTCCGCAACGAATCTCAAATGAATTGCAATGTAGCACATTTTCAACCTCATGTCGGGACCGCGGCGATTACAACAAGTGCACGGCATCGTGATCTTTTAGTGGGTCTTCCATGATACCACAACAAGACAAAACCGTTCTCGGACTTGCTTCTAGACCACAACCACTTTATATTCCATGTACTTAGGGGGCGAGATGTTTGTTCTAGGTGAAGTATTGACACTCGAGGTCCACCACTCGATACAATCGAGGAATGGTTGCAGGAAGTCCACCCTACGCCGTCGAAGAGACTGTTCTTTAACACGGGCAGCTTCCATTCTGCGGACCAGTCAGCGGGGCATGATAATTTTAAGCGAGGAGCAAGGTGTCTGGAGGTGGGGTGTGCATGCAGATACAGAGTTTGCGCACTCACTGCACAGCAGGGGGGGCCGGCGCTGCAGCCGTCTTCATTGCAGACCTGAGTCAATAACACACAGTGAGAACGCATGAATACGAGTTTGAGCGCAGGAGGTACGTACGCAGCTGTCGGGGAAGCACCGGGCCTGGATGCTGGATCCAGCAGCAAAGGTCGCGAAGAGCGCAACAATGAGGACGGTGAAACGCATAATTGCTGTATGTAGAAAAGATGGAGTGTTAAAGAAGAAAGTGGAAGTTTGGGTGATGAAGGTGGATGCGGAACCCTGTCGCCTTATATACATTTTTCGGGTGTTCGGGTGTGAGGTGGTCGGGAAGGAGGTATAACACAACTCCAACCCGTGCTGCGGTGCATCAGAGATGAAGGATTTTGAACAAACCCTTGGCAGACAATTTAATTTGGGCTGTGTGCGAGATTCCCACATAGGCGTCCTTTACGTACTTTGAAAAGGAGGTGCAAGTGAGGTGAGCAGCGGATGCTGGAGCTGGCTGGCCCATGTATAACGATAAAAATAGTTCGGTGCGTCGGGCACGCGGTGTATGTCCAGTAGTTCCCGACGGACGACTTTTTTTGACAACGGGACTCTGGGACAGATGGGAAACTGATACGTACGTACTACCATTGAATTCCAATAAATTCTCGTCCACGAGACCACAATGCACCCAATTTTAGAGGAATGAATTGAACCAACGTACCAACGTGGTACTGTGCGGGGTTATGAGAGCACAGCACAGCTCGGGTCGAGACACTGACAACGGTGAGACTAATCATAGCACATCTTGCTTCTGAACGTGACAACCCTGGAGCGATGTTGCCATGAGAACAGGGTGAGGTTATGTTGGCAGGTAGAATACGCGGGGCTCCACGCTCCACAGCCTACACGGCAAACCCGGAGTTCATTGAAATCCAATGGGCCGCCATTCCGTTGAAATCCAGTGGAAATTTTGATTGCCAAATTAATGTTTTTTTCACCAAGCTCTGTCTGTTCAAAAAATACGAAATATAGCGGTCCTTCACCGTCGGTCTAAAATCCGCTGCCTCAAGATACTGTAAATAATCGGCATCAAAAACAGCGGCCACTGGATTCCAATGGTTCCGCAGTCCATTGGATTTCGATGAACTCCGGGTTTGCCGTGTCTGCAGCCCGTCGCCTGAAATTTGTGCGAACGCGAAATCTCAGGCCTCAGCGCGGGGATGGTTTAGGTGGTTGGTGACGGCATTTGAGTTGATCCCATTGCTCACCAGTCCATGAGGCATTATGTATCCCTTGTAGAGGGACGGACTGAGATACGACGAATTCGATACAGATGCAACTATTGAATGAGATGTCCATGAAAGCGCCGAAAGCGCTGATGCAGGCACACAAAAGGGGAGCCTCCATGTTCGCCGAGTCGCCTATGAGTTCGCGTAGTGCAACCCGTCGTTGAAGTTCTTGTAGGGCACGGTATCGCCCGTCGCCGCCCACGTCTTAATCGAGTCCGACCATTCGCCGATGACATCGTCCACGCTGCTGTGATTTCGACGCGGCGTCAGAAGACATTTGAGCAAAGGCTAGAGGATGCCGGACCTTGGCCGTTGGGCGACCCCCGCGGCAGACATGGCGCCGTATATGAAGCCAATATAATTCTGTTGCGTGATGGCCGAGTTCGCGCAGGACCCGACGATGTTGGTGCAGATCTGTGCGCAGCGCGAGTCAGTGGCCGCGCCAGGGAGGGGAGGGAAGCCGAAAGCTGACGGCGTAGGAGAGGTTGGGGACCGCAGCGGCATCGACGACGTTGTGATTTTCGATGCCTGGGGCCCTGGTTGCCAATGCTACATCGCTACTCACCTGGACGCTTGCATGATCAAGTGCGCCGTATGGACGTGCAGATCTTACTCTGTTTGACCCCTTGATCAGCGATGTGGCGTAACCATGAGGGGCGGCCACAAAGCCTTCGTCGAAATACAGAGATGCACAAGTGCAGGGATACACGCAAGGAACCGCTTTCTTTGCCACCGGGGTGTTCGGTCCGCGAATATTATGGGGTTGGGCACCTGCCGATTGAAAAGCGTGCAGTTTGCACTTGTTTACACATTGATCACACTTGGTTTTGGTCTTTGTTTTATCTTGAAACGGGCCCAATTGGATCCACAACTCAGCAAAAATTAAGCCGGCACAACTAATTTTCTAAGGATTAGTATTTAAACAAAACCTTCAGAGGGATTTTCGAAATATTGGGAACTGAAGATATGGTGATCAATCTTGGTAGCGATCCACTCATTCCGAGGGCAATAATGTAGCTCCGTGAAATTCCTCTGAACGTTTTGTTTGTTTGCTTGTTATATCCATCTTGAAAAGATAAGATATGGTGATTGCATCGGTGCCTGAAACGTGGGCACCGCCCCGAGACGGGGATCATTCGTGTTACTCTGTGACATGTAACACGATCGAATCGGCTCAGCTTCGACGCGTCGCGCTCGTACTTCGCCTACTTCCACGCTCTACTACGACAAATGGGCAAGAAAAGATCACCAAAACAACTAGCTGCTCTCTCTGGTGCCCGTACCATCCGATCAGGCCTCCTCAAAGAGAAAAGCATCCCAACTATACGCACACCACCTCGCTCATTGACGCGCGCACAGCTCTATGCTTCGTCCCTCAAGGAACGAATAAACGAACAAAACACGGAAATAATATCTCTAGAATCCTCAAACACGCAGCTACAGTCTCACAATATGCTTTTACAAGGCCAACTTGATGACTCCGCAACACTAATCCAATCGTTAGAAGATGAAAATGCTGTGTCTCTTCGGGAGCTCTCCAACATTAAGATCGACTTGCAGGACGCGTACCAGCAGATATATGATCAATCGTCTATCATCAAGCAGAAGAACCAGCGAATAAACCGTCTTGTGCGCGACAAATCCGTGTTAGCGGCAAAATTGGCTTGTCTAAAGCAAGAAGTATTGCAAGCGGTTCTGCGCGCGGAGGCTGCGGAGAAAGTTTCTGCATCTGAGTCCCTTCGCATCGAGGGCCTTCTTCAAACTATAGGTCGCCTGCAAGGAACTGTCAAGTCACATCGAGAACGCAATAAGGAAGTCTACAAAACCTTGCGCGCCACCAAGATGCGTGAGAAGCGTGCCAAAACCGACCTCGAAAAGGCCAGGAAAGGGGTTCGCACGAAGTCCAAGTGGTCTGGGATGAATCGCAGGGCCTATGACTCCCAATATCGCTCCCTTGCACTCGCTTTTACCCGTGCTGGCTGCGCGCAAGCCCGCCTCGGCCCGCTGCTTTCTCGAGTCGGAAAGGTCTTTGGAATCAAAATAAAACGCACGATGAGCCGTCGAACCGTTGGACGAGTGGTCACTGAAGCTGGTATCAAGGTTCGGATTCAGCTTGGGCATGAACTCGCACGCGCCAAAGGTGGTTGCTTCTCTCCTGCCCAATTCAGGATGGTCTCTTATGCTGGTCGAATTTTCAAGCCATCTGTCTCAGCAGCGATGGAACCAGTAACCGTAACATCAAATGTGAAGCACGCCACCTCACATACGAAGCTCCCACATACACATCGGATCCAAACGAGCCCCAAACTGCGTTCCGAACACGTCTGGTTGAGGTGGATTATGCTCTCGATCACACCGCGCAAACTCAGTACGAGGGCTGGGATATCACCAATCATAAGATCGTCGATGCTTACATCAACAGCCCGCTCGGATGCCGCGACTCGCTTGAAGGCCATGCCTACGAACTCAATGATATGTGGCGAAAAATGGTGGCGTACAATTCCGATCATGCGTCTGATGTGCGCGCAGCTGCACGCAAATGTACCGAGCGGAAGCGTTTAGTGGCGGAATGCGATCTTGGCAAGCAGCAGATTGAAACCATGAGCGTCGCCGAGATTGAGGATGCACTGTGGGAGGTTGTCCAGGAGATGTGCGATGATCCTGCTGGTCTTGATCCGAGGTACCACCAACCACGATTCTACAACTCTTCAGAACTGATGTTTTGTAGCTCCATTCCAGATGACCTTCGTACTGAAGCTCTACAAGCACTCGCTGCTCATCTTGGTTCCAAGGCCTTCGAAGAACTCCCCGAAGCTCGCCAAAACATTTTGACCCGTACAGTTATCGCCGGTTGTTGCGCACACAAAGACCACAACTGCACCAAAGCCGGAGTTGCCGGGATGAGTGCTGCCTGGGAGCTTCTAGGTCTGACGCCACCCATTCTTCTCGCAAACAAGGATAATGCGGCAACAATTGCTCTGGGCGAGGATGCGGACTCAGAAGCGGTCGAACGAGCATTGAAGGCGAGCCAGCGCGGCGCTTACAAACTGGTCTCGATCTGCGGCAATCTATTCCGTCACAAAGACGACAAGAAAGGCCACCAAGATCTTCATCGCCACTTCTTTGCCAAGGTCAAGTTCGATGTAACTGGTGAAAATTCCACGGTAAAATTCCCCGACACCTCCAATACTCGCTATGGAACTCATCTTGCTGGCGCTGCGGAGCTCATTTCATATCATTCTGGGTACCGCCACTTTCTCTCAATCATTTGCGACTCAAAACAGACGCCCGGTCTCAACCATTCGGAGCAGAATGCACTAAACGGGATCGAGGACGACGCGACGATGACAGAGTGCGGTGTGATGACTCTGTACAAGAACGCCGTTCCCGATGGATACCTCGAGGAGTCTCGCAAGGCCGGCATAAACCATATTGACCTTGCACCGCTCCACCGCAGAGTAATTGCTCACATTGAGAAATTAATAGAAAACCCCAATCTCCTTCTCGATCCGACAACACCTTGCGAGGAAGCGACGGTGGACGGCAAGCCTTTTCGGGATCAATTTGCGGTTGACTCGGTCCACTTCATGGCTGCTCGGCTCCCTCATCTGGAGAAAATTCTGGTGGCTTTCCTGAAGGCGACACTTCCGGCCTGGAAACGATTCTCTAAGGAGTTCGAAGCTGGCGGTATCATTGATTCGCTAACGCCTTCAGAAAAGCTCCTTATTTTTATCCCCGCCACAAACGACGCGAATGAGGGTGTTCTCGGAGGCTGGCGCGTACATTCACGAACTCGCTCCGCCAGCACCATCAACCACTTCAGTGCTCAGACGGCATATCACCGCAATGACACGGAGGCATTTGCAAATGCAAAACTCGACACAGAGGAAGATGCACTGTACGTTATGCGGCTTGCTCGCGTCGAGGATGCTAGCGGTGCCATGCGGAAATTTCGGGATGATCTGTTGGCGTTCAAGCAACAGGCTGCCGAGGAATCGCGTCAGAAGCAGAAGGACAAGGATGATGCAGCGGCAGCTAGGATCACGGAGCTGATGGCCGTCTCCCTCATCACAGATCCCGAACAGCTCACCAAACTCAAGAAGGATTTACTTCGCCGGCAGCTCGATGTACGCCGGGAGCTTTTGAAGGAGGATGTTATTGCCAAGACAAAGCTCAAGGATATGAAGAATAAACCCGATATGCTTAAAGCAATCATAGCATCAGACGAACGGTATGTTCACCTGTATCCACCCGCAAATTTTACAGATCTTGATCCGATGATTGGGGTAGTCGATTACAAGCGCTGTCTACGACCGAAAATGCAAGTGATACCCAGTCCCAATGACACCAAGTGTTCGATTGATACCCCACGGATTCATAATTACTTACTGTACACTCAATATAAAGGTTTTCCCGGATTTTTTTTGAAGGTTCTTGCATCGATGAATCAAAATAAAAAATGACATGATGAAACGGCTCCGAAATTCACGTTGGGTTGATGGAAAAAATCTAATCTCCATCAGGGACGTAGGTTGTTATATAGAGAAAATCTTTCTCTCCGAAAGTTGGCTGAGAATGAAGTGGTTGGGCGGGGGCAGAGGAAAAGATAAAAAAACTGGTGATTTCTGTGAAACAGCGAGAGCAAACAGGGACAAATAGCACGCTTTTCGATCGGCAGGTGCCCAACCCCACGAATATTCGGAGACGATCGATCGCGGTGTCGGGGCGAATCCGACGTCCTGCAGATTCACAAGCGCTGAAGTGGGGACAGAGGACGGACTCGGCGGCGACGGAGAGCTTGCAATGGTAGACACTGGTAGATAGCTGAGCGAAAAGTAATTTGATGTGACGTCATGGATATTTGTTTACCGTGAGCATGACCACGCTACTTGCTCTTTTCAAAGAACGTCCTTCAAACATTATCAGTAAGTAATTTGCACGGAGAGCCCGACTTCAAGACGGCGCGAGACTGTGTCGACTGGTCCTCCGGCACTTTTTCCTTTTTATTTTTTGTGGAACGCCGTTTGCTTAGGGGTTTCAGGTGCTGCATGTCCAGCGCTGCCGAGGTGGCGTTGGATCGCCGAGGTTTTCCGCCACCACATAAAGGGCAACATCAATCGAAACCGACCTACTTGTGTCCCTCCACCCGTCGAAACTTGAATAAGCCAGGGAATGAAACCTAGCCGCAGGCTCGCTGAGGAAATGCGCTTCGCACGTACCCCGAGACGTTGTGCAGCGCTCCAGCCGGGGAACTCAGCGTCAGCTACTGGTAGCCGGCCCATTCTGCCGTTTTATTTGTTGCGCCGCGGTGTGCAGGTGAAGAGCACCGGTAACTCATGCCACGATCCCAATTGTCATTCATAGAAACAGGACATGAGAGCAGACAAAGAAGCCTACAAATCGGACACGTGGAACCAGGTTCGCTTGCGCACCCCGCAGGACACGAACGCGCTTCCTTCATTCGGCATCCTATCAAGTCAAGCGTTCTGCGAGTCAAGCTTTCTACGGACCTTGATTAAATTTATAGCCAGCGCACAAGGCTAGAGCGAGGCGGGAAGACAAGGTGCGAACGGAAGGAGCCCCACGTACTCGCCCCCCGGGTGTCCTCCACGAGCGTAGCTTGCAGGCAGGCCCCCCGTTCGGAGGAAAATGGGGAATTGAGGACGGAGTCGCGAGGGGTCCCTGAGCTGCTTACAGCCTATGGATACGGATACAGGGTCGTTCGTCAGCGGAAACTCTGTATTTTTGTTTCTGCGTGTCACCGGCGCCAGAGTACAACCCTGACTCGAGGAAGGGGAGTTTTTGGGGATGGATTTCGGCCCTCGGGGAGTTCGACGCAGAAGTTCAGGGTGTCGAAGTTCGGATAGCCATTGTGCCGTTGGCGTCCGAATTATTTAGAATGGTTGGATAGCTTTGGAGGATTGGAAGATCCAGGGACCGTGAGGTTTTCTGCTAGACGGCTAATTGAAGCCATATGTTCGAGCGGGCGAATACACAAGCGCTCGAATTTGGACAGGGTGTCGAGCGTTCAGCGGCGCCTTCCGAGGCAGCGATCCAGGTTGAGATTCACTGATTCAGCAGTTTTTGGGTCGAGCAATTCAGAGACCAGAAGCTTGAGCCTTGCATCATCGCAGCAGAAACAAATTGAATCGGAGTTATTTGAGGTACCAGACCAGAACCATATCCGGCTCGACCCCTCCGCCCTTCGCCTCCGAGACCTTGACCTCCCCCCTGAGGGCAGGGTTCTCCACGAACCCATGTTTCTGCCACAACTTAACCGACGGGGTGTTCGACACGAAGCACTGCGCGCGGAGCTCGGTCGCGCCCATCTGCGGGATCGCCCACTCGTTCATCGCGACGGCGACGGCGGCGGACGCGATGCCCCTGCCGTGGTACTCCACGCACAGCGCAGCTAAACAAAAAGCGACCGAAGATCAGGCTCGCCGAAACCCGTCAGCCAGCCCAGACGCACCGCCAATCTCCCACACCTTGGTGCGCGTGCGCCACGCCTCCCATGCGTCGTTGACGGGCGAGAGGCGCTTCTCGGCGTCGCCGCAGTAGAACAGCGTCACCTCCCCGACGTACGCCTCCGTCCCGTCCGCCAGGACCTCGCGCACGATCGCGAACGGGTACGTGTCGACGGGGCGGAAGCGCCCCGCTGCGTAGCCCGCGAAGAGCGCCTCGCATATCGCGCGCTCGCGCACGAGCCACTTCTGCACGTTCACGATGGGCATCGGGTACGCGGGCCCGACGAGCGTGCGCGCGACGCGGATGTCGTTCTGCGCCCGGTGGTTAGCCATCACGACGGAAAGACGGGGAAGGAGGGGGAGGGCGCACGTTCATGGCGATGTCGTGCGGGATGTCCGACTGGCGCATCACGCCGAGGCGGAACGCCTCGAACGGCGCCGGGAACGGGATGTACGGCTCGTTGGAGGCGGTGAAGCGGATCGGGGTGTGCTCGGAGACCTGCGCGCGGAGCTCGGCAGACTCGAGGGTGAACTGGTCAGGGAGGTGCGCGGCGGGCGACTCGGAAGGGGCGGGCGTTGTCATCGTCGGTAGTGCTCAACATCGGATTTGGAAATCACTTTAACCAGTTTCGGTCCCGAGCGCAACGGACAATCTGCATGACGAGTCTGCACGGACTCGAGTCACTTACTTGGACGACATTCAATTGTGGAAGATAACATCATGATTTCGTGTTATCCGAGACTTGGCAGTAGCAGTACACTGTGATTACATTGCAGACGAATATCCAAACCCCCACCCCACCAGCGTGAACTGATGCGCCGCCTACTTCGTCCTTTTCATCGATCTCGACCTATCAGCAACCAAATGAGCACACATAATGAATCTCCCGTCCGAAAACACCACGCACCCAACAACCGCCTTGAGAAACCTGTCCTTCGCCTCCGGGCCCGCCGTCGACGGCACGAAATCCTCCTACCCACGGCGAAGCACACACGAGAAAAACCCCGCTACGCACGGGGATCCACACGCGGCACTCGTTCGGGAAGCGCGTGAGCAGCTCGATCAGGTTCGGCCCCGTCGTGCGCGGCGCAACGCCCGCGAACCCGCACAGCACCGCGCGCATGATCGCGCGCCCGTGCAGCTGCCGCGAGCTCCTCGTACAGCGACGTGCGATGGATCAGGCAGCCCTGCCCAAGGTCAGCGTAGCCGTGAAACGGCGCGCACGAGGGGGGGACATACGAGGAATGTGCACGCGGCGACGAGCGAGCAGCGCGAGCGCGCTGACGGTGCACTGCATCAGCGCGTCGAGCGTGCCGTCCGGGAGTGTGTAGAACGCGCTCGTGGAATCCTGCGCGATGCACGCGAAGAACCCCTGCACGATGTCCAGGTTCTGCGCGCCAACCCGCCTCAGCTGCAGCCCACCCACAAATAGACGAAGAAACGCACCTCAGTCATGCCCCCGGGCGCGCCGAGCACCGTCGCGTGCACGATCTCCGCGAGCGCCGCGTGCACGGCGGCCTCCGCGTCGGGCGTCGGGCCCGGGCAGCGTCAGGACCGTCGTGTCCGCCGGCAGGCTCGTGATCGCCTTGAACAGCTCGCTGAGCGCCTGCGGCACCACAATCGTCACCAGCATCAGGCAAGGGAGGAGAGGGACGCACCTGCCGACCTCCGCGGCCTCGGACCACAGATCCGCGACGCGCTGGATCGCCTCGAACAGCGCGACCGTGCGCGGGTGCGCGCGCGCCTCACGCGCGAGCTCCGCCCCCGCGCCGTCCGCCGCGTCGTCGAGCGACGGCAGCGGGTCCGTCGTGCGCGCCAGGCCCTTCGCGACGTCCGCGAGGATCTCGAGCCGCGATATGCACGCCACGCGTGCGTCTTCCAGGGGCTGCGCGTGCGTCCGATCAGCACGGCGAAGGAGGAGAAAGACAAGAGACGCACCGTCCCCGCCGACGCCGCGAGCCGGGTTCACCATCGCCTCGATCGGCGCGCCCTCCTCCGCGGGCGGCAGCGCCTGAATCGCGCGCGCGATCGACTGCAGCACCGTGCCCTTATCCGAGTCCTGTGCGCATGTCAGGGATACAGTACAGAAAACACGCAAGACGAGGCGCCGCACCGGCACGCGATCACGCCCCGCATGCACCTCCGCAAATGCGTCCCGGCTCGCGTCGCACAGGCTGCGCAGCGCAAGCGCCGCCTGCAGGCACAGCGCGCCGTCCGCATCCGCACGCGCCGACCGCGTGCCCCAGCGCGGGCAGCACCGCGTCCGCGGGCTGCGTCGCGAACCACGACGTGGACGTGCCTGGGTGTGCGCCGTATTAACATTGGGATAAGATAGACAGGGAGGGGGAGAGACACACCGACGACACCAAACGCCGTGCGCCGCACGCGCTACACGCCGGGGCTCGCGCCCGCGGACGCGTCGGGCAGGCGCGCGAGGAGCGCAGGCGCGAAGAGGCGCGCGAGGTGTGGCGAGGACGCGGCGTGCTCGAGGTCGAGCGCCTCGTGGATGGAGAGGATGCATTGTAGGGTGGCTTCAATTTCCTGGGGGGAGCGGGCGTCAGTGAAGGGGAAGCGGAGAGGGGGAGGAAGGCAGCTGGGAAAGGACGCAAGAGAGGGAGGGAGGCAAGGGAGGCAAGGGAGGGAGGGAGGGAGTGAGGGGGAGGGGATGGTAGTGAACGGAGGTAGGGCGGAGAGGGACGATAGCGAGGTAAGGACGGGAGGGCCGAGGGTCGTGGTGGTGGTGGAGATGGGCAGGGGAAAGCGGGATCGTGGCGCACAAGTACTCGCGCGCCAAACAAGAAGGAAAGAAGCAGAGCAAACGCACCTCCCACCCACCCCCACCAGCCGCGAGGCGCTGCTCGACGTCGCCGACGTAGAACGCGAGGAGGTCGTCCCGGAGGACGTAGTATCTGCGAGGGCGTCAGCGCCGATCGGCATGGGGAGCAGAGGGCGGGGTGGGAGCAGAAGAGCGGGTAGGGAAGGAGCGAGCAAGGAGAGAAGCAAAGTGGAGGGTGGACGGAGGGGACGCATGGAGGGAAGCAAAGCAGATTGGAGAATCAACGAACAGGCGGGAGAAATACGCGACTGAGGGGAGGGAGGGAGGGGCAGACGGAATGGGGAGGGAGAGCCGGCAGAGAATGCACAGGGAGCGCGCCGGGAGTGCGCTGGAACGAAGTAGTGTGTGGGAGAGAACGGACTGGAAGACGCGGCGGCACGGGCAGGAGTGGAATCGGCCGACGAAGTGGGTGCGAGGGGAAGGCAGCTTTAGGCAAGGGCAGGAGATTGGGGTGCGGGCAGGGAGGGCGAATGACGCGGAAGATACTAGGACAGAACAGAAATAAGGCAAAGCACGCACGCATTGGCCAATGTATCCGCCACGTCTCGCCGGTACCTGTGCGAGGAAAAAACGTATTAGCATGCATATCTTCGAGCAGGAGCGGAAGAGGAATGGAGAGGAACTGGCGACGGGAGAGAGGGCGAGACATTGGGAGACGACGAGGGACGACGAGCGGGGAACGAGGAACGGGAAACAGGAGATGGACAAGTGCGGAGATGTCGTGGGCGAGCTCGATATCGAGAGGAGAGGACGAGGGCCGGGAGGAATGAGATCGATCGCGGCGGAATGGGATACGACGACAGATGGAGGGATATAAAAGCAGAAGAAACACCCACACAACGAACTGCTCCAGCCGGTCTGCGCAACAAAGGGGTGGTAGCGTGCAGCTCCGCCGCCGAAGGAGTAGCAGACGATGCAAACGGAAAGGCCCCCGCGACCCACCCGAGCAGCGGCTCGACGAGCATCGCGTCGGCGCTCCATGCGGAGGGCGGGCGCCGGAGGAGGTCCTGCAACACGGAGGATGCGGCGGCGGGGGTGTAGCCTGGGGGCGAGGGAGGATACAAGTCAGAGTGAACGATTCACGGTTAGTCGATTCTGCAAGGCGATTCAAGAATCGTCGATTCATCACCATGAGCCGAGCCCCAGAATCGATTGACGAATCGAGCGTGAATCGACCTCGAATCGCTCACTCTGACTTGCCCAATAAAAAGAGCGCGCACCGGGAGAAGGACACAAGGGAGACGGTGGACGTAGCATCAGACCCCGGATCGATCACGTGCACTCGTCCGCGACGCGTTCGACAATAAATAATTCATTTCACGCGTAATAGTTGACTGATTTTCGTGTTCCGGATATCCACAGAGTCGGAATCAATGGCGTTATATGCCTAGGAATTAATATTGATTGAATCCCGTGCGGTGTACCTAGAACCGGGCGATGAGGAATTGTATACACACACGGGTGTGGGCATTAGGGTGTTTCAAATATCCGATTTTGAGCCCAACTTCGGGCCCAACTTTTGAGTCCAACTTCGCGCGAAGTTGGAACACGAAATAGTTCGGATTCCGAAGTTGGATGTCAAATCGTGCTCCGGACCACGATTTGACATCCAACTTCGACCCCAACTTAATGCTCCAACTTCCCCCACTCATTTTGGCCCACCCGTTGTACTTCCCGGGAGCAAATGGTGAAAAGTTGTGTCCGAAGTTGGGACCAAGTTGGGCTCGAAATCGGGCTTGAAGTTGGGCTCGAAATAGGATATCTGAAACACCCTATTGTATTTAGGAACAGACAGTGTCTGCATGCCAAAGGGCGGGTAAATCAGCAGCCAAGATTGAACCAGTTACAACAGGTGAAATTCAGCGATTTAGAAAGTGTCAAGTGGTCCCGTTCATGCTACCAACTTCTGTGCACAATCTGTGCACGCACGTTTGCTGTTACCCACGATCGGATCAGACCTGGTACCGAGTCATCCCAAGTCAAAATGGGCTGCATTCACACACAATCTGATTCATATTATATCCGCATCTACATATTACAATGTTAGCCGGAATATTTGGGAGAAAACTGACTGAGAACGGAGATGGTCTTGAAGATGACTTTGATCAAATTGCCATTTTGGGGGCATTTTTGGATCTCTTCTTGCCGCTAGCTGTATCCCATTGAAGCTGAGAACCCTGAGTTTGTGTACAGCAGTCAACTCATATTTATAGAGTGGCCTAAAGCTTAAAGAATGATAATAACTCAACTATAGTGGTTGCACCCTTGAGATTTTTAGAACGTCAGAAATCATAATCTTTCTCCATCTTTATGCATTGTGTTGTGCACCATGCACAGTAGCTCTGGAGCCCAAATGTTACAATATTGTTTCTATGAATGTTGGTTACATTCAGGAAAAATACATGGGTCTCAGCGTGTCAGGTTCGCCTCACAGCCGGACGTCAAGTCTGCAAAGATGGGAAAGGGCCAACAATTGATTTGCAACTCAAAGAGGAAAGGGCGGCCAAAGAAAACCAGATACAAAATAAGCGATGTATGCTGAGATAACATTATCAGTGTTGCGACAGGCATGGCAGTGGTGAAATACACGAAAATATATATATATATATATATATATATATATGCGTCGAATGGGGAGCAGGACAAGGGGTGATGACATAAGGAAAAGATGCTGATTGACAAACCGGAAGCCGTGACGGCGTGACCCGGCACTAGGTTGGCCAGATAAAAAATATCTAAGCGTGTAGATACATTCAAAACTCATTTATGCAGTGGACTGTCTTTACAGAAGTTCGGGCAGTGAACGTGTTCAGGAATGGGGTTCTAATCATCGGCATTTCCTGGGCCCGGACAACCGTGTACTAAATCCTGCTAAATCCGATCAGATCTCGCTAATCATCGGCGATTTCCTGTTTCCGCTGAAGCGCGCGCTAAATGCCAGATTTCACAGCTGTCGAAATTCTACAGCTTGTAAAAAAGGCAATGTACGGGAGCACTGCAATCCATAACCTTTGCACTGACAAGAAAGAACTAGTAGAACATAACACGAGTTAAAATATCCTCTCAGGAGTCGACAGCAGGCACAGCTTTTTTTGGTAGTAATCTTGACAGTGATACTGATCCGCAGCTGTAATCGATAGCAGATGTCATGTGGATATAAGGCTGGCCGCGCTAATCATGGACAGCTCTTTGTCTCTCCCCCCCGAGTATAGGTGCCAGACAAACGCGGACATGGACATACAATCTGTGAGGATTCCGGTTCTGCCCATTGGCCTGACTGACTGGGAAGCAGAGTTCTGAAACAGCAGGTATTGGAACAGACTTGCCAAATCAGGTTGTGGACCCAGTGTGTACCCCATTATATTAATAACAAGGGAAACACTAAGATACTAAACAGGGCTCTCCCATAGTGGATCAGTTGAACATGCTTGCCCTGACAGCAGATGACCACCCAGACCTTCCTGGACATCTCTATAGCTTGGCATTGCATTTTGACGAGACATATGAGACGCTGGGAGACTTGAAGGACCTTGAGGCTGCACTCGAGAATTACAGAGCAGCTGTGGACCTTACACCCAAAGATCATCCAGATCTTCCTAAACGTCTGCAGAGCTTGTCAACATCATTTACAGATCGATATCGGAGACTGGGAGACTTGGAGGACCTTGAGTCTGCACTCAAGAATGCTCAAGCCGCTGTGAACCTTATACCTGAAGGTCACCCAGCCCATCCTGGGAGTCTGCATAACTTGGCAGTATCATTTACAGATCGATACCGAAGACTGGGAGACTTGAAGGATCTTGAGGCTGCCCTGCAGAATCAGCAATCAGCTGTGAACCTTACACCTGATCATCATAAAAATTTCCTTGGACGCCAGCAGGCATTGTCAGCATCATTTAAACACCGATACCGTAGGCTGGGAGACCTACAGGACCTTGAAATGGCCCTGAACATTGATAAAGCTGTTGTGAACCTCACACCTGAGGGTCACCAGGCTCTTCCTGGACGTCTACACAGTTTGGCTGTCTCATTGACAGACCGATACAAAAGGCTGGGAGAGTTGAAGGACCTAGAGGCTACAGTGGAAACTATGGAAACCGCTGTGAAACTTACACCTGAGGGTCACCCAGATCTTCCTGGACGCCTGCAGGCATTGGCAGTTACAATTAGAGACCGATACTAGAGGCTGGGAGACTTGAGGGACCTTGACACAGTTGTGAAAAATGAGCAATCAGCTCTGAGCCTCACACCTGAACATCACCCTGCACTCCCTGGACATCTAATGAGCTTAGCAGCATCATTCACCCTCCGATACCAAAGGCTAGGAGACTTGAAGGACCTAGAGGCTGCACTCAGAAATAAGCAAGCTGCAGTGAACCTCACACCTGAAGGTCACCCGGACCTTCCTGAATATCTGCGTGATTTGGCAATTTCATTTAAAGACCGATACTTGAGGCTGGGAGACTTGAAGGACCTGGAGGCTGCACTGGATAATAATCAAGCTGCAGTGAACCTTATGCCTGAAGGTCACCCCATGCTTCCTGTACATCTACAGAGCTTGGCGGTATCATTTAGCCTCCAATATAAGAGGCTGGGAGACTTGAAGGACCTAGAAGCTGCACTCATCAATAAGCAAGCTGTGGTGAACCTCACATCTGAAGGTCACCCAGACCTTCCTGGGTATCTGCATAATTTGGCAGGGTCATTGATAGATCGATATCAAAGGCTGGGAGAGTTGAAGGACCTTGAAGCTGCAATAAAGCATGATCTGGCTGTTGTGAACCTGACACCTGAAGGTCACCCAGATCTTCCTGGACGTCTACAGGGCTCAGCAGCATCATTGACACACCGATACAAGAGGCTGGGGGACTTGAAGGACCTTGACACCGCAGTGAAAAATGAACAATTAGCTGTGAGCCTCATGCCTGAAGGTCACCCTGAGTTTCCTAGATATCTACAGAGCTTAGCAGTGTCATTTGGCCTCCGATTCCAAAGGCTGGGAGAGTTGGCGGACCTAGAGGCTGCACTCATGAATGATCAAGCCGCTTTAAACCTTATGCCTAAAGGTCATCCAGAGCTTCCAGACTGTCTGCAGGCATTGGCAGTGTCATTGAAAGACCGATATCAGAGACTTGGAGACTTGAAGGACCTTGAAGCTGCAATAAAGCATGATCTGGCTGCTGTGAACCTGATACCTGAAGGTCACCCAGACCGGCCCGAATGCCTTGGGAGCTTAGCAGTGTCATTTACGCACCGATACCAGAGACTTGGAGACTTGAAGGACCTTGAGGCTGCTCTGGAGAATCAGCAATTAGGTGTAAAGCTTACACCTGAAGGTCACCTGGCCCTTCCCAGATATCTGCATAATTTGGCAGTATCATTTCTAGAGCGACACCAAAGGCTTGGAGACTTGAAGGACCTTGAGGCTGCCCTGCAGAATCAGCAATCAGCTGTGAACCTTATACCTGAAGGTCACCCAGATCTTCCTGCACATCAACAGCACCTTGCTGTGTATTTTACACACCGACACGAAAGACTGGGGAATATCAAGGATGTCAATGATGCACTGGACAATTTTGCTGCCTCTTTCAAAACCAAATCTTCACAACCTATATTATCATGGGAGGCAGCCCAGTCATGGGCTTCATTGGCACAACAATACAGGCCATCACAATGTCTCAATGCTCATTCACATGGCTTTGACATTTTGCCTGAGATTATCTGGGTTGGAAGCTCCTTGACTCACCATCAATATGCAACCCGGAACCCGGATAATTAATATCTCACAAGCAACTTCAGATGCCATCAGTGCCTGCATTGACTACTCTAGTCTTCCACTTGCCATTGAACTGCTTGAACAAGGGTTGGCAACCAGATTCCAGCAAATGCTCCAGCTGAAACCAAATGTTGATGGCCTTCCCCAAGCTGATAGAGAGCAGTTGGAATATCTGTCTTCTCAGCTCTACAGTGGAACATCTGAAGATCTTCATCATGTTACAAGTGCCAGGAATGCTTTGCTTGACAAAATCAGAGAATATCCTGGTTTTGAGTACTTCCTTCGTCCTGCACCTTACAAGGATCTTTGTCAAGCATCTAAAAATGGTCCAATTGTAATCCTCAATGCTCACAAAGCTCATTGTGATGCCATTGTTCTTGTAACTCCAGCATCAGATCCCCTCCATATTCCACTTGCTGGTGTCACACTTGAAGGACTGGAATATCAAAGAACCCTTCTTAAAGATCTTCTTCAGAGGTGCAATGTCAGAGCAAAATCAGATTCTTCACGACTGTTTGGAATGCGTGAAACATTTACCTCAAAACCTACTCAGGAGAGCTTTCAGGATGTGTTGGCCTGGCTTTGGACTCATGTTGTTGCTAATATTTTTACGGCCTTGAAATCTGTGAGTGAGCTAGATCTGTCATTTTCATTCTGAACTAATGTGATTCTATTTTCCCATCAGCATGGCATTCTTCATGGTCGACTGTGGTGGTGCCCCACTGGTGCCTTCACTGGACTGCCATTGCATGCAGCATCTCCTTCAGATCAATTTATCCACTCGTACACATCAACACTAGGAGCACTTCTGGAAGGCAATTCAAAGTCACTATCTAAGCTCAGGGCTTCACCAACTGTTGGTGTTGTGGGAGTGACCCATAGCACTGCACATGGAGGAGCAGCACTTCCCGGAGTTGAACTTGAAGTCACCAGAATTACCTCCATTGTTGGTGAAAAACAAGTTCAGAGTCTTGTCGGGGAGCAGGCAACTGTGGAGGCAGTAAAAGATCAACTCCAGAATTGTGGATGGGTTCACCTTGCATGTCATGGAATGCAGGATCTCCACGACCCTCCCAAAAGCCACCTTCAACTCTACGAAGGCATCCTGGAGTTGGAAACAATTCTGCAGATGTCTCTTTCCAACGCAGAGTTTGTGTTCCTCGCAGCATGCCAAACTGCTAAGGGGGATGATCAGCTCATGAATGAATCATTCCACTTGGGTGGTGGGTTCATTGCTGCCGGGTTTAGAGGGGCTATTGGAACAATGTGGTCCATGCTCGATGCAGATGGGCCGGTGGTTGCAGAAGCAGTTTACACTCACTTGTTCGCCGATGGGCAGAAGCCTCAAGCAAGTGATGCGGCAAGGGCCCTGCAAATTGCAGTGAGGAAAATGCGGGATAAAGGGGTTCCATATGAGAGATGGGTACCGTTTATTCATATTGGAGTTTAAATTTCAGTAGTTGACAAATGCCTGACCTTTCCGTGATTTCTATGTTTTCCGAAACTTAGTAGTACACTGTGATTACATTGCAGACGAATATCCGAAGTTTGAGCTCTCTAACCCCCACGCGACCAGCGTGAACTGATGCGCTGCCTCCTTCATCCTTTTTATCGACCTCGACCTATCAGCAACCAAATGAGTACGCCAAGATCGACCCCGAAAAGCACCACGCACCCAACAACCGAAAAGAAATCCGCGACGCACGGCACACAGAATCTCGGGGATCCACACGCGGCACTCGTTCGGGAAGCGCGTGAGCAGCGCGATCAGGTCTGGCCCCGTCGTGCGCGGCGCGCCCGCGAACCCGCACACGCGCCCGTGCAGCTGCCGCTGCGCCGCGAGCTCCTCGTACAGCGACGTGCGGTGGCTCAGGCAGCCCTGCGCTCCATGGTCAGCGTAGCCGTGAAAGGCGCGCAAGGGGGACATCCAAGGAAAGTGCAAGCGGCGACGAGCGAGCAGCGCGCGCGCGCTGACGGTGCATTGCATCAGCGCGTCGCGCGTGCCGGCCGGGAGCGTGTAGAACGCGCGCGCGAAGTCCTGCGCGACGCGGTCCATGCACGCGAAGTCCTGCGCGACGCGGTCCATGCACGCGAAGAACTCCTGCGCGATGTCCGGGTTCTGCGCACCCATCAGCTCAGGCCGCCCACAAACAGACGCGGAAACGCACCTCGGTCATGCCCCCAGGCGCGCCGGGCGCCGCAAGCGTCGCGTGCGCGATCTCCGCGAGCGCGGCAGCCGCGTCGGGCGTCGGGCCCGTCTTGAGCGTGAGCAGGAACGACGGCGGGTTCAGCTGCGCGACGAGGATCGTCGCGAGCGTCAGCCACACCGCCGCGCCGCGCGGCACACGAGCGCAAGCAGCGGCGCCGCGGGCAGCGTCAGGACCGTCGTGTCCGCCGGCAGGCTCGTGATCAGCTCGCTGAGCGTACGTCACCACAATCGTCACCAGCATCAGGGAAGAGGGAGAGGGACGCACCTCCGCGACCTCCGCGACCTCCGCGGCCTCGGACCACAGATCCGCGACGCGCTGGATCGCCTCGAACAGCGCGACCGTGCGCGGGTGCGCGCGCGCCTCACGCGCGAGCTCCGCCCCCGCGCCGTCCGCCGCGTAGTCGAGCGACAGCAGCGGGCCCGTCGTGCGCGCCAGGCCCTTCGCGACGCCCGCGAGGATCTCGAGCCGCGATATGCACGCCACGCGCGCGTCTTCCGGGAGCTGCGCGTGCGCCCGATCAGCACAGTATGGGTAGAGACAGACGGGAGACGCACCGTCCCCGCCGACGCCGCGAGCCGGGTTCACCATCGCCTCGATCGGCGCCCTCCTCCGCGGGCGGCAGCGCCTGAATCACGCGCGCGATCGACTGCAGCACCGTGCCCTTCTCCGAGTCCTGTGTGCATGTCAGGGATACAATACAGTCAACACGCAAGACGAAGCGCCGCACCGGCACCCGGTCCAGCGCGGGCAGCACCGTGTACGTGGGCCACGACGCATACGTGCCTGGGTGCGTGCCATATTAACATTGAAATAAGATAGACAGGGAGGGGGAGAGACACACCGACGACACCGAGCGCCGTGCGCCGTGCGCCGCACATGCTGCATGCCCGGGCTCGCGCCCGCGGACGCGTCGGGCAGGCGTGCGGGGAGCGCAGGCGCGAAGAGGCGCGCGAGGTGTGGCGAGGACACGGCGTGCTCGAGGTCGAGTGCCTCGTGGATGGAGAGGATGCGGTGGAGGGTGGCTTCGATTTCCTGGGGGGAGCGGACGTCAGTGAGGGGAAGGGAAGGGAGGGGAGGCAAGAGAGGGGGGGAGGGAGGGGATGCAGCGGGGGAAGGGAGGCAAGGGAGCGAGGGAGGGGAGGAGGGGGCTGGACGGAACGACGGGCCGAAAACATGGGGAAGAGGCTAGTGACAGCGATGGTCGGTCGTGATAATGGAGATGGGGAGGGGAAAGCGGGATCGTGGCGCACAAGTACTCAGGCGCCAAACTGAAAAGAAAGAAGCAGAGCAAACGCACCTCCCACACACCCCAGCCGCGAGGCGCTGCTCGACGTCGCCGACGTAGAACGCGAGGAGGTCGTCCCGCAGGACGTAGTATCTGCGAGGGCGTCAGCGTCGATCAATATGGGGAGCAGAGGGCGGGGGGGAGCAGAAGAGCGGCTAGGGAAGGGGGAGGAGGGAGCAACGTGGAGCATACGTGCGAACGTGCACCACTCTTACCATGAACATCACGGCGGAGGCAGCTGGCCCTCAAGGGAGGGGGACTCGAGCCCTGCGGACAGCGACAGCGGGAGCCGCGCAGCCCACGCTACTCGTTGCCGTGGTGGCGCCGGGAGAGGGAAGGGGTAGGATGTCCGGTATAGTACCTCCAAGCGCAGGGGGCAAGCATTAGGCATGGCTCCAGATGGTGAATGAGCGACGCGGGTCACAATATGATTGAGTAGCATTGGAAGGCACCTGGGCCGTGAATAAGAGGGGCGAGGGCGGCGAGGTGTTATATTTTCTGCAGCAAAGGTACCAGCCGTCTGCGTAGGTGGGGGAAGTTCAGGCCACTAGCAGCGCTATGGGATTTTGATCGCATCATCGTGCCTATCCCGATTGGGAAGCACTGCCAGAAAACGGATACACCTGGTACAGGCTCAACTAGCAACATTTGCCTAGAGGTTAGTAGGGAGAAAGTGTTCAGAATTCAGTTTTACATGTATTCTTGGGAACAGATATTTTAAATTAGCCCTATGGCTTGAAATTTGTGATACTATTAGGCACTGGGATCCTGGGCACCTTAGGCATTTTGGGCCATCAGCAGCTCCTTAGAAGTGTTTTCGGAGCGCCCGAGGGCTTCAAATTGAAGGCATACATCTTGTGAAGAAGTAAAGCCCATTTGCGCCAATTTTGGTGGCGTCTTGACTGTGTGGCGAATTTCCTTCGGTCAGAAGTCCCGAATAGGCAATTTACTACCTACCTGGGCACCCGTACAAATCAATTGTTTCCGGCTCAATCAGTAGCTTTGCAGTGTATAATAATGTTCAATGGACCTAAATGCTATATTGTAGACCTTGAAATGTTACATGGGACCTATAAAAAAAGTAGCGCTGAGGGCTTCTGATGAGAGTGGGGAGCGGCAGGATCCAAGCCTCTAATCAAACGAGGGCCGCGCGGGAGTGAGAGGACGCACTGAGCCAAAATAAGTTGCAGGTGGTATGATCTACTTCTTATGAATGTACCTGGACCTGCTGTTCCATCCCCGAGGCACACTGCTGAGAACCCGATATTTAGACATTGTTTGCACTGAAAATAGGGTGATTGATTTATGGGACAACATTGAGAGAGACAACAAACAAATAAAATTACAGCCCACCTCTATAACTGAAGCTTCAATCATTATTATAGCGCATGTCAAGTGTTAGACTCGTAGTGTTGAAGGATTGTTTGATATGCAGGTTGTCGGGTTGTCACACTCAAGGTCCTATTGCAATCATTTGCCAGAGTTTAGAACAGAAGGCATACATTTCTGGAGGAGTTTGTATGCCTGAAAGAAAGCCTGAGATCAGGCAAGAAGAACAAGCCCCCGAAGTCCTGGATTGACAAAGATTTGGCGGAGAAATGAGCGAGATGGCTGCTCGGGGCTAAGAAAATGATGTTCTCACCCTTTGGGCCGCGACCAAATGCGCCACAACTTTCGATCAACTCATCATTCTGCCTGAAAATTTGGCATACGCTGGCGTCAGAGGTCATACTCCCTCCCCTGAGTCCCCAATCGCAACCTTCAGTAGTATTACTCCATTTATTTTCCCTGTGCCCAGCTTCCTAGTGTGCCCAGGATGGCAGTCACTGATAGTACAGGTCACGTTGTGACTCTCGAAATTTGAAGTTTTTCCCCCAAGAATACAGGCTCGATACTGATATAGGTGGCCGATACTGATAGTAAATACTGAGCGGAGTTTGAAATCCATGTGACATCGGTCTGCACTTCCTGCCGACTGCCAATAAATATCTTTCATGCTGCCAACACATGCTATATGTAAACCCGACAGCTTTACTTACTCATCACATTACTTACACAGCGACTTCCTTCCTTTTCCCCTTACCATTACCCCAGAATCTGGTGCTCTTTTCTATATCTTCCTTGAATACCATACAATGGTCTTATTGGAACTTCATCTGATCTTAGTGTTTCTCTCCGTGACTACACGGTGAGTCTCCACTATAGAGCATAAAAAAATACATTTGAATCACGGACATTGAGTACAGTAAAGGGACACCAAAACTCAAAGTTTGAGTTGGCAATGATAGAAAAATACAGCAGCCAAGTGCAAACCGGGCACATCAAACCAATTGTCGTGCAGTCCAAGGTCGCGCTATGCCAAAAAAAACCGACGCTGCCAGCGCTTGTAGATGCCTGACAATATATGCTCATGCTTGGAAAGCAGCGGCACCGGCAACAGCAGCGGGTACGGCGGCTTGCACTCGTGGAGGCATCTTGGGGCAGCAGCAGAGCATCGTGTACTATCCCTTAGCGGCAGCAAACATGTGTTGCGCAGACCGTTGTCCAGCACAATGAGACAGTGGTTCACATAGATCGCGTGTGTTACATACTGCAACAGCAGCTAGCTGTGGCGCGTCCCCAGAAGGCAACAGTCAGTGTGAATTGCACACCAGCAATGACGAACACGTGCAGTGGCAGATATATCAGGCGCCGCGCATCGTTCCCAAGTGCCGGATATGTGCGTCCCGCTGAGACCGCAGGAAACAACGTGCTTGTGCAGGTGCGGCCAACCGTGGGGTCGAGATCAGCGCCAAAGCTGAAGGATCCGGGGTGTGGGAGAAAGCGGAAGCGGTGGTGAGCATTCATTGAGCACACAGTCGGCCGAGCACAGGAGGGTTTGAAGGATGTGGAGTCAAAGCAGAAGAGCACAGGTGTGTCGACTGCCTGGCAGGTGAGGTGATGGGGAGTTTGAACTCCACTCAGTATCCTTTAACTCCGCTCGCTATCTATTGCAATAAAATGCGTCCGTCTCAGGATCCCTAAAATGTCAGTTATATTAATACATACATTAATCCTCGTTGCGAATGTTCTCAAATTTTCTTGGAAGTTCTCGATCCTTGAAACAATATTTTTACAGCTTTTTCTCAGTATCGAAATCGCCACATGCAAGCGGAACGGAGCGCGGAAGCTCTCGCCAAATGAGACCAAAGATCCCTGAAACACGTGCAATATTTTCATATCTTTATTATCTTTATTTTATTATTTTCACCCACTTCTATCAGTATCGAGCCAGAATACACGTAGAATTGGTCTAAACCTGATTTGGACCGGTTTCTGGGACCATATCAGGTGTGTGGCGGTCCAGGTAAGGTCGATTTGGATGGGGGGAAAGGTGCTGAATACACGACAAAATAAATGAGGATCAATTGGTGCTGGACATTTTTGAGACACTTGTGGCAGGGGAAATAGTCAGAGAAAGAGTTTTTAATCACAGTGGATGTATTATTTCAGGCATGAAGCAGATAAATACAGAGAATGAGCTTTCCAAAGAGCTTGCCATCAATTTGATCATACTTTGTAGGCGCACGCCTTTTGAACTGTCGTTGCCAGTGGCCAACTTAGTCTTTAAGCTGCAAAAGAGCGAGGGCTGAAAAGTACCATATAAGGTGCCTGAACTTATTGTGTCATTAAAGGCCGTCATCTGATAAGGCTATTTATATTTTTCCGCTCTCATTAAATCAGAAGTTCGTACCTCGGCCCAAAGCGACTGAGATCGAACCGACACTGAAGGCTGTCGACGACTTTAGTTGTCGCCTACATCTCCAAGTCGATAAAAAAGCTAATGACCCAACGTTACATGCACACTTGGTGGTGGAGATATGGAGCTAGGACAGCCATGATATGTCCCTAGATTCCACATCCCTGACCCCGACGCCCAAGGGGCCGCCTTAATTGACAAAATCGAACGCACACTGTCCAAGATGCGTGACCAGATTGAAGTTGAAGTGATTAGCAGACAAGTGTTACATATCTGCCCGAATATTAACCAGAAGGACTTCAAGGCACTCCTCCAACTCTTAGCGGATAACAGTGTTCTCGCAGTTCCCGCAGACAAGAACTTGGGTCTGTGCCTCGTCACGACAGAATGGTATCACAATATGGGGCTTAAACTCTTGGTGAACAACTCCTACGTGGAGGCCAAACCGGACCACGTTGTGCTACTGCTGATGCTACGAAAAATTATTGAGGAATCGAGAAACATCGTAACAAAACAGCAGTACCGATGGCTTATTCAACCCTGCGAGGAAGAACTAGATAAGGTCCCGACTCTCAAAGTCCTCCCCAAGATCCATAAACTCCCAATCTCTGGCCAGCCAATTGTCCCAACATTTGGCACGCTTCTTGCGAACACATCAGTGTGGGTAGACCATCAAATCAAACCGCTCCTCGAGGACTTCCCGTGGATACTTCGTGACTCAAAAACCTTTTGTCACAATATCTTGAACGTGAAGCTCCCACCCGGGGAAAACATTTGGCTCGTCACTGGAGACGTCATCACGATGTATCCCAACATCCCCATGGATGATGGTATCACTCAGATCGCATCGATCCTCTGGACCTCTCCCATGAAGTTCGAAACTCTGGAAGAGGCTGCATGTCTGAATGTCAAGAATTGCGGGGAGCTGGTAGTTCTCCTCCAGGGATTAATTTTGAAGTTCAATTATGTCAAATTTGCGGATAAAATGTACCGACAGATAGTAGGCACCGCAATGGGGATGTCATGCGCCCCAACGTACGCGAATTTATTTCTCGCTGCCTATGAGGTACCTGCGCTCGAAGAATTCAAGGACACCATCCTATTTTACAAGTGGTTCATCGATGATACATTTGCTATCATCCAAGGAACCCTTGAGGACATCCTAGAATTCCAAGACCGATTCGGGTCACTCCACTCGAATATGAGGATGGAATGGACAATGTCTCGACATCGACTTGTATCCCTGGAACCAGATCCCAGGACACCAGTGTTTAACCCACAATTACGGTTATTCACCAGCGTATTCCAAAAAGCTCTCAACACTTACCTCTACATCCCCTGGAATTCCTGCCACTCCGAAGACTCCAAGCGTGCTTGGGTCAAGGGAGAACTGGAGCCTGATTTTGTGAACATCCGAAAGGACTTTGCGATTCGACTCAACAAGCGTGGGTATCCAGGATGTTGGCTCCGACACATCTTTGCGGAGATAGAGTACAAGGCCGAGCACCCTAACACGCTAAAGCCATCTGTGTCACGAGACGCCAATGGTGGCCCTGAACTCCATGTCCTCAAGCTCACCCATAATCCAGTATGGGACGACATAAATTTTCGTCCCATCTGGCACAACCTGTACGAATCATGGAAAGAATTCGGGACCGGATATCCTGAATATAACTTCATGACCTCGTTTAAAAAACCGGTCGCGCTGGGTGACCAATTGAATAAAAACAAATGTGACACGCTCGGAGCATACCACACCCGATTTACGCCAAACATTTAATTCTCTTTTTTCTCAATCCTCTGCACGCAGTGCCCGGGGCCCTATGGGCCCTGCCCACAGCGACACGCACCTTCGGATTTCGAAAAAATTATAGAGTCTTAAATTTGTTCCACCCTCGTTAAATATCTGACGAAAATATTCAGTCCGTTCGCTAAGCACAGGATGCCGTGAACAATAGGGCAGCCATATGGAGTTGTCTCACCTCATTTTGTGCCTCTAACCGAGCACCCAAGGGAGACTTCACCTAACTGGGGAATTCTATTTCGTACGACACCTCTCTTGCTCGCAAAAACTCGAAAACTTTGTACTAGAGTTGGACAGCCAGAGCCACTGAGGATAATGGGGCAGTCTCATGAAGGAAAACACGTTGAGTCCATAAGAACTCCGCGACTTCTGAGCTGGTACAGGATTGTTTGGCACAAAAGGTGCCGACAAACATCGCCATGGTATACATGGGAACATAGCCACCTGATGAGTCTTCACGACAAAATGTTGCGCCCAAAACGTAGTGGTCCCACATACACTCTCGTAAAATCTTGCTAGTACATCTTCTGTTGTCGTCGCTCGCTCCTCCTCCCCCGACATAAGCTTACGGATCCCCACCGTAACCATATAGTACGGTATATAGTTACGGGTCATACGGTAACCCGTAACCGTACCGTATGGCCCTCTGGTACGGTTATGGGTACGGTACAACTTGTTAAAAATATGGCAACGAGGGCACCAGTGTGGAAGCAGACAGTCAAGACAGACACAGGCTGGTAAGAGCAGGATGAATTTACTGTCTGCAAGCTCACCCACCCTACACCTGTATGCTGTATTAATACGGCTTTTGCGGTACTGAAACCCGTGCTGTCTGCCGTCCCATATGGCAAGAAAATCGAACCCGTAATGTGCCGTATTCTTTACAGCCATAACCGTATATGGTTACAGTGGGGATCCCTACATAAGCTTAAGGGCAAGGTTAAGGGATTAAAGCAATATTTTCTCTGAATTTCCTCTGGCTACCCATATGCTTGATTTCCACAACCTTATGGCAAGAAAATAGATGATTCAAGTCATTTCAAAACCTGGGCACACCAGGCACATGACATCTATCTTCTACATGCCAGCTGGGATTCAAATTCAGCTCACTTGGGGGGTGTGGGCCGTGACGGTGCCTGGCATGGAACTTGTACTTATAAATTTTATTCGATGAGTACCTGTCCAATTAGTTGAACATTGGATCAGACCACTCTTCCATCCCGGACTACCCTGCCTTTGCATGACCAGAACCTCACACTCATATGTAAAGAACTCCAACAGCTTGGCAAACCACATTAACATTGCAAGTGTTTAAGAAATTTGGTGGAAGGTTGTGTAGCACACCATCGTTCACACAAAAGGAGCCTGCCATTATCCCATCATGATACCAGACAGCACCATTGGGCTTGATCAGTCTACAAGCGAAGTGATTGCCACCTGCATATATCACACCACATATAGTGTATAGGATCTGACACTCACCCTTGGCAACAGATAGAGCAGGAGGCAGTCATCAGATATTGAGAAATACTGTATTTCTCAATATCTGATGTATTTCAAATACATAATTGGTGGAGTTCTGGACAGTGTGGTCACTGACACAAGCCTTTTCCCACACCTACACAAGCTGTTACTCCCTGTTATCATATTCCCAGCCAGCCAGTGCAACACGTAACACCCATGCAGATGACAAGCATGCAATGGAGGTGAATGTATGATCATTTGCATGCTTTCAAACACAAGCAACACAGGGCCAGCCAACAAACTACATTCTACACACTTTGTTGTCTCTATACCCCAGCACTTCTTACCCAACATGTTCTGAGCCAGATCATCGATTGGCATGATTCCTGGTGGAAATAGAAATGGATGATTACCTGTCAGCCTCTCATGTACCTGGTTGCGGGCCATTTCTAGTGAGGTTGATTTATTCTTGAAAGCCAAAAACCCAGCAGACAGGATTTGCAGATATGGTGAATGCAATGTAAAGAGCTCAGACCACTTTGGTGTGTTTTCTTGCCACACATCATGGAGAGGTGTGAATAGAGCATCATATGCACAGCTATAATTGATTCTGTCCCAAATAGTGCCAGATGGCCTGATCACCTCAATATTCTGAAGCCTTTTATTTGCTTGTGAGTCTGCTGACTGTCCTGAAGACTTCCACTTCCCTGTTTTAGTATTATCGGCAACACTCTGAGGTGCTTTTTTGTCCTTGCCAACAAGGGCCCACTGTCCTTCAGGCCGAGGAGGGTTCGAGATACATCACCTTTCCACCAAGCTAATGCAGAATGTAAGTCACTTCCAGACACAGTCTTTGGTAATTCACAGCAGTATTTTTTTGCAGTATTTTTGTTCAACAGCTCCAACTCTCTAAATTCTTGTCGCAAATATCCAGAAATACCTTTTGTGATCAACCCAGCATCCCACCCTTGGACAATCACAGTCCCCTCTGCTGTCGAACCCCTGGAGAAACAAGTATAGTAAGAAAAGTGGGTCCTACAATTGTGCAAGTCAACCACATTATATTTACATGTCTTGCCCTGTGATGCATAATCTGTCATGGCAAAATTAGGGAGAGCCAGCACCTGTTCTCTTGTGATCGAGACTACCACGTCATTAGGAAAAGAACACCAAATTTTCTTTGATGCCTTGCTCAAGGCCACCACATTTTCATTGAAACCTGGAATGTATATTGATTTCAGCAGATCTACCAGCTTACAAACAGGGTGTCAAGTATTTTTTGGCCATCTGGGCCAGTGGCCACTTGTCAACCAATGACTACAGCTTCCTGCCCCTTTGTTATACACAGCTCAGTTGCATCATTATTCCGAATCATTACAGGCATCCCCAGATACAGACTCAGCTTGCCTGCCATATGTTCGCTGGTGCATAGGTGAGCAAGTTGGACGGTGATATTGGCAACGGACACTTACCTTACTTTACTATACTGTGACTCTGGTGTTGCGTCATGCGTTGGGATAACGCCGTGACGTGCACGTCGACTGCCCTCACTCGCATACCACATCTTCCGAGTGAGGGTAAGTCTTCCGCGCTCATTCTATGTGCACTCCTACTTATATTCACTTGTAGTTTAGTCTAACCGTGTATCAGGTGAATATTAGACTCGCGTACCACATCTTCCGAGTGAGGTTTAGTCTAACCGTGTATCAGATTCTCACTGGTTATGGGCGTTTGAGCTCTCGCCGTTGACAACACCGAGCTGCTCGAGCATCTGGACACGGCGACCCGTTTTTCTCTCTCTCTTCTTCTTAACGAATCGCGCAGCATGCACGACTCTTGTTTCTCGTGTGTTACACGGCCGCGACTCCAATACATGATGACTCTCCCTCCGTCTCTGTCCTTGAACAACCCTTTTGTCGAACACAATACCACTGGGGCTCCCTGGGTCCAATGGACCCTACCTCGCCAAGATGCGTACACATTCCACCAACCCCAATACCCCCAATACACGACACCTACGCATCCGCATATGGTGGCCGTCCCACAGGCACCTGGACGCGACCACCCCCAGCAGCAATTCGCGGCCCCGCCTAACGCGTACGGCGTGCAGTACCCCCACGCTCCCCTGCTGCGACTTCATCTTACTGCCCCCGCATGCCGACTCAGTCACCGCCTCGCCCGACTCAGCAGCATCACATAGCGCCGCCGCCCCCACCTCGCTCTCAGCCGCACCAGCCCACGTACCCCGAGGCTCAGGACATGGCGAGCTCGGCGTCGGGGCATTTTGTGAATATCGGCCCGGTACCGAAGGTTTTCGCGCTGTCGACCTCGCATTGGACTGACGACCAACGCCTGTGCCTCGAACACAGGAATTGGATCCCGTTCAGCGTTAAGGTCTGCAACCAGCTGGGAATGGTGTTCCCAGGCGCGAGGAGGTTCATTGAGCCAGAAGACGACGACCCGAATGTATGCCTGTCCTTCCAGTTCCACCCAGCGCACTACTGTGCCTGGAAAGACACGGACCAAGTCGTCCGCTCGTTCCTCAGCGACGTCTGCGCGCCGACCGAACACATACACATCCAGGGTCTACCTTCCGCTAAGGATACTTGGGCTACCCTGCCCTACCGCCACGAGTTCCTGGGCCCTGCGGGTCAGCTCGCCGCTCTCAAGGCGTTCTCGGTCATCTCGTACCCCGCCGATGCCACTTGCCTTGCTCCCACGATGATGCTCCTCACTGAAACGAGCAACACGATCTGGCAATGCGGTCCATTCGACCCTGAAGCATTCCTCGTCAGCGGCATCATCAATGCGTTGCAGCCACACCATCCAGACCTTGCCCAGGCGATACTCCACAAGCCCAGTGTGACTCTCGCCGACGCGCACGACCTCATCGCGGCGGAACAGGCTGCGAAGATCCGTGAGCTTGCGGGGGGGACCGTTGCGCACGCCGAGGCGCACACTATTTCCTCAGCGCCTCCCCGTGGTCATGACAAGGTTTTGTGTTCCAATGTGGTTAACTGCCCAAAGCCCTGGTCACATACGATCCCTTATTGTACCAGCAAAGGGGGTGGGATGGAGGGTAAAACCGTCGAGCAGGCAACCGAGAAATACAAGGCAGATTGTCCAAAGGCAGGGGGTGTGAATAGCGGCGCAGGCAAACAAAAGGGACCGCAGACAAAGATTGACACGGCAACTGGGCGCGCTTACATCACATCACATGGAAACGACTTCTTTATCACACCAAAGCCTGCTACGCCGGCCACGGAGGCACCGCAGACTGCGAACCTCGCCCACTATGCACTCCTCACCGACCCTGTCCCCGACGCTGACTCTTTCGGACCTGATCCCGAGGCGTGGCTGTGTACCTCGAGCATCGACTGGTCCACGTACTCGGTGCGTGACAATGTGCCCACTGCCACGTACTCCCTCATTGCGGACATGGGCGCGAGCATCCATGTCAAGCCATGTCGCGAGGATTTTGTTGCCTTCCAGGAGATCACGCCACGCCCAATCAAAGGATTCCAAGGCACCTCGATTTTTGCGACGGGTGTCGGGACGGTTATCACAGACAAATTCACACTCGAAGATGTCTTCTACGTCCCCAGCGCATCCGTTCGTCTCCTATCTGTTTCTCGCTTATGCCAATCCAAGCGCTACACCTTCCATTTTGACGACGACAAGGTCTGGGTCTCCAACGCCGCTGGCGATACCATCTGCTCTGGTACCGTGAATCCTGCGCGAAACCTATACTTCCTTTCCTGCTCCCCCTCCTCCTTCTCAGCCAATGTTGCTGCCTCGTCACGCGACCTTCGCCACTGGCACCTCACGATGGGTCATCCCAATCACCAAGATGTTGCAGACATGTGGTCTAACGACCTCGTGGACGGTATGGATCTTGACCCTTCCTCCGATGCCCCCATTTGTGACGACTGTATACTTGGCAAACAGGCACGCACCGCCGTTCCCAAAGCGTCTGAGGAACCGGCGACAACACGATGTCTGGAGCGGGTGCACGTAGATCTGAGCAGGAAAGTGGTGGTCACTTCGCGAAGCGGGAATAACTATACCATGGATATCGTTGACACTCATACAACTCGCGGATGGGCCTATCCGATCCCTAATAAATCATCCGCGTTCGCACATATCCAAGCGTGGGAGTTAGAAATGGAGCAGAAGACGGGCCTACACGTTACCAACTACATTATCGACAACGGTGAGCTCAAGTCCAACGAATTCGACACATGGTGCGCGTCTCGTGGGACCACCATCATCTATACTCCCGCGTACGTGTCAAAGATGAACGGGAAGGTGGAAAGATTCCACAGGACCATTCACGCAAAAGCGTGCGCGATGCGCATCACATGTCGCGCGCTGCCTAACTTGTGGGATGAGTTTTGCATGACAGCTGCTTATCTTTCCGCCAGAACACCATCCACTGCGCAATCTGGTTGTACACCGCACAAGTGCTTCGAAGGCTACAAGCCGAACATCAAGCACTTGCGACAGATCGAATGCTGCGCTTTCGTACTCGTCGAGGCGAACAATGCCAAAGTCTATGCACGCTCGATCGAGTGCATGCTCATTGGCTACACCCCGCGCTCGAAAACCTATTGGTGCTGGGACCAGTCGACGGGAAAAGTGTACGACTCGTACAACGTACGTTTCATTGAAGATGGACAAATGGAGCTCATTACCTACAACAAGGAGAAGCTCAATGCACACGCGTGCACTAATCCTCCTCGCACCACCGACGCGGACGTCGTACCAGACGACCAGTCATCGCCTGACCCCATCATGCGCACTTCCACAATACCCTCGTTCACCGACCCGGCGAACTTCATACAACCTCCATCGGTATCCAAGCCCACAGTGACCGTCGAGACGCAGGCAATCCCCGCTACATGGGCTACCCCTGGCGTTGCGGAGGCAATCCCTGCTATGCAGGCAATCCTTCCACGGGCGACGGTCCCGGACTCAACTCCAGTCCTCCGCTGCTCTGAGCGAAAGCCTATTCCTCGGCGCGATCCCGTCCCTCACACCATCCACATCGCTGACGATCCTGATGACATGGGCGAGGCCGCGCTCCTGCAGCAGATGGCAGACACGATCGCGGACACCCCAGAGGATGACGATGGCGAAGAGGCCGCAATTCTAGGCCAGTTAAATGCTTACCTCGCAGACAATCCTATCGACATCGAGTATCCAGATGACCCTCGCAACTACAAGGAGGCCATGGCCGCGCCGGATGCCTCCAAGTGGATTGAGGGTACCCACGAGGAACTCGACGGTCTGCGTAACATGGGGGTGTACAAGCTAGTCCAGATGAAGGACGTGCCATGAGGGAAGACCATCCTCGATCTCAAGCCGGTCTACACGCGCAAGCGAGGAATGGATGGAGTTGTCATCCGCAACAAAGTACGTTACTGTATCCTTGGCAACAGACAGGTGTATGGCAGGGATTACGACCTCACCACCTCGCTGATGGCACGTCTTGAATCCTTCCGCGCTGTACTCCATATCGCCGCTTTGCGGAACTGGGACATCCAACAGGTCGACATAAAAACTGCATTTCTCAATGCCGACCTACCTGCCGACGAGATCCAGTACTTGCATCAACCTCGCAACTTCGAGGAGCTGGGAAAGGAGGATTGGCTGTGGATGATACTGAGGTCGCTATATGGACTCAAACAGGCTGGCCGAGCGTGGAACCGCACCATGCATGAGGTGATGCTTGCGTGGGGGTTCAAGCGGTTACTCTGCGAGTGGTGCATATATGTATGCAGCATTGACGGTGTCACGAATCTTGTCGCCGTTCACGTCGATGACATGGTTGCCGCAGCAAGCACCTCCGCCGTGAACGACTGGTTCAAGACTCAGCTTCGCTCCCGCTGGGCTATTACCGACCTCAGCAACATTGCGTTTTGCCTGGGCATCGGGATCGTTCGTGACCCCGAACGTCGCACCATCTCACTTTCCCAAACCGCGCTAATTGATCGTCTCATCGTGCAGTTCCACCAGACCGACGCCGACCCCGCTCGTACACCCATGGAGAATAAGCTGGAGCTGCGACGCCCCACTCCCAACGACGCCGCCATATCCGTCGAAGACGAGCAGCAGCTAGCAGCGACTTCGTATCGCTCCCTTGTCGGGTCCCTGATGTACGTTGCGATCGGGACTCGCCCGGACATTGCTTTCACGGTCAACTACCTAGCAGGATTCTTAGACTGTTACTGTCTGGCCTGCTGGCATGCTGCCGTCCGGGTCCTCCGATACCTTAAGGGGACTCGGACGATGGCTCTCATCTTGGGAGGTACCGCGCCTATCAAACTTGTCGGATACACAGACACCAATTTCGCAAATGACAAGATTCGCCGGAAATCCATCATGGGCTACACCTTCTCCCTCGGCTCTGGTTCCATCTCGTGGTCCTCCCGCAAGCAAAAGGTCGTAGCCTGCTCATCCACGGAATCTGAGTACATCGCCGCGTCTGAGAGTTCCAAGGAAGCGTGCTGGCTACGCATGCTCCTACGCGGTATGACTGTTCCAATTGGAGAATCCACCGAGATCTATTGCGACAACAATTCCACCATCATTCTCTCCGGCGACCAATCATTGCACATACGCTCGAAACTCATTGACGTACATTATCATCACATACGCGACTGTGTCGAGAAAGGGAAGGTTCGGCTCTATGAAACAGTAATCAATCGCCTGTGAATAATTGCAGGCTTTCAGGACTGATTGCATGTGAAATGGAAGTAGCTAAGGCTCCAACCATTTCATTTCCGTTTGTGAAATTGGACAAAACAAATGGAAATGGTATGGAAACAATTTAAACCCGTTTTACAGCTGTTTGCATAAGTCCGTGAAAACACGATTTTTTTGCGCACCGTCACGTGGCTGACAAATCCGGTGATGGGACACTGGGTACACCCACACACTTTCCACCGAATTTCCACAGTCAAATCCAAGCTTAAAATCTGTGTAGATTATGTTCATTATATGTTAAAATGTGCTCTGGGCCCACACAACTCTCAACGGTGTTCAGACTCAACCTGCCGATCATGCCAAGCAAACACACATTTGCATTTGATTGTTCAAGTTGAAAAATGTGACAGGCAACTAGACTTGTAACCACTCTGCCTACGAATTGCAACAATGTGGCTATTGCCATAGGCAGACCGGTACAACTCGGGACAAACAATTGGTCTGTGCGAGGGGTTTGAAATTTCTTATGGGTCCTGTTCTGGGCTCCATTCAGGTTGGTCACAAAATTGCCAAAGGGATCAGTGAGTCTAATACTATAGTACTTGAATTCTGTCTCTTCAGAATTTGTGCCAATACTCTTGGGAGAGGCCCCTGGTCACTACCATGTAACATTGTCTGCCTTACATCCAAAATTTCCGTTGTTTTACTCTATGAAATTTGGCCGTTCGGAAGCTGATTTACTTTATTCCGGACAAGGTTCTTGGAGTTAAAATCACAAAAAAAAAATGCCCTGCTCAATTTTTGGCTCAATTCTAGTGGAAATAGTCTGTTCTGGTCAAGTTCCATTGCCTCCAAGCAGTTCCAACACCTAGAAAGCTTCAAAAAACTTGCATGAGGTTACCGAGAGTGCTGTTTTCTGTGGCCTGGTCCGCCTGAATGCCCCAAAAAAATCTGCTCTCAGTGCAATGTACTCTATGCTGGACTAGGTTCCCCAGTTCAGTTGTTGTTTTACTCTATATCCTGGACTAGGTTAGGCACATTTTATAGGTTCGGATCAAGCCGCCTTCTCATCAAAAGCATGACTTTCACGTGCTTTGCGGCAGATTCTGAGAAGGGGCTTGTACCAAACTACGGAAAAAAGGGGATGTGTTCGGCGCACCCTCCTGCTTCAAAAAGCGCGACAAACCTCCCGGTCACTACAGACAATATGTATATATTAACTTAGAAAATGAAATGGCTGCCTCGGATTTCCTTCAAAGTGACGGACAGTCCCCATAATCTGGCTGCAATTTGCACTTGTGGAAAAAGCAGTCGGCAGGAAGATCGGTCTACCACATCCAACGTTTCTTGTTTAGAAAAAATCTGAAGAAACAAAAATGTTCAGGGGTCAATTCTAATCGTTCCCCACCTTTGATTTGTATATATACCTGCAGAAACAAATTTTCTAGACTATACGAAAGTGATCGAATTTGGGCATGATTTGTCAGCAGCCCGTCGCGTTTTTCCAGGTCTCTGCACCCCCATCCCCGATGTCGGATGGACCCACAAATGCTTCGCAGCCGCCTCGGACGCCGCTTAGACCGCTTGGTACTCCGGGTGCACTCATAATAATTGAATTTATTTACCTACAGTGATTCTATGCCATCAAATACATCCCCCCCTCCAAGTGCTCCTATGCCCATATTTCCACCTTCCCCTTCGTAACCATGTAAATCTATGTAGCTGTCGTAAGTAAGAGGGTTTTGCGTGGTGTTGTCAAATGCTGTGTCAGTATCAAGTGTTGTGTCGCGGGGACCCCCCTTCTCCTGTGCCGGTGTCAACGGATAACCCAATTCCTTGTCGTATGTTGTAGATCGGATGAATTCGTCAAATTTGCTGTTCCACTCTTCAGCACCTTTGACAAAAGACATCCACCACAGCTGAGCGAGGGGCAGTAGAAGTGGAAGGGTTTTTTGGCGGTGCTTTTTGAGTTGCCTTTTTCGGAGGCGCCGGTACAAAGTGTCCCTTCGGATTGACAACGTGGAATTTGCGCCGCTGCATTTCTGAGACCAAGGCCTCAATATCTTGATGAAATTTAACCTCTTTTGACCTTCGTGCACGATCTGGATCACCGAAGAAATTTGCGACCATGTGGGTTATGTCTCGGAAAGCTTCTACACAAGCGGACCCTTTCCGGATGATGTAGTTGATAGTAACACCGCTGCCCGAGGCAATAAAAACGCGCTGTTTACATATTACATTAGAATACAGCTTGAGGTCGCAAGAGTGATACGTACCTTGACCCAATAATTTAATTGCTCGAGGTATAAGTCAGATGGAATCCACCGCCCAGGCTTTCCCCAACGATTCACAAACCAAGACTTTTCAAGAGAACTCCTTAATTTATCAGGGAGCTCATACCTCCACCGTACCAAAACTTCTGCGCACTCGCGAGCATAATTATGCTGCCCGACACCGCGAAAGGCTAAACCCCAATACTTGAGGACACGTATGAGTTGGCCAGCATCTGCAAAACTGACGGCCTTCTCGAAAAGCATGAAAAACAAAGAATCACGAATGAAATAGATGGAATGGGCCATCCAATCATCTCCCGCAGCCTGTGCTTGTTTTGCAGCGGTAGCAGTTGCAAAATCGTTTGAGATGGTAAGGGCGATCATTTGAATGTCTTCAAGAGTCGGCTTCCATCCCACCAACTGTGAGTACAGCGTAAAGCCCTGGATAACCCTGGTGAAAGTTAGTTGTGAACTGCCGAGGCAATCGATAAATTAACGTACATGATACAATGCAGTATGCGGGCGATTAAAGAGTGGCGGATGAGGGACTTTGCAGCTGCGTAATCACATCCCATTTCCGATTTAAAAGACCCTTGTGCGCTGCAAGACTCTACGGCGTGGCCATAATGTGTCCGCATAATCATGTGAGTGGCCTGGAGTGCGAAGTGCCATGGTGCACTCAATTCGTCAGCGTATTCGAGGTGCTCCATCGCATTGACATCATCCGTCCGATCCTGCTGTGCAGCTCGAAGATTATTGGAGGTAAGCCAATCACCTACGAAGATACGACTGATTGAGGACCAGATTTTTTGAGAGTGTGTGCTGCACTCCTGCACCGATTGAAGGACCTTAACCACACCCTTCTTAGATCCCTCGTTGACATTGAAAACCCCCAACGGACGTGCATCTGTTTTGACTGGGGGTTGCGGTCTGTCCAGCGGCATCATCTCCGCCACCACGGCTGCTATTTCTTTGCGGTCTGGCCATTCACTGTTCCCGGGACAAAATGCGATGATCGCCTCTGCGATAAGTGCAACAAACGATTTGCCTATCACCTCGTCATCCTCCGGCGTAGGCAGGATATCCACAGGTTTGGCTTTTGACCTATTCCCACATAATGCGAGTTTTTCCTCAAGGTCGGCAGCCGTAAGGGGCTCGACGTCGTTGATACCAATGATAGCGCAGTTCGTTGCGTTGATCATGTCGTTCGTGTTTGATAGACGCTGCTGCGACTTGCGTAGAAATATGTTGATATTGTTGAATATGGTGAAGAAGACTTGACCGCTCGTAATGAGCTCGACGGCCAACCTAATTGAGTCCTCCGAAATTCGGACCTTGAGCCGCTCGATAGTTTCACCTGACACACAAACACCCGCATTGCTGAGCATCTGAATAACGTGGGAGCTGGTACCCGAGATCTTGAAGAACAGACCGAGAAGAAGCGGTAAAACATTTGTCGCCCGATTTCGAACGAAGACAAGCATGCTCAGGCTCAAAAGAATGGCCTAAAGAATAAGATGAGGCAGTCATGAAGGGCAGAGTACAAAAGTAGACTCACAAAGACTGGGTTGCGCGCAAAGCCCGGATATTCCCATGACCAATGGGGCAGGACTGTATCCGGGTCAGCTTCACCCGATTCGAGATTGGGATCATCAACCCAATCTTCATCGTCGTCTGATTCTACATCTGGCATGGGGTCATCCTCCTCCGCCAAGTCCGGCACTGTTGCCGCCGCAGCCCGGCGTCGATGCTCATTCGGGGAGGCGCAGAACGTATGGAGGATTTCCCATATGAAAGGCGCGAGACTTTTGAAAAGTTCGATCAATTTCTGGGGGTGTAAGAGATTTCGTAGGTTGTGGATAGTGAGAGTCTTCATTTTTATGCGGAGCTCGGGACTGTTTATGAGGCGGTTGCTGTCTTGGAGCACGAGCTCATGAGCACAGGGAATGGTCATTGTTCTAAGGTGCTTCTGCACCCGCGGCCAACGAGCTTGGTCGCGCCAGAGGCCAAAAAGTATGGCCGGCCCAAACTGCGCTTCTGGGGTATTCTCCATTTCAAAAAAGCCCATGAAGATTGAAACACGGCGAAAGACACTCGGAATATCAGTGGTGAATAGCCAATATATTAATTGACGGACAGAAACGGACAGGAACATGGTAAGGGAGAAGATGAGGTGGAGCCGTGCTTCGAGTGAAAGCCCCTTTTCCGCTTCGGGTATCCGTGCTCGCCAGAATTCATGGTCATATTGAAGGGTAGCCAGCTTTGAATGAGGTGAATCGATGTGGAATGAAGCAAGACAAAGCCCGGAACAGTTGTGCTCGAAGAGATGCAGGCCCGACGAAAATTGACGTCACCGAAATGTCACATTTAGTCACTAATTAAACGCGTGTCGTCACACTGTTCCGAAACGGCTGCCAGAACAAAGGCGTGTTTTGTGGACGCAAAAGTCCCTTGTCCGTTTAATTTTTGGTGAGAGATGTTCTCCTGAGGTGATTCCGGCTCCATAGAGCCCATAAAATCTGCGAAAGTGGGTGATAATAAGTTGTGTTTGCTCCGAACTTGATCAGAAGGACACTTGTCAAAACCACGGTTGCCAAAGGTCCCTCAGCCCCAATTCTAAAACTGTGACGACAGATGCATAGGAATCAATCGAATTAACAAATAGGCCCTTTACAACGAGTAAATCGGACAAGAAATGGTGTAGATATTGATCTCAGAACACATCCCCTTTTTTCGGTAGTTTGGACCAAGCCTCTCTCCGAGATTGTCCGGCTTGCCGGACCGGAGACAGGCTTGCTCCGAACCTACGGTAGGCTCTAGGCTCGTGACCAACCGCTTCGCCATCACGTGGCTACGCTTTTCACGGTTGGCGAAGCGGCTGGGACAGCTGGGCGACATTTTGGCTGAGCCCGCCAAATGTGATTTTGTAACGACTGGAACTTCTGGTCGTGATTTTGGCTGATGCAGCCAAAAGTGGTTTTGGACTTGGCATTTTCGACCTCCTGTACCTTCAGAAAAAGTGTAAAATTTGTATAGTCAAAAGATGGACAGTTTTCAATTCTGAGTTGAATGAGACCAACTTGTTTCGGATTTTGCCAAAAGATAAGTGGTGCTCCATTGATTCAAAATGAAAAATGAAGTAACTTTCTCTATATAACTGGGGCCTGGAGCTCCTTCATTCTGAAAGTACGGGAGGGCAGGGGAAGGGCTGAAATTCCCAAGTCCGAAATCATGATTGGCGCCATCTGCCAAAATCATGACATGATGTTCCAGTCGTTTCACAGCACTGATCTTCTTGCCCTCGTGATCAGTGCTGGAAACAAACTGGTCGCGAGTCTATTTTCACAGACTTATGCAAACGGCTGTCACTGAGAAATTTCTCAAGTGATAATGATGTATTCAAGAAGCGGTGGCAAGACAGGAGCACATTCCTGGACTCCAGCTTGCGAGAGCATCGGCACCCTATCATATATTTGGTTCAGACCTATCAACATTCTCACCAGCGCCAGTTCAAGATCACACACCAGTGCGATGCGGCTTTGGGCACAATCCGATTCACACACTTGCCGTCAAACTCTTTCCTTGTGCTTGTACCACCAGAGGATGAGGCTGTCAAGATATTCAGGGCTCACGTTGAAATTGGGGTGCAGGCTCATGGGATCTTCGATTGCAGCCATCAAACTCTTTCCTTGTGCTTGTACCACCAGAGGATGAGCCTGTCAAGATATTCAGGGCTCACGTTGAAATTGGGGTGCGGGCTCATGGGATCTTCGATTGCAGCCGAGAAAGAAGCCCTTGCCAAATCTGTAGCAAGTCTCAACACCATGCAGCGGAAAGGGAAATCCAATGTAAATATTGTAGATTTAGACGAGGACACTGGCATAGATGTAGAGTAGGCTTAATGCGATTTTTTTTCTGATTTTTTAGGGCTCTTGGGGGATTTCCACTGGTTGAACATTTCAAGTTTTTTGGTGAAAAAACTAGTGAAAAATGTTTTGAATTTTACAGCAATTTTTCAGTGAAAAACCAAGTGAAAAACTTGTAACTTCTTCATGAACTTCAAAACTTTTTCAGCACTTTTTCAGAAATTTTTCACAAGGTTCAAAAAGGTCACCAAAATGTTTCAAGTTTTTCACCTACTTTTTTGGCGAAAAATTACTGTAAAATTCAAAACATTTTTCACCAAAATTTTCAGTGCAAAACTTGAAATGTTCAACCAGTGTTCCCGAGAAAAAACTAGGTGAGAGTCGTGGTCCGGACAAAATCCAGCCAGACCTGATGTTGGATGCTGAATCCGGACAAAATTTTGGGGCTCTTGGGGACCAAAATTCCGGACAAATTTTCAAAAATGCGCAAAATCCAGACACGACCTACCAACCGATAAACATCAGTAGGTTGTTCACGTGACGTTTCGATCCAGCCTTGGGCCAGTAGTGGTGGTCGGCAACCCTACCGGAAATCGGTGATCAAAAAACCGGTATTGCCGGATTCGGAAGATTCCCCCTATTTCTCGAGTCTTTGCCCAGAACATTCTTCCATGGGCCTATAAGACCTTGACTTGGCCTCAGAATGCCATTTGTATGTATTAAATCTCGTTTGGGCCCCAATTTTAGGGGCAGAAGTCCCCCAATCGGGGATTCAGTGGGCCTACCTTGAATCACTCCTCCTAAAATTCCGACTCTCCACGGCAATTTCTGGGTCCAAAGTTGCAGCAAGGTACATACTATAATTGATTTAGAACAAAATGATTGTTGCCGATTTTTAATATCTTCCCAGTGGACGTAGATATAGAGGGATTTATGCTTGCAATTGACTGTTTTAGGTACATCCGGACAGTAAATGGAAAATCTGCTACAATCATTTCAACTAGTTATCTCATGCCACTATTTCACCCCACACAAACTTCTTGCAAAAGTTGCTGTAGGAAGGAGAAAACCGTCATACCACTCGATGGGCATCTGTCGGAGTTTGAAATTAGTGGTGCGTTGCCGACCACCACCAGTAGGCTGGTTTTGATCACTGTGGCAGTGTCACATCCAATCAGGACGGAGTCCCTTTGTCTACCACGACTTGGGCTCGATACTGGTGGAGGTGCGTGAAAATAAAAAATAAAGAATAAAGATACCAAAAGTGGGAACTTTCCGAGCTCGCCAAACACGTACACTGTTGCCCAGCCACAGTAGTGAAGAAAGTCGACGAAGATACTGTGGTTGGCGCAAAATGCAGCATAGGAAATTTAGGGATGATTCTATGCTATCTCAACATCTGGGCATATTTTTTATATGATTATTGAAGCTCAGGTGATTCACCAATAAAAGTGCAAACAAAATTCGAATACTGAGCGATACTTAGCGGAGTTTGAATCTCGCCGACACCAGCCGATGCTCGCCTTTCTCTTTTTTCAAGCTCTTTCACCGCAATCTGGTGCAACACTTTGCATGTTAAAACAGAACAGAGTCGACTCTGTTGCTAGTTTGGTTGCTGCTCCCTCTGAGTCAAGTTACACATAAGAACAACTGGAATTGCACTGTTTCGACGCATCGTGTTCCACGGAGTCTTCCGGTTTTGTGGCCTGGCCAACGCATTCTCTAAATCGCACCAGCAGAACTACTGCCAGTTTCTGTTATTTGGTCCAGCCCACCAAAGCGGGGATAGTTGAGTTGAGGCGGACTTTGATGGTGCAGCCGGAACGAGCCGCATGCATATTGCCAGCAGACGGTAACCACTTCTACTTATTTACTGCCCCTACACTCGTTGCAGGCCAAATCAATCTATTTACCTACAGCTTTTTATGATTGAGCCGCAGCTGCACTTGGCTTGTGACCCCCGGCGGCTGTCTTGCAAACCAGAGCAACATTCTGTTTTTGAAGTTCATTGCATCTGGGGGCCTGTGAATAAGATTTATACCTACTCTCTGATTTTGATACCCAGTTCCATGTATGAATGGATGATTTGACCCTCATTTGAAGCCAGCACTGTGTGTGAAAATAATACCGCGCATTCCGGGTTCGAACTCGTGCACGGTTATGTGATTGCCGAAAGTTCAAACTCCGCTAGCTATCGCTACCACATCACGAAAAGCGGAAAATGTTTGCCAAACCATATATGGCATTGCAAGGCACACAAGTCTCACAAGTCATGGAAGCCTTGTGAATTTTTCACATTGGCTTCCCAAAGATCCACATCGACTTGCAAGGGACACCTGGCCACGTGAAACATATAAGCCAGATGACGTTGGTAAGGCATTGCGGGCCATGCAAGGCCATCTCAAAGATCCTTGAGGCATTGCATTACGTGGCAGGTTTCTACGAATACACCAAATCCCATTGCACACATGAAAAATCCACCAAAAATATTGCATTCGACATAAACACGACAACGGTAAGTACCGCTCGCTCACCGACTCCATGCATACACACATGCCTCCGTGCACATCGTCCCTGCACGCGCATGAGCGTGCTCGTGCGGTGGACGAGCCACGCAACGAGCACACGCAGGGGCCGGAGCGCAACGAGGAGCACGAAGAGGGTGACACAATATGGGGAGCGCTCGTGGGTACTGGTGCGGGGGGTCGGCGTAATCGACGCGAGCTCGATGGGGCGCAACTCGGATGCGGCGCACGCGGCGGCGGGGGTCGCAGCTAGGTGTCTACGCGACTCATCAGATCGCAGGGTGACTCGGAAGATATGGTATACATACTCGTTTAGATTAGAGGGGACAGCAGAGTTGCCGGTGTGTGTAGTAGCCACATGCGGTGCATCGCGGGACTACGGAGATAAGAAAAGGAAGACGGCCACAGACGGCCAATTGTGACGCAGCACAGAGAATAAAAAGATGGGAAAGGTTGGCCACATGAGGCGGAAACGGGACGCAGCGCAGCTTGACAAAGACGTTGCAAATACATATGGTATCCCAGAAGCCAGACAGTTACAGTTACACAGAGGGATTGCAGTTGCTGGGAGGCTGTAGATGACCCCAGAGGCTTCTGACGATGCATTTGAAGGACCCGGACACGAAGTGCTTCATAACGCTTGGGGATTCCAGAGCCTGGCAGGACACACAACCACAGAGAGAGCATGAGATTCAGTCCTGGGATGCTTGAGGATGACACTCGCTCATTGAAACGATGTGTTGCTTGGAGGGCGAATGACGGACACGCTGGGAGATGGGGGAAGGAAAGATGAACCAACAGCCAATTGTTTGGTGACCCAAACAATCACGCGATTGCGCACGGACCGTCGGAGTTTAAAATGGACTGAATCTTCTCGTCGCCGACTCACTGTCATCGAACAACGTCCCCGAAGGTTCTCCCTGACTCGAGGACCCACCGCTCAACTAATTCAAGAACCATCACTTGTTAATGACAAATCCCGAGTCAAGGTATGGTCCCCCTGCTCCTTACTGCAGGAGATGGGTAGTACATCTTAACGACTGTAGTTGAGCTATATAAGCTGCCCGTTGGACTACTTTTTTTTCAAGGTGGTTCACTATGTAGTATATGTTTTGATTTAGACCAAAATTATTGAGCATGAACCCAAGTTTGAACAGCACTCAAAGGAAATCTGAGTTGGGCATATATACAGTCTGCACAGCCAGGCAACAGTACGTGTTGCAAGCCAGCGGTATGCAGTATAATATCAACCTTGTGTTGCCTTGTAATGGATATATCTGGCTAGGTAAGGGCTATACAATGCAGACAACATGCCTGGCTTCGGCTTGGAAGGCCTTCCCAACCAGATCAGGCAAGGTATGTCACATCAGGTCATACCAGATATCTACGGATTTGCTGATGCAGCTATCACTATCGAGCCACGACTTGCCCATTTTCGGGGCCAAACTTGAATGCAGAGAAACCCTGGTCTTCCTCGAGCCCATGTTGATATTGTGTGTGACTCTCACGGAAGCGTATTCATTACTGACTTCGATGGCCGCATCAAGTCGGATGCAGACCCTCGATTCGATTCCACTGTCGACAAAGTGTATGACTTGCTCAAACAACTGCAGGTCAGAGCACGGAAACGTTCATCTATCCGGTAGCTGACAAAACTGGGATACCTAGGAAGTGCATCTGGAAACACGAGCGGAACTGGCACGCGTAAAGTTGGAAAACAGCCGTCTTGAGCTTGCGAACCGTGCACTCTGTCAAAAGCTGGCGGTCAGCGATGAAAAACTAGCCGTAAGAAATGAGCTGCCCGCTGGCAGACATGCTTATATCAACATTTCAGCGTTTCTTCCCATGCCACTTCGCTCGACTGCCCCATGAAAATTTGCTGATCGTGTTGCGGCATGCCCTTCCGCCCTCATGGTTGCTGAGTAGCACGACATCATTGGCACCATTTCCCCAGTCCATTTGGTCTGCCGACCTGCGTGCGAAGCTCGCTATCATCGGAGTTTGCAAAACTTGGCACCAGATTGGTCTTGAACTCCTGTACGAAAGCGTAACGCTGCGAAGACTCAGCCAGATGCCATCCTTCATCTGGGCACTCGAGTCGCGGGAAGGACTCGGGGCTCACGTGCGGAGCCTCTATATCAGCTGTTTCGTTCCTCATGGGTTTTGTGCATTGCACGAATCTGAAACCAAAAGGATCTTCCAGCTTTGTCCCCGCCTTTCGCATTTTGGGTTCTGTCCACTGGAAGTCTTTCTCATCCCCATAGTTCCACGCTTGATTCCAGCGACCTGCTATTCCATCACATCTCTCACATTTAACAGTAACGTTGATTATTCTCTGATAGTACTTCCATCGTTGGTTCGACTTTGCCGAAGCCTTCGGTCGCTCGCACTCTCCCTCCCAGTCATTCACGACGCCACTCATCACCCTACACTCACTTTCGAAAATCTGGAAGACCTACGTCTGCTCTTATATGCGGGGTCCATAATTCCTGCCTCGAAATGGTTGATGCCTCGCTTGCGGCGGGTCTCGCTACGTGGGAACTGCTCTGTATTCGATAGGAGCAGACAACTGCCAGCGGAGACACTCCTCGAGTCATACGGCCGCACGATCACGTTCCTCTCGGTATCTAATTTCACAATGGATCCGGGTACCTCGATCCAGGGGTTGTTAAATAGCTGCCCTGCATTGAAACACCTCGCCGTGTGCGTGTCGCTATGCACCCCCGGGCCGCTGAAGCACCAAACGATCAACTCGGTCGATGTTTTCTGTTTCCTCGATGGGCGCACACCCATCACTTTTGAGTGGTTGAAAGAGGGGTTTCCCGCGTTGCAAACTTTCCGGACTCTCGACGTGACTATGAGCGTCCTGTGGGACATCCCAACGAGCTTATTCGGCGAAAACGAGAGACGCTGGGGAATCGGCTGCGAAGCCAGTGTATCTGGGTTGGGCAAGGATGGCCCCGAGTCGGCTTGGATTGCTGCAGTGCTATCCACCGACCTAGATTCGGACGATTCGGGCGACGACGACTATGTGTTTGATGAGGAGGCGGACGACGGAGGTTCCGTGGATGATTCCGACACAGACACTGACACTGACTCGGATGCGGGATATTGACTTGGTACAACCGTCGTCGCTCCCTTCGTTTTCCTGCATGTTCCTCATTTTACTTTTATTGTCCAGGTCCTTTGGAAATTTTTGTGCCAAACCGGCATCATTTGGGAGCCTTCGTGTAATGACTCTGTCGCGATTCTCTACCATGCATTTGACCATAAAATTCAAAATACGACCTATTTTTTTTTGCTGCCCAACTATTTTGAGTTAACATTGGTGTGAATTCTGAAACCCGGACATCCGAGTCTCCAATACACGATGACGGACAGTTTTTCTTCACAGTGCCCATTAGTTCAGTATCGGTTGTTTTGCATCTTCTAGTATCCAACCAACCCCGCCGCGGAGAATCTCACTGGCAGAAGGATCCCCGCGTGAAGTTATGTTCCACGCTACGGCATGGCAACTAGCTAAAATTTTGGTAATTTTTTTTACCCAAGTTGAGGGGGTCTTGATAATGTCAGGACAAAGTTGTGGTTGATATTGAGTGTCACCCAAGAAAAAAAGATTCCAGGACTAGCACTGCACAGCATTCGGACATTCAAGTTGTCGGGTTCGGTTACACTTCGGGCGAATCTGTCTTTGATCCAACCTCCACGCTGACTCACTGGCTCGACGCTGGCTCCTTGAGCCCTCGATAAGTTACCGAGCAAATCTACCCGGATCCTTCAAAGAAAATGCCTCCGAAATTCAGCTCGCCTCCCAGACCTCAAAATGCAAAGCATGCCTAATCATGGTGATTTCATTGGAGCTTACAGTGCCAACGCGTGAAAAGTCCTTTCCACGAAAGTGTGGTACGCGTGCTCCCTATTCACCTGTGATTCGGACACCCTTTTTAATACAGATATAGATCTCTAGCCGCCCCACTTGGCTCAACTTTTGCACACTCCACGCACTTTTCATGATGCCGCTGGAGACCACGCGGGATCTCTGGGGCCGGAGAGGAGCCAACGGGGCTCGCAGCGGGTGGGTGCAATGCAAGCGGAGAAAAACCCAATGTATGACTAAGCTACGACAGGAGAACCTAATACGACCAAACCAAAGCCCGACACGCTCGGCCACACCACAGTCACCCCCCTCCAAAAAACGTCCGAGGGAAGTGAGGACGGGCGCGACCCCGCGCCATCAAGCTAACCAAAAGAATCCCGCAAAGAATAGTCAACAAACGCGTTCGCAAAATCCGCAATCACTGGATTCAGGAAATCCGCGAAGACAGGCTCGAGTGCGACAAACTCGACCAGCATGCACAGGAAAACAAGCTGATCCCCGGGGAGTTCCATGATAATGTTCTTGCGCTTGTTGCCTGCGCAGGGTCCCCAAACAAGGTCAAAAAGGTCCTCGGAAGCATCAGCACAGCACTTCTGGCCTGCGCACGCGAGAGCAAGGCTGGATTGGACTGGACCATACGAGGTGTGTGCAAGAAAGGTGGGGGCGATGGGGGCAGTTACGGGGGGAGGAACGTGGTCCGCCGGGCATGGACAAAGGACGGGTGCCGGCATATTGACTGGAGGGACGTAGTTGGGGTGGATCGGGTCGTCACAGTGCAACAGCAGTAGCTGGAGGAGATCGACGGGACGTAGTGAAAGACCGGGCGGCCGAGGGCTGGGCGGCGGCGGTGGCAGCGGCGGCGCTGGAACCTCGTGTGGTGCTGGAGTCCTCAGCACATGGATTGGGGCAGACGGTGGTGGTAGCAGCGGCAGCGGAATGCGCAGAACGGGGTTTGTCTTGGGCAACGATCGCGGGAACGGGCGACACTGGGGGAGAAGGCGGTGGTTGCGGCGCCGAATTGTGCGCCAAGGGTGGGCTGACACGCTGCAGAGGGCAGAGAAATCACGCGGGGGAAGGGTCAAGGGGACAGCGCGTGCAGAGGTGGACAGGGGGTCAGGCGGATCGTCAGCCCAGCAAGAAGGTGGGGTAGCGTCGACTGGGGAAGGAGGTGGCGTGTCATCGGCCGTGGAAGGGAGCAGGCCCGACGCGTGATACATCGGGTGGTCGCGACCGAGTCCAAGAGGGAACAGCCATGAATTGGGTACAGCGGGGGCAGGGGATATGGGTACAGAGTTGAGGGTGCTCACAGATTGCACAGCTGCTGCTCCCTCCTCTTCCAGTAATTGCCTTCTCTCTGCCTCTCTCCTCGCCCTTTGTCTGGCCCAGGGTTTTGGCATCCTGCCACGTCACGCGCGAGTGTCGAAGAAGAAAGATGAAGGTGCGTGAAAAACGCGTTAGAAGCGAGGAAGCGGCGCCAGGAGGAGCCGAGAGTCGAGGAGAGGAAGGTAGGTTGGAGAAAAAAGCCGAGAAATCTGCTAGGAGCAGGAGGGAGAGGATCTGTCGAGGCGCTGCTCGGATGCTCTGGAAACCAGTGGGGGTCACTCGTCCGCGCTGGGACCTTTCTCGTCACGGAGTGGGGCGTGGGAAGTGCGAGGAACACTCTTGTCACCAAATGGAGACCACGCGGGATCTCTGGGGCCGGAGAGGAGCCAACGGGGCTCGCAGCGGGTGGGTGCAAGCGGAGAAAAACCCAATGTATGACTAAGCTACGACAGGAGAACCTAATACGACCAAACCAAAGCCCGACACGCTCGGCCACACCACACCGCCATCCTCCAAGCCCATTTCCCTTGCCGACGTAACATCAAGCTCTCTGTTGGTGATTTATCATGTATCAATCCGTGAGTATTCTTGGTTTGTCGCCGTATAATTACATACATTCTCATCAAGATACGTCTAACGCGGGCTCGGACGCGAAATTGAATGTGTTCAATCTCTGTCAGCGGATGGAGTGCCACAGGATGAAACATCCACGGAATAATTCTGGTTGTGGTCATTGGACATTGCTGCAAGCTGCTTCCCACTGCTCTCTCACTGGGTCTCACTGGCATGGGAATCAGACGCCATGCTTGAGGTCTCTCAACTGCGGCTAGTTTTATGTTTTGGATGCATTTGAGGTGACATTCACAACGTGTTCCTTCCGGAATCATTCCAAAGCTATACTTTCAAGTCTTCGTCTCGTCTCCGAACTTGCTCAATTCAATATTACTGCGATTCCTCGGTCCAGATGAATGTATAAGAGCAAATCGCGGTCAACCTGTAGCATTCCGGGGATTCATATTTCCTGTGAATGTTGATTTCACCTCCGACCATAAAAGCGTGGCCAGCTCCAAATCTCCTGACCGCACCATGTCCATGACTATCAAAACCACAACAGCTACCACCGAGCCCGCCTCCTCGATCGCGCTCAATGGGGACACTAAAAAGGACTCCGCCAAAGCCACGGAGGACCCGTACCGCTATGCGCACCTAATGCAGACGTGGTTGATGCAAAAATATCCCCGCTAGAGCCCTTCGAGCACATCGACGCCAACTCAGTGCACTTAGCCACCCCAACCCATGCTCCTTCCTCGACAGCGCGCACGTTGTTGAGATGACGCCGGAGTTCGGGTCCGACGTGCGGGGCTGTAACCTGGCGGAGCTGAGTTCTGACCAGAAAGACCAACTCACCCTCGAGGTACGCCTGAGCACTCCACATTTCCGTGTCCTGGCTAATTTTTTCACCCGCCTAGGTCGCGCGTCGTGGTGTCGTTGTATTCCGGGACCAGCAGGACTTTATCGATCACGGGGCCAAGTTTTACACCGATTGGGGGCGCCATTTTGGGCCACTGCACATCCATCCAATGGCGGGGCATCCCGAAGGCTACCCCGAAATCCATCTCGTCTAAAAGTGAGCTTCTTCCAGCATCCACGTGCATCTCGCAGACAACAATTATTTCTAAGGGACGCCAACTCGCGCTTCAACACCTCGGACAGTGTCACTACGACCGTCTAGGGGGCGCTTTACAGTGAGTGCACGATCTGAGAGGAGACTTTTGACAGTCACAAGGGACTTTGGGGCTACATAGCCAGGTACATCCATTCGCATGGGAGGGCCACAAAAATCCGGATTTGAAAGAAGGGGTATGTCCATCCTGGATAAGGAATAAGATTCCAAGTGGCTCCGTTTCAGTCAGAGGATTTAGAACTTACGTATACTGTGGGACTGGGCAGCGATCACATTTTGATGGGCTGCTTACTAAGTGTATAGCCACCTCAGATCGCGCCGCTGGAATCAATGTCTCGATGAATGTACAAGCGAGTCCAGAGATGAATGAATACAGGATATTTGAGTTGAATATATTTCTAAACACCTTTGGAATACATTTCTGGCAGGTAGGTAGTAGTGAGTTCAAGCTGGACACATATATTCAATCAGTTCTAAACATCATTCCTCCATTTCAACATCCTCCTCAACCTCAAAGTCCTCAATAATCACTGCTATCAGTGCAGAATGCACTGCGGGCACTTTGGGTACCGGATTAGCACTGCCATGCTCATGGGAGTATGCACTTAGTATGCACAGTAGCTTCAAGGTTGTCAAGTTGATACAATATCCTTCAGAGTAGTTCCCCATAGTTAGTGAGGAAATATATGTACCACTATAGAACATAATTTTCCAATATTTGCAGTCAAGGACAACATCCGTTGGGTTGCAGAGGCACGCAAAAACTGACACGACGCGCTATGTCACACAATGTCACGCGTTCGGTAACGCTCGCCCGAGGACGCGTTTTTGAGGCACATGAATGCTTTCCTCGCTTTCCTCTGTCTCAGATGTTGAATAAATCAACTGAATCTGTGTTTTGGCCGAAGGATTTTTTCTAATCTTGCCGTATGGTCTTCCCTCTATATGTATCTACACCAAATTTAGCTTCTCTCGAAATCCGTTCGGCCAAAACACAGGCAGGCCAATTCGGGTGGACTTTGCCTCTCAAGTCTGGCAGCACGATGGCAACAGCAGCCATAAAATGGGTCGGCGTTTGACCATCACATTTTGGCGGGGTGACTTCATCAATAAACAAGTACAAACACATTTTGGCCATTTGGACCGCGTTGCCCAGTCCCATATACTGTCTCCTAACCTGCAACGTAGCACGTGTGTGCGTTGAAGTATAACGGTAGAGGTGCGTGCCGTGACCGCGTCACTGTAACATCACCGTGACCGGGGGCGACATCGGCCTTTTAACAACTTACTTGCCGGCGCTTGTAAGCGCTTGTACAAGCTTGACAAGCCGACAAGTCGACAAGCTATGTCGAAAATCTGACAAGCAACTCGCCGCAAGCCGGAAAAGTCAGACAAGCCCACAAGAGGCACAAGGAATATGCAGTATTTCAATATATTGAGCTGCATATAATAATGTAGCCCATGTGGTGCATAAACAGGCCCGGATGAGGGGTAGGAAAGGCACAAAAAAAGGAGTGTCGAGCCGGGCGGAGCGGGGAACTTAAAAAGGAAGAGATAACGACAGGTGGGCTGCAATGCAGCTGTAGGTAGGGAGTGTGGGATGCGACTAATAGATCCAAACCGGACCGGGATGCGGTGGTGCGAGGCGCGGTAAAGCAGATTGGAAATCGCGATGGTCTGCAGTGCGCGTTCGCGGTCGGGTCGAGGGGCGCGGGCACTACGCTGCATGATGTGCTGAGCCCCAGGTAGTGCGGCTGCACGCGGACGTGGGTGGCCACGGGCTGGGTGGCGACGTTGAGGAGCGAGGGCATCGGAGAGGCATGCTGCGATTGAGAAATTGGAAGCAATAGGGCGGAAAATCTTGAGACCTTGAAAAAATGGGGCGAAAGGGCCAACAGATTTGTGGGACACCTATATGGGTGGCTGGAGGACTGGCCCATGGTCAGACGAGGTAAGGGGCCTCAGAGACACGGATCGAGGCAGGGGGCAAGTGGAGAAAATGGGGGGAAAAGGAAAGAGACGACCTTGAGGCGACCAACCATTTGATGCAAGTCACGCCATCCGTTGCCATCTCTGTCAACAATTGGCATCATGATGGGCGGAGTTTGAAAGACTTGTCCACATTTCCCCACCCGCTAACACATCCAATTGCTTTTTTCTTTTTGTAATTGCTGTTTTCCGCAGATTCAGGGAGGAAGACTAAGATGCAAGTTGTTCACAAGATTTCATTTCAAAAACGAAGGCGTCGACTCAGACCAGACCTTGGCACCCATTGAAAGTGGTTGCATAGCAGAGGGTGAAAGGGATTTGTTTTCAGAGAACCATAAAGTCAAAGCCGTGAGGTTTAAAATGGCAGTTGATGCAGGGAATGTGAAGTCGTATCTAATTGCGCACTTGGTTAGATATGGATTGGAGAATCACAGACTTTGACACATCGGGCCCACAACTTTACCTGCAACCACTGAGGAAATGGTTTCAACTTCAACAGTATGACACAGCAGATTCCACATGATAACCCTGGTATTCTTTGTGAGGCCTTGGGAAGCGTCGAAATTCCGAGTGAGTCTGCAAATAGCTCCTATCTTGAGAAACACTTTGTGGGGAGGTATACCTGGTTCATGCAGAGAATTTAAGAATTCGGGGTCGGAAAACACCCCTTCGTTGGAACTATCATCATCCTTGATTGAGTCACTGCTGACATAACAATAACTTTCCCCCAGGATGGTCTGAAGAATTGCGGCATTGAATTCGTTGACAAATGCATTGAATGGGCTCAAGATTGCCCGTGAGATGCAAATAGCTGGATTAGCAACGACACTCGGGGGAAATACAAAGTCAATGAGTTCTTGCACAGATTGTGTATGGCGAAGACGTGTGAGATCCACAGAATCGTGGAGAAAATCATCCCCAATGGAATCCAGAAAAGTTGAGAAAGCCAAATCAGCCCATTGCTGCATTGATATCTTTAACTCTAAAATTTCAAAGTGGCAGAAAACTAGTTGAGTTCGTAGAGAAGCTTTACAGATCACAGTCCATCCTCCAAAACGGACAACAGGTGCGACCTAGGAATATATAAGGTGTGCTTAGTTAGGAAAGAGATGGATGTACCTGGTGAAAGTCTCCAACCATAATCAACATATGTCCTCCCCATATACGATTTGAGCACCCTGTTAGAGATCACATAAGACGATCGGCGCAGTCAAAAGCTTTGAAATGCAGGCCGCCAATTTCATCGATAACATGACATTTCGCAGCTTGAAGAAGTTTTGCACGCTCGCTTCTGGGTCCAACAGATGATTTGAGGTGTGGGTTATATTCATCTACCGGAATTCCGTAAAGATAGTGGGTCGTTCATCCCCCTGGGTAGTTCTTTGCGGTGAAAGCGGAGGATGCAGACAGTAGAACAATTTCATCCAATTTGCGCAGAGCACCGATGATTGGATAGAGGACATATGTTTTGCCACGTCCAGCTCGGCCATCAACATGGATGGGTGGAGGGTTATCTAGGGTTGCGATATGCATAATACAATCATAGACTGTGCACTGCAAGCATGTTAGTTAGAGCCATGGAAATGAAAATTCGCATTTATACCTGCTCAGGGGTCAGCCCATCTTTGAATGCACAAAGGTTGGTGGGATCACCACTCCAGTGCAAACATTCAGCATTGATTTCCTCCTGTCGTTTGACAGGTTCACGAAGTCCAATATCAGCTAAGGATTTTCCGAGACCATGCAGCAGGCCCTGGAGAATAAGTAGGACTTCATTTCTGACCAATTTGTGGCTGGGAGTTGAAGTCATTTGCACCAGGCCAAGAGATTTTGATGCAGCTGCTGCGCACTAATGCAGCATTGATGCAGGAATCCCAAATTTTTGGGGAGCCTTCCTACAGACTACGGAAAGGTCTGCAATGGTTCCCTTGTACTTCTGGAGCTTCCTAGAGGCATTTAGTCCTCAATAATTCCACTACTAACATGAGATATGAGCAAAATCTAGTCAAGTTGTGTTAAAATTAAAGTGAGTCTTGACTGCCTCCTTTCCAAATCATTTGGGGCACTACAAGAGACTAATTAAACACTGTTCTGAGTGATTTAAACATGTGTTACAAGTTGTTGACGCCGCGTCATATGCATGTTAATGCCGTGTTAATGTGTGTTAATGCACGTCAATGCCATGTTAATGCGCGGCACTGCTGTGTTACTGTATACAAGCTCCCAATTATCTACTAGTATCGTATTCCTCCAAGGATTAACTAAATAACACTGGTTCAATACCTTGGGGGGTCTAAATGAGTGCCCGAGTAGCTGTAATGCCTGGTTTGTGAGCCACCGCATCACATTTCTCCAAGCCTCAACTCATCAGGTCGAAGAATTATAAGTGAGTTTTGCATGCCTCAAGCATTTATAAAACACACTAATATCCTTCCACAGGTCAAATCAGAGGCCAATGAGTGTTGTGGAAGCAGCAGAGAGGTGCCACGTTAACTGCCACGTTAATGCGTGTCATGCCATGTCACAAGTTGCGGTGTTAATGCATGTTGCCGCTGTGTCAGTTGCGGCTACAAAGCTCAAATGGATCTAATTTCAGCTTCAGATATTCAAAATACTCCTTTGTCATCTATTGGTGTAAGAAAATCTGAATCTGAACTTTTGGACTGTGTAACTGACTTGGCCTAAGCCACTGACTTCGGGTGTCCCACAGTGTAGCTCGCAACTAGATATCAAAATTTCATGCCCCCTCTTGCTGTTGTCATTTACTACATTTACCTAGAGTCCTCTGAAGCCAAATCTTTGTTCAACTGTTGAACACTGAGCAACAGTCAGTCCAGTCAAAATAATGGTATATGACAGGGTTACTGACCTTTGAAGCATTGAAGAGACATGATTAAACACTATCACAGCTCTAAGAACAGACATACCCAGCAGAGTTCAACTATAGCTCTAGGCTTTGATCTACTGGCACAGTAACGAGGCTGGACTAAATGAGAACAGATTAGTCAAATACCAGGGTACAGTGCAATTGAATTGGGCATTAGAATACCTTAAATAAAACATTTAAATATGCCTATCGATGTCCTGGTAGGCCTGAGACATAAAGTCAGTCAGTGTAGTCAAAGTGTGGTGCAAGAGATGATAACTGACCTTCTAAGCGTTGGATGAGCACTATTCAATCCTAAATCCAAGTCATCCGTAAAAATTGAAGTAGATCAAGGTTAATAAATGAATACCAAGTCAATTTGACAAAGTTGACAGCTATGTGATATGAAATTGGGTCAGTATATTGGCAGGGTATCGAATGAGGTCATAGCAAACCTTGAAGTGATAGATTACAATGTAAGATACGGGAGTTCAACTCCTGAGCAAGGGAAGGAAAATCGAAATGAAGACCTCCCAGTTAGAATACGAGTTGGCCAGCATGTGAGGCGTCCTTGAGACGCTAGAAATGGCTCAAGAGAACCTAATTGAATCTGCACGACCATTGTGAGCAAAGCAAGAAAGGATCCAAACAAAATTTGACTTACCCATGTTAGTACAGAGCTAGATGAGACAAAGTTAGTTTAGCTTATCAGACAGGCATGGCACGAGGCCTGACACACATTTATAGTGATAGATTAAACTGTAATCCATGTGAATTACAGCTCTTTGCGGAACATAGGGCGTGGCCCATTTTCTTTTCCATTTTGAGATGTTTTTGATTGTTTTGACCAGATAGGCCATTGTGGGCTTAATTCGGGGTGTGGATGTCTGAAAACTATATGGACGGAATCGCAATGCGAATCCGAAGGGCATGACGTCCTCAGATTTTTTCTGCCGACCCTATAATAAATATAATACAACATTATGTTAATTTCTTGGAGATCTCATGCCACGTGAGAAGGTGAGAATATATGAGCCTGTAGTATCATCAGAATAGACATACCACTATTCCGGAGGGTGCATCGAAGCCAGAATTTAGTTATGGCCCCTCCAGCGCCATGAACAATGTGATTGAATCCGTGACATAATTCAATCATATTGTTTATGTGCTGGGGGGTCATAAATAAATTCCGACTTTGAAGCGCCCTCCAGAATAGTGGTATGTCTATTCCCATGATACTACAGGCTCTGAGATTCTTACCTTCTCGTGTGGCAGGAGATCTCCATGGAAATAGCATAATGTTGTATTATATTTATTATAAGGGTGGTAGAAAAAAAAAATGAAGATGTCACACCCTCCGGATTTGTATTGCGATTCTCACTGGTTGAGCATTTCAATTTTTTCATCTTCTTTTTCAGTGAAAAATGTTGTTTATTTTTCAGACATTTTTCACTGAAAAAGAAGGTGAAAATTTTAAAACATTTTCAGCACTTTCTCGATTCAAGGTGAAAAATTCGAAATAAAATAAGAAAGTGATGAAAATGTTTTGAAATTTTCACCTGCTTTTTCAGTGAAAATGTGTGAAAAATAAACGACATTTTTCACTGAAAAAGAAGGTGAAAAAATTGAAATGTTCAACCAGTGTCTGTCCATGTAGTTCCAGATGTCCACACCCAAAATTGAGCCCACAACGGCCGATCTGGTTGAAGCGATCAAAATTGGACCAAAAAGCACATTGTTTACATGCTGGAGGGGTCATAACTAAATTCTGGCTTCGATGCGCCCTCCGAAATAGTGGTATGTCTATTCTGATGATACTACAGGCTCGTAGATTCTCACCTTCTCACGTGGCATGAGATTTCCATGAAAATAACATAATGTTGTATTATATTTATTATAGCATCGGTAGAAAAAAACTGAGGACGTCATGCCCTCTGGATTTGCATTGCGATTCCGTCCATATAGTTTTCAGACATCCACACCCCAAATCGAGCCCACAACGGCCGATCTAGTCAAAACAATAAAAAATGTCTCAAAATAGAAAAACAATCACCGCGCCCTATGTTCTGCAAAGAGCTGTAAGCATTTTTAAGGCAAGGACCAAGTTCTGGTAAGTCAGTCAACAAAATTTGATATTCTATCAGACTTACCTTTCAGCTACAATGCCAGCCTGTCAACATACAAGGCCTCATAGAGATCCTATAATACTTTGGTAAAGGGCCAGTGTAAATGTTAATGGTGTTAAAAGAGGAGAACAGAGGGGCTGAACAAAATGGTTACCAAAGGTCAAGAAAGTTAGTCACCAAAGGGTTGAAATTCAATGCAACTTACCATTGGCAATCCAAGTCAATTGGCATTCAGGGAGTCATACATAAAGTATGATACATTAAATTCAACCTATTTAATCACAATTAGCGCTTTGAGGGAGGCAGAGAAGGAGATGAACAAAATCTCACAGGAATCTGTCCTCAGAATGAAACTAGGTCAGTAATCTCAAAGGACATTGAATGTGATTATGCCTGGTCTTAAATACAATATGACCTAATGCAAGAAGCATAAGTAGAACACTTTCAGATTGCAGAGGATAAGACAAAGTACTGGTCAGCCAGACACTAAGAACTTTGAATGAACCAGACATACCTATTGACTTGAATCCAAGTTAATCGGTGTTCTAGGGACACTAGAATACATTGAATAGAATATGTTTTAAGCTGCTTTGGTGTTCTAATCTGGAATAACAAGGTCTGAATGAAATCCCACAAATGTCAGTAGATATCTGTAGTGAGAACGAAATTAAGTTAGTAAGATGAATGGGTAACAAGAAACGGCTGGACTGACCGAGATTGTAGTTGAATTATATAATATCTATGTATATTAAGCGCGTTAAACGAGCTATATTGAAGGGATGGTGGCAAAACTAAGAGATGGATGAAATTCAAGTAGACTTATGGTATGGCCTAAGTCAACCAATTTCGAGTTTCTGTGATGGATTTTTCATGCCAATGGCTTCTGTGAGGTTGAAGTGGGCCCGTCATATGTCAATTTTAGTGAGAGGAGTGTTGCGAAAGCCTGGGAGGTGTTGAGTCAACAGACCCATTAGTACTTGTGTCACAGTGCAACTTGTGAATCTCACCTGTACTCATGCTTTCCAGCATTTTTTTTGTCTGTAGTTGATTCCAGTAGTGCCTAATACACAATATAACCATTGGGGGAGTTGAAACGAGTGTCAGGGAGGCTGTAATACATAATTTGTGGGCCACTTTGTCACTGTTCCCCGAGGCTTAAGTGATCAACTGGAAGGTTTAGAACTGAGGCTTGCCTACCCCAATCGTTCTTAAAAGATTGTAATGACCTTCCGTAAGTCAAATCTGAGGCCAAGGAGCACTGTGGAAGCAGCAAGGAGTTGCCGCATTAACTGCCTCATTAATGCACGTCATGCCACATCACTTTTACCGGGCCCACGGCATCATAACTCTGAAGTTGCGTGGACTGATATATCACTCACAGGTGGTGGGACATTTTGCCAGTGTCGTTCTGGATGTGGAAGGCATCATGTGGTATCATGATAGAATATACACTGGGAGGACCTCCATAAACAATGGCAGATTTGTAGACTTGCGAGACCCATTGGTGTTGCATCGATGGCGCAAAGAGCAGTGATATGCCCTGAAGTGTTCACTGATTACTGTGGTGGTGTCAAAGAACAGAAGAGCACCACAAACCCAGGCCAGTATGCTTGGAACCTCCGACATGCCTCCGACATGAATGCCGCAGAACGAGCCCCAGACATGGATAGTAATTGGTAGACACGTAGTGCACTTAATAAATTTGGATTTGGTGTTGGGATTTTGAGTCCTGAGATGTCCCAGGTGAGGGCTTCGCCCATCGAATCGAATGGGCAACATGCCAATGCAAAGTCTGGCTTAGAGGGCTATATGTCCTCTAGTAGTAGTTGGGAAGTTTAAATTGCAGGCAAGTAGAGTGAAGCCCCAAGTAGTTCAAAAGGAATTGGCTGGCAACTTTTGCATTGCGAGGAGGGGCATGCCCAGCAAATGATGTGTAGTTGTTGCACAAAGAGAGGCTCCAGACAAATAGGCCACATACTGGTGCGATCATCTGGACCTCAACTTTTGCCTGAATTATCATGAAATACTGCAGGACCTCACTCGCCGTTTGTAGAACTAAGTGTATGAATTTCTGTTAGGTTTGAATTGAATACTCTGATTTTCCTGGACCCGCTGTAAGTATCCCTTGAAAGTCTTGAAGCTAACTTTCGAGCCAGGATTTGGAATTCACAACCATTTTAAAAGTCCGACTTTGGGGTTTGAAAAGAAGTCGGACTCGTACTGCCATGCGCAAGCACTGGCCTCAAAGCCCACGTAAAGGATTTCATTGCTGTGCATGACCCATCTGCATTGTTTTTATTTCTCTTACAACCCAATTATCAGGCCCACAGAAAGCAATACACCAAATGCTTCAAAAAACCATGTCCGTACTACGTCCAGCTCGACTCCCTCTACAGCGGCTTGAAGAACCGAGCAACTGGCAAGCACATTGTCCACTTCGGGAAGGAAACCAAACCACACATGAAGAGAGCCAAGGACGACAAGGAGAATCCATCACAAAATGATGAGAGCACGGTCACCAAGACGGCACCCACTATGGACTCCCATGGGAGTGCTGAATGCCGTCAATAATGAAGAAATTGGAGGGCGCTGCGGGAAGCAACAGCTTGACAGGGCTGTATAATGATGAACTTTCTGTGGTATGTTGTTCTCTTTGTCACATTGTCTTCTTACATGTGGGTAGTCCTCTGTGAAGGCCTCCAAGAAGCACAAATGCGCCAAAAGCAATGGCAATGAAAGTGAGACCTCCAAAGACAAGCACAAGCACCAAAAGTCAGACTCCAGCAGTGTTTCTCGCTGCAATGCTGAGGCCAGAACCCAACTTTCGCACTCTGTCAACAACCTTTCTGCCACCATGGGCAAGCCCATCATCACTACAGAGGATGTCAGCCATGTTGATGAAGTTATTCACATTCTGCAGGACAAAGCTCTTCTTCCAAGTGATCCAAAGGGAAAGTTCTTCCATCTCATCTCCTCTGCCCTCAGCCGCGAGCCAGCCCTTGGTCAAATCTTTATTTTAGAGGAGGATCACATACGTTGCAAGGGCATGCTTGAGGGTATCTTGGAGGATGCTGGGATCGAAGTCCCCGATGATTACTAGGTAAGTATCTTGTTGCTTTCTTCACACTGTTCTCTAGACTCATGCTCATGTCCTCTAGGTTTAGGATTCCTTTGCTATTGTATTGCTGCTCGTCATTCCATTTTGCCATGTATTCGTAACACTCTCCGAGTCACGTAATTCTCTCAAATTGTATGCTGTATCGTAAACCAGAATTCAAGTTTGTTATTGCAATTCTGGGTGGTCTAGAACATACACATTTCACATAGCCCATGCAATCCGATCCTGACAAGCATCTGCTCATGTTTTCTCTGTGTCATTGACAGCAAGCACAGGAACCTCTTCATCGTTGCCACCCTCTCCCATGGGAAATGGATGCCCTTCAATATCATATTCTTCATCCTCATCGAGGTAGTTGATAGGCTCATGAAGGCGCAGAAAGTTGTGCAAGGCACCTGCTGCACCAACCATCAAGGCCTGCCGCTCGTACCCCATTTCTGGCCAAGAGACTGGCACCCGAAAGCAACACTTGACTACCCCAAAAATCCATTTGATAACATTTCGAAGCTGCATGTGCCAAAGGTTAAAAAGCTCTTGCAGAGTTTGCAGTCTCTTGTTTGTGTTAGATTGGATCAAAAACAGTACAAATGAGACCAACCGTTGTTTTCCACATTTCCATTCATTCAGATGATACCTGATGCACGATAATGTGCAAGGAGAAGGTCACAGTTCATGAAACCAGCATCAGCAAGATAATAGCAGCTGTTAGGTATGGAAAACCCATTTCATTGAGCACAGTCGAAAGGTAGACCATCTGCTGCAGTTCCCTCATATCCAGCCATCAGATGAACAAGGTGCGTGTCGAAATCACGGGTAGCAAGAACATTCTGGGTGATGGCACCATGACGGTTGCGATAGCAAAGTATATACGCCTCCAGTACATAAGCGAAAATGAACTCCATAGACTGCACCACAGCAGTATTTGAAGAAGGGAAACCACCAGGAGTTTCTGAGGATCTTCTGGGGAGTCTCGTTGATGGGGTTTCGGATGTACTTGTCGAAAAATGAGCCAGTAAAGAGCTGGAGACCCTTGTTGATGTATTGGCTGATGGTGTCTCCAGATCGCTGGAATTGCTCCTGCAGCGTGCGTTGGCTGCTTCCGTGAACCATCCAGTAGACAAAAAGTGCCAGCTGCTCCTGCACCGTCACATAGCGACCATCCATCAGATCACCCATAGCTGCTAGCTTTAGCATTGATGTTAATGTGATAACCATTCTGCCTTGCAAATATGGTTCTGCCCACAGCAATGCAAACTCCATGGCAGACATTCCCAGCTCATGTTGGCAGCAGTCAGGATTCCCAGCTAGCACTTCATCAAGCCAGCCATGTCCAGAGAGTATTGATGTATGCATGAGCCATGGCCGAGGTTTCTCAAGGCCCAGCAGTTGAGAGCTGAAGAATACAACCACAATCATTGCAGCGGTAGAAAGAGTGGAACAGCCCTTCTGGAGGATGGAGACTTCGATACAAGACTGTTCCCTGACCAGTCGACAGGTGCTAAGTACTGGATAGACTGGCATTTGATGAAAAAACACATCGGCAAATGATGTGCAAGCGAGTCGCGTTGGCAGCAAGTTACTTGACAGGATGTGACTATGTGTGACATGACTTGGGGGGTGTGGGCCATGGTAGTGCCCAGCATGGAACTCATACTTATAAATTTTATTAGATGATTAGCTGACCAATCAGTTGAACATCAGATAAGACTCAGCACTCTTACATGATGTACCAACCCGCTTTGCGTGAACAGAACCTCACACCTATACATAAAGAACTCCATCAGCTTGGCAAACCTCACCACCAACATTGAAAGTGTTTAAGAAATTTGGCAGAAGGTTGTGCAGCACACCATCATTCACACAGAAGGGGCCTGTCATTATCCCATTGTGATACCAGACAGCACTGTTGGGCTTGATCAGTCAACAAGTCAAGTGATTTCCACCTCCATATATCACACCACATCCTGAGCCCGCATGTTGCCCTCAGCCAACTGGACGATGTGGCATGCTCTGCAAGCAACTTGACTCTGGGCAGAGGGCATGGTCCAACGTCCGAGACAGTGTGGATGCGCTGATGCGACATAGGGAAGACATGTGTCTGGGCATGGGCCGCAGCACAACACATGATCATGGACTCTGCAGATGCCACTATCGCCTGCTGTTGCTCTACAGGTGACTCAACCATCTGCAGACAAAGTGCACACACAAATCAGTCCGACATGTCGATCCACAAACTTGATCTGCAGAAGACGTGCATGCAGGCACAGCCTGCTGGTGTCCACCCCACTGCCGACTTGGGCTCATGCACTGCAAGAGCAGCACAGTCCCTCCAGAGTGTGCTACAGTGCATGCCTCCTGACTGACTCGCCCGTCCACGCAGGAAAGCACTGCAGCAGGCTCTGGGCCACCTCCACACCTCGTGCTCCATCAGACACTGCCGAGATGCGGAGGACTCGCACTCCCACACCGCTGACTCGTGCACCCAGATGCAGCAACTGTGCCTGTGCTTATTAGTGATTCAGAGAGCTTTGACTGATAATCAGAATACAAGTCAGTAAATTCGGAAGCATAAACACACACATGAACATGCCACAGAACAGAACATTTGATTTAGGTTTGTTGGAAAGGAGAAGAAGACCAGTCGATATTGCTCCTGCACTTGGGCCCATGCTACCCTAGCTGTCAGGAAAGACCTGGGTATGTAGAAAACAGGTCTACATTACCACCTGATTAGATCTCAACCAAAAGAAGAGATGTGCTTCTGGACTTATATGAGGGCAGAGATATATGGTAAGGAAACAATTGATCTTAGACTTCTATGGGACCCACCAGTTCGCACCCAAGACTTGGGGGATGTGGGCTGTTGAAATGGTGCAATCCGGTGCAGCCGTGAAATCAAAATCTCTAAAATAGTGAGCTCGGAAAATGTGAGAGCGAGTCTGAGCGAACCCAAGAAACTCAACCAACTCAACACCAACCTAACTCAACTAAATCTCAAAAATCTCAAAATCTCGTGCTGACACCCTAAAAATAAGTCCCAGGGGAGGGAACTTAAAAGAGCGAGATGCTACCCGTAGGTTGTTTTTGCTTGGGGGACAGTAAGGGAGTTTTGCTTGCCCTTCAATAAAGTGTGCACAATTAAAAAGAGTCTTGCAGGAGAGCAATCAAATCTTAAACGAGGTGCACTTGTGTGCAAGAGTTTTTATAATCTTTTTCTATCTTTTAAACCAAAATCCAAAAAGAGGTGGGTGGCTTCGAGAACAGACCCACAACCTTCCCGAGCTCTACAGCTCCAAGGGTAGGTATGTGTAATTCGAACTGAGCGACCTGAGCCTATGGCTACTAAGGGCGGCAAGTGTAAACTGACCCCGAGCTTCAAGCTACCAGGGAGAACAGCTACAAGCGTGCGACACTGGCTTTTTATATAATAATAAAAAGAACCAGGCAAGACAGAACTCCGAGCTCCTGCTCCCAGGAGTTGAAATGCAACTGTGCCACTTCTAATCTATGGCGTACAAGAGTGGACTCGCAGATATCTATAGAGCACTTAAGGTCCGAACCGCTGGCTACAAATCTTAAAGCGATGAGCACTTCTGCGGGGAGCAAGACTCTTTCTATAAAATGCTTTGTCTGAAACGCTCAAGTCAATCCCAATGTTATTGCTATTCAAGCTTAACAAGTTCTTTTTATTAAATCTGTCTCTAATCCAGCAGCGACTCAGAGCCCAATACTTTGGGGGTGAGGTCTACTGATTACAGCCGGTGCTACACCACACCTTTTATACAAATATACAAGATATACAGAGATAAGAAGAGTTCTGGGGGACGCATGGTCATTTCTTGGCATTCGGTGGGGAGATGCCTTAATAAGGCAGACCGGCCCCTCAAATAGTAGTCTCCCGGGGTTCTCTCTGGTGCATACATGTGCTCCCCTGGCTTTGCTCAGCAAGCTGGGCATGCCAACACAGTCTGAGCAATAATCACGCAATTTGAATGTGCTGCAGAGGAACATCTGCTACCCACGCAACCATCTGATCTATCTGTGTCAGGGTTCTAGAACCGACCCGCGGACGCTGCACAGCCACAGACATCCCACCCGCAGAACATACAAGCCTCCCCTAGAACTTCAGTCAAGTCTTTCTGTCTCTACCATTTCTGTTGTTCTGTGGGGAGCAACTCCCATAGTGTTCACTTCCTTCCCCTGGAACTGTATCAGGGGACACAAGTCCATTCAATATCTATCAAACCGCAGGAGTGATTATGTAATCAACCCGCAGAACTGCATGCTTTCCCACGGTCCACAAATCTTGTGAATCATCCGAACTCGCAATCTCTCACTTGCCAGGTTGCCTCCTGCCAAATCCCTTTGATCACCTCACGCACACATAGTAAATATGTGCCCCGCAGTAGGTCTACAAAACTAATCTGACCCCATTGTGAAGGTATCTTCATAGCTCTATAAACACGTAGTGCCTGCAGGCTTATGGTGGTCTATGGCTAAGTTCACCACTCCAGGGCAGAGTGTGTACTCTAGTGATTGTGTCTTACTTAGAGATGTAAGCTTTGTGAAAGCTCGCAAAAATGCGATTTTCATGTGTGTACAGATACACACCTTATCACCGTGGCATGGCCTGGCAGGGTCCAGCGACTCACCCTGATGCCCCAAGCCTGCACGTCTGCCTTGACGACAGGTGATTTGACCGCCGTGGACAGAGCATGTGCGGGAATTGATCCGGGTGTCTGATGCAGGGAAGCCGAGCGTGTGTACAGGGTGCTCGACCACACTTTCGCTCCGAATTGTGTGCAGTGTGCTCGACCACCAGCTCGGAAGTGCAGAAGGAAGGTGGCAGCTCACTGCACCGACTCGAGCTCGTGCGCCGCGTGGATGGTTGCTCACTCTGCACTTTGCTTGCCTCGCTGTTACATGCATGCAAATGTGTGTAATCATGTATATATAGTCCCAGAACCTATGACAGATTACTCTGTCATAGTGGCCTTTTGGTCCAGTTGGTAGTTTTGGGGCACGACTATTACACTTGCAGACCCAGACTGTCAGACAGCTCTCAGACACGTGCCAAACCAGGTGTCATTGCCGTGCCTCCTGACTCGTGGCACCACGACAATGGCCGTGGTGCGTCTGACCCGGGAGGGAGGGCGAGGACGCCCAGATGAGGGTGCGATGTGGGGGGATGAACTAAGGAGGAAAAATCGCAGAGTCCGCGAGCATGTTGGTGGCTCAGGGAAAAGTGCAAACAAAGACAAATGCAAAGTGTACAGCCCTAGGTCGTACAGCCACTAATGTGGTAAGGTCTAAGTGAAGGGAAATTAGGGACAGCCACTATTTCAGTCAGGCACAGCCTAGTGATGGGAAAGTCCGGTTCAACCTTTCGGTTCGAACCTGAACTGAACCGAACTGAACACCAGGTTCAGGTTCAAGGTTCAGCAATTCGTTGAACCAAACCTGAGGTTCAGGTTCAGGGTTCAGGCTGATTACATTTTTCCCAAATGTGTTCGAACCCTGAACACCAGGCCTACTTCAACACCCAGCTTTTGAGCATTTTCGAGACTATTCTGTTGTATTTTGGTGCTGATTATACTCAGGGTGTGAACTGTTCATGAGTCCGACTGTCGTGGTTGCGGCTGGGAGGGAATATATACATTTCTGCACCAAATGGAGGTGAATTCAGTGTTGGCAATTAAGGGTTAAACCTTGGCTGTCTGGGGCATTAAGGGTTATTTAAGGTTTGAGGGTTAATCTTAAGGGCAGAGTTAAGGCCTTAAATCCATTTTAGGAAATATTTTCATACAGTCAATTTTGCCGCTGTATACCACACAAACAGAGAGAATAAGTGATTCCAAGGCTGTTACTCGTCTCCAAAGCATCCAATTGCTCTGGCATCTGGCCTTTCATCCTCCACCAAATCTGCCAAGGCCTCCCTAAGTTCTGCCTCATGATCAATGTCTGCTTGAATAAATTTAGTGCCAGGTTTTTTCACCACACTGCCAAGAAGAATTGCTAGCATGGTCTTTGCCCATTTCTTAATTGTAAATTTTCATTGGGATCAGGGATCCCCGGCGGTCCATGCCGATATTGGCCTGGACCCTTAAGCCTTAACATCTCCGAGCCCCACTGTTAAGCCTTATGTTAAGGCCTTAATAAAGATTAAGGCCTTAAAGCTTAAGCCAACACTGGGTGAATTATGGTCAGTCACAGATGTCACAGATGCCGACGAACATGAAAGAAATGTTGTACTCTTCTGCTCAATGACATTTTATGCAGGCAATGATTCATAATAGGTTTGTGAAGATAAGTTGCACATTTTGACAGTCAGAAATGGGTGTCTTACATCGGAAAGATATTTTAGGGTTCAGTTCAGGTTTGAATGCTGAACCAAACCTGAACCTGGTGTTCAGGTTCAGGTTCAGAGAAATTGCTGAACCGAACCGAAGTTCAAGTTCAGCGTTCAGGGAAAAGTACCCCGAACCTGAACCGAACCGAACTTTCCCATCACTAGCACAGCCACTATTCGGACCATCAAATTTTTGCGTGCATTGATGTTTTGGGGAGGATTTTTTGGCCCCTTTGGATTATGAAAAGAACAAGTATTATGCAAACATAAGTACTCGTAATTCTAGAGAGAATCGAAATTCTAGCGTACCCGATCAGGCCCTAAACCTTAACTCATTTAAGGTTAGCCCTTAAGCCAACACTGGTAGATTCCTCGTCATCGGTCGGGTTGATTGACGATTCTACTCGACTTAGACTGGATACCCTTCTCCAGCGCCGGACCGTGGCACTTGACTCGCTTAGCCTACAGTGCGAGTTGAAGTGCTTCAGTTTCGGGAAGGCATCCGAAAGAAACTCTGTGACGGTCTTTGGAGAAGAAATCGGAGAACACAGTACGTATAATTCATCAGACTTTTGACACATCAGCTTGTGACCTTGTACAAGGTCAAACAAGGCCAAAAAAGGCCCAAAAAGCTCGCAAGCTCGCAAGGTCACAAACCATGTCCCGATTTTGACAAGGTCAAAATTTTGGCCAAAAAATTTTTTTTGGGGGGAGTGCATTGGGCTTTATCCCCCATTTCAGTAGGGGTATTTTTTTTGACTTTCTCAACTTTTTGACCTTGTGAGACCTTGTGAGCTTGTCGACAAGCTCACAAGGCCAAACAAGCCACAAGTTATGCCCACTAACTTTAGATAGTGGGTCCTAAAGCGCCCTAATGTTGCAGAGTGTCCGCCAGATTTTTATTTATCACGTGATTTATGAGTGCAGGAGGTCGACTGATCGATTCCCATATGGTCCGCTTTTTAGCTTTTTTTCTCTTTTCGTCCCCGATGACATTTTCTACTTGGTTAGTCGATTCCGTGATCTATTTGCATGTGTCCCAGTCCCCTATCCAACCTCACATGGGGTAAGGGAAGACTCAGCAGCAGTATTTTCAAGTGAGATCTCAATAGTAATATCCAACGTCAAATCTCAACAGTAATACGAACCAACAAATCCATCAGAACAACAAATCCATCAGAACACGTGAACTAGTCCTCTTTTTTTTCCCTCTCCTATGACACTTTTTCACTTACTCATCCTTATTCATTGCTTCCTCATCCGATTTCGTGCTCTAGTTGGCTGTGTTGTCCAGTCCCTTCCAAACAAATTTTCTCAAATTTTCTCCGTCCTCTCTTTCCGCCAGCCATCAACGCTCAACGCTCCTGCGAAATGTTGTCCATCTTGGTGGATTCTGTTCACACTTCTAGTGTCTCTGTTTCTTCTGCACCTGGTTCTGTCCTGTCCAATATCTTTGTACGGTCCCATTTCCCTGCACATCACTCACCATTCTTTGCTTTTACTATCAATGGGGGTCCCCATGGATTGTTCATGGTGGTCCTGCCTTGCACGGTTTCTTCAAACGTAACTACAGATGTGTCGCTTGGCCTGGATTGGACGTCTGAGGTCTCTACAGGTAGGCGACTTTGTAGTCGTGGTCTGTGACCTTGTACGTTTGGACTATCCGGACGACAACGGCTTACAACGGCTTTCTTCGCGTGAGCCTTCCTCCCAACTATTTCCGTCTTTTTTATTGATGTATTTTCAGGTGTATACTATAAATGCTCTTTCACTGAACGTAGTAGCTTAACTGCTTGTCTGCTTCAAAAATCTCATGTACCGGCCTTGCTTTTGACCTTGCTTTTGTCGCGTATCCGGTCGATTATTTTGATTATTTTAATTATTACATACCATATATACTTGAAACTCAAAAACACGGTGCAAATGATCTATTAATGATATCTACTGCAGTGGTATATTGAGTTGTCAATTTATCCTCGCTCATTGCCGGTACCTGATCCGAATTTGTCAGGAGATGATCGGACTTTAAAAGCTAGTTTTGCAGACGCGAAAGTGGGGGCTTCCACTTATGGCTACTTTTAACTTTGGCATCGATGTGAGCGATTGAAAAATATCTTGTGGTAATTTTTGCTAGAGCTCGCTGCAGGAGGCCAACTGTGCATTCATTTTTCTCTCTATTTCTGACGCTGAATAATTTCAAGATCCGCTGATGTGATCTCGTGATCTGATTAAGTATGCATCCGCTGGCAGCGCGGTCTGCTAGGACGTTGTCGGTACTACACCAGGCGCCACACTATGTTGGGTTACAAAGGACTTGTCTTTATACAACAATTTGAATCCAAATCCTGCCTTATTTATTAATGCTCTTGTGCGCAAATCCAGCCCAGCGAAAATGGGGTAAAACTTCGCATTGGACTTCCCCCAGATGCCACCTCCGATTTAACTGCCTTGTACAATCAGCAAATTTCACTTGTACGCGCCATCGAGGAGGTGGACAATATTAAAACAGTCTGTTATTTTCTTTCTTTGAGTTGAAGTCACACAACAACGCTGACTGAATACTTTTCCTTCTTGCTTCTGCTAGCCAGCTAGAATACAGGAGGGATTGATTTCACAGAGCATGGATGGATCTGATGAACTCACAGTAAGCCAAACTGTCTGCAGAAACCATCCTAATGTCTGACGAGCGTGCCTCCAGATTGTGCCTCCAGATCTCGATTAAATCCAGAGTTTTGCAAGGTTCTACTTTGCCCGTCGGCTGTAATGTTGCCCTACTCATGATGCTTACTCGTTTGGACACCATGGCTGGTGGTCTGGAAAGTTGTGTGAGGACCACCGCAGATACGTGTTCTCAAGCTGGGCTTTAATCTTCGAAAGATCCTCGATTGATGACTACTTAGGTGTACTTATGCATTGGTTTGTCATGCAAGGTACTAGATAACAAAGAGTTGCAAGATTGGATTAATTAGTCACATGAGTTCATTTACCTCTCACTGAATAAAACATTGGTTCAGTGACAAATTAATTACATGGTGTTCAGTGCCAGCTCTCTCCATTTTCGTGCCAATGAAGAAATCTGCGACCTATGCTTAACCCGCCTGGAGTCTTTGGGTCCTGAAAGCCGAGCCTTTCCATCATCCGACATGAGATACCTGATTTTCTGCTTGAGTTCATCTCTCTCGCGTTTGCGTCTGATATTAATCTCTCTGAAAAAAAAACCAGCGGAGCTGGCAGAGGTTGCAGCTTCTCCCAGATCCTTCACTATGCTTGACTTGGCCTTGCTTCGCCATGTCTTTTCTGCCTTTATTTGGTCAGCCGTCATTTTACGCATGCCTGAGGCATAACGGCTTCGAGCATCCCATGATGCCTGCATGGCAACCATCTGACTGGCAGACAGATCTGGATGCCAGAAGCATAGACCAATGAACCTGCGCGAAGATAAATATATGGTCAGTGTTGGAAGCACCATGTTCATTTGTTTGACCTTACGTTGAACTGCCATGATGAACCGATCGTCCATGCCCCACAAAATCGCATGGACCAACTGTCCATCCTTTCGTCTTCTCCTTGATGAATTTGATGGTATATTCGCGCTTGACGGTTTCCCTCTCAAGCAAGTAAAGTGGATTGAACATGGTATCTTTCCTCTTCTGTGCATTGTGCCTATACAGTGGAGTTAGGTATCTATCTGGAATGGTGAGATTACAATACTTGCATTCGTGTAGAGAGACTGATGAAGGGAGGACACAGAGTGGTCCACATAAAACCCGATCGATTTTGCATCCGAACTAGATAGGTGTCTCGCCAAAGTTTATGCTCACAAGTCAAAGATAGTTTGCTCTGATCGATTCGGGAACCTAATGATACATATGAAAATTAATTCAGACGGAATAACTTGCCACTCACAGGGTTTCGAAAACCTATACTGTGAGAAATATTTTGCAATAGGGTTCTCTGACCAGCCGTATAGGGCGACCAGTGCAGAGTGCTCCTTAGAATTTAGAAGATGTTGAGGCTTGAGAGGAAGTAGTTCTGATGGCGACAACAACATTGCAGGGAGTCCCAGATACTCGGCTTCTAGCTGTGTTAGAGTTCTCTGGCTCTGCAGAAGTTCAGACATGACGGTGTCCCAATATTCTCCAGCTATTAGCGCCCCCAAATGACCGAATTTCGTAACACTCGTTCGAATGTTAGCCATGTCGAGTGGGAAGAAAACCTTTGACATGTCGGTTTTACGAGCATTGCTGAAGACATTCTGTCTCGCAGAAGAATCTTTGGCCTTCTCATTTTCGTCCCAGGTATTTAAGCTGGCCTCCTAAGTAAACTGTGAGCCCTCGGTGTGTGTCAACTATCAATAAATCAAGTACATTATACTTGTCAATCAAGTCAGCTTCTATCTCACTGACGTAGGTGTGGTTCCAGCCGTGGGTTCTCAATGTTTCGATATACCTAAATTTGTGAACCAACCTGTTGATTGTACTCAGGTATCGAGATTGTGAAAAGAAACGCACTGCAACTGCTGGTTCAAAGTGGCATTAATCGAGTGATCTACGTCCTGATCATCCAACATATCTTCAGTTGATGTTGCGCGAGACATGCAATAATATCCCTTATGTATAATAAGTATATGCACCAAAGAATGGAGTGTAGCGAGAACTGACTCAGCGTTGAGGGCGTGAACGGACACAAACTGGAAGAATGCCTCGCATATGACTGAAAATAGTACCTTGTCCGCGACAATGACAGACAGCAGCGTCCATCCAGGAATTCCTGCTATTGATAGGACTTCGTTTGCACCATATCGGCCAAGGCCTCTGAATGGCTGACGTCCTGGTGCTGACAGTGCCTCCAGTAAGGTCAACTGTTCAGGCCCTTCTCTGAATATTTGACGCAACCACTCGACAGTGTATAAACACCAGGCTGAATAGTTATAAATTCGATCTGGGAATGTTAAGAGTATGATGTTCAAAAAGGAAAAAAAAACTGAAACTCAGATAATTGTACCCACCCAGGGACATGAGAAGCTTCATAACTTTCCGCTTCCTCTTCAGGAGTTCTCCAATGCATCTAGGAACGGTATCAATCGAAGGCCCTTCATATTTTTTTTTGGCTCACGCGGAAATTATTGTCGAATGAATTCCAACACAATACATGAGATAGAAACTCAATTGCATATCCTATCTTGAAACCTCGATGCTTGGAGGGCTAAAATTAGAAAAATTATAATATGGACTGTATGTTCAAACTTACACCGTTTGGGACCTGTATCACACCATTCCACTGCTTGCGAGTGTAAATTTGAGGCGAAGTATGCAAGAGAGGTTCAAACTGGTAAAGGTAAAGGTGGCTATTTAGTACATCATAAATGGGGGTAATTTAACAAACACGCACTTCAACAAAGACTGTTCCTAAATTCATAATGGTCTTTCTTGCATCGTAAACTAGTCCCATGAGTTTCATGCCAGCTGATTGCATCGCCCCGACCGCTGAATAAGCCCTATCCGAAAGGACTGGAAGAGCGTATCGAGGCCAGAAGTACCGTGAAAAATCGGTTTGTGCTCCGTGCGACTCTCGGGTCCAAGGTGAGAATTTCAGTCTCGAGCACTATTGTGGTGTCTATATCTTCATCATCCGAGTCCGAAACATGGCTGTGTGCAGGTGATATTGACCTGGCTTTGCTCCGTTTCTTCTGTCGGCTAGGATCAGGGTCTCTGCCTCGAAATAGCTCTGGCATATGGCGTGTTATTTTCACTACAAGTCCACTGTGAGATGGGGTGTTCCCAATCTGGTATGGTATGTGGATAGGGAGGTAACATCGATGCCAAGGTACCGGTACTGAAGGTTAAAGTATGAGCATACAATTTATTTTATTCTACTTTTAAAAAAGCAGCTTACATGATGTTGGAGTTGTCTCGATACCATGCTTCAGATCTCGCAAAGCGGATGAGAAGGTATCCCATGATGCATGATTGGGCGATATTTGACGTCGGATTGGAGCATGCAGCCCACTCCATACCTATATATCTATGGGTTGAAGTGGATAAATGATTACGAAAAAAACCCACCGTGTGGATGTATCTGGAATTGTGTCTGCTAAATCCTGTAAATCTTTGGCCCAGTGAGCTAGGTGACCTCTGGCAAGTGCATGCTTGTCAAAGGTTTTTGCATAGGCTAGCAGAGTAGCTTCCCGAGTTGCGGCGGCTCTAGATTCCCTAGCAGATAGATCGCACCACAGACCAATTACATTGAGTCCATTTGGACCGTGCACGATGGTGACTAGGACTATGAAGAACCAGATATATGTTGGAAAGAAATGACCAGCTTCAAATATTTCGGGCATTTGGTTGCTAGGGTTGTCAGTGAATCTCGAGAGCAGGAAAGGGTGAAGAGAGATGCGAGTCAATCGGTCGGTTAGATCAGATACAAAAATAGCTGCTATCGGCATTTCTTGTGCCGGTTCCGTCGGTCTCATGCCACCATCACCTGATGGTCACGTGGTTATCCGCTCGGGCCGAGATATTTCAGGCTCTCAGGCGGCAAATCTTGCCTTCTGCCACCATCGTCTCAATTGTCAGGCAAGTATGACCCATTACTCAAGCTAACCTACTTATCCCACTGAATGTTAGAATGCCTAAGGCAACAAGAAAGCCAAAACCCAAGAAGATGACAGTTCGGGTTTCAGAACCTCCTATTGGCTGACGTTTCGACCTACATGTCGGAGCCCCGAGGAACCCCGATGGAACGGCTATTTTAGTCAAAGTCGACATGTCTGGGCCAGGCTTGCGAGACGGTGATCCTCTCGTTGTGTCTGACTCGGAGCCAGACAGTGAGTCTGATGTTACTCTGTGATTTCTTTTGGCTCAACTTGCAGCCCCCGTAACCACACAAACATGGCAAACCACGCCGAGTACGAGTCACCATTCTTATGCAACAGGTTCCGTTCATCAGCTCAATGCCAATACCCACCCTGCAAACCTTTTGGTTGGAGGCATCACACTTTCTGGTAACAGAGACTGCGAAAGTCACATTTACTGCTGTTCCATTTGCCAGCAGCTCAAGTCGCATCCCGTCTCGTGAGCTAATTTCACTAGATTTTCATGTTTATATTGATATTATATGCAGAACTGTGTGCGGCCACACTTTTTGTTATGTTTGTATTCGTCATGCACTAGACACCAGTTTCAAGTGCCCGATTTGCAGCTCAATGATTCACCATACCCCGCATCGTGTTCACAATTTTGAAAAATCTTTGGCAGCATCTTACATCAGTAAAACTACACATACGTCTTTGGGGTCTTTGATCTTTCCCAGGTGTCTTTGAGTGTCTTTGTCTTTTGCGCCTAGTCTTTAGTCTTTGGAAATGAGTCTTACGAGGTCTTAGTCTTGTCATGTTCATACCATGTCTTTGGTGTCTGTCTTTCTTATTCACCCATCTGCAGCGCTGCCCAAGACGCCAAAGACATAACTTATTCACAAGACGTCCAAGTTCAAAATAATTTAAAATGCTATTTCGTGTGAATGATGATCTGCATACTTGTTAACATAAAATGCCCTAAAGCTATCAAGAGAAGAAGAATATTTGAAGTGACGCGGAAGAAACTCGTCCCCATAGATGCCAATAAGGTGAGCTCCACGTAGAATTGTGTCAATATGAATAATGTCCATAACAGGCTTGCCGCGGTGATCAACATCGGGCTCCACCATCCACATACCAACGTCGGGGCAAGGCTCGGCCCCGATCGCAGAAAACCATGTGACCAAAGCACATGGATAGGTAATGCTGTCGTGCTTGAAGGACATGAAAAGAAGAACACGAGCGGCGAGAAGGCCGCGGAAGCCGGGCAGATCACTATCCTGGTTGACAAAGACACAGTCGTACCGGGGGGGCCCGTTACGCCAGGAACGTACGGCCCGAATGCGCTCGCGGAACATTCCACCAATGCCTGATTGGTTACTCGGTGCGTAGAAGGTAGCGATCGCTGAAGAAAAAACCTTGAGACTGTGTGGACAGTCTGGGCAGTCGTCGATTGGAATACCTGCCAGCGGTACGGCGAGATCTGGATGATCTTGTGAATACAGAAAGCGCCGGATGAGGTCGGGGAGTGCGGGGAGACGAAGCTGATAGGCGAGAAGATGAGGATTGCGAGGGTAATGGCGCACTGGCATATATATTAGTGACTGGTCGGCCATCCGAGACAGATAGCTTACCGGGAGTTTTGGCTAGTGTAACCTCCCCAAGAATATCCCTCGCATCCGTATCACCACCGTCGTCGTCATCATCATCACCCTCCATGGGACATGGCGGAGGCGGCGGGTCGGGAACTGGGACCAACAGATGTGCAGATGGCCCTAACAGCATACCGCGCTCCATGAAATCCACGCGCGCGGCGGCGAGTTTGTCGAGTTGATCATTGATGGTGAGCATCTGGATGAGTGCTTCGTATCGACTAGATCGCCGCCAAGGCTCCTTGACAGCCTTGATGTGCTTGGACTCTGTGATCGACGAACATAACCCGTTAGGAGCGCCAAATTCTTGAATGAGATATCGGTAATGGGTGAGAGAGTGCTGGCGGGGAAGACAAAAGCCGTTGGGACAGACACCACTTTGCTCGAAAATTGTCCGCTCCTGGTGATAGCGAGCAAGTGCGGCATCAATAGCGTCGAGGGTAGCCTCCCCAATCACGTTGCGCCGAACGAGGTAACAGAAATCGAGGAACGCGCTGAAGGCCCGCAGCATCTGGGGGGGTACATGACCTTCAATGGCGGGAAGGTAGACCTGGGATCGTTGTCAGCGGAGTTAAAGACCACGAACAAATAAATAATCACCTTCATGAGCGCCTTTGAATCATCCCCGGTCCACTGCTTAAAGCCTTGACCTTCAGGGAATCGACGGAGGCCTGGAAATGGGGGAACGGCCGCAATTCTGCAGAACAACATGAGCTTGAAATAGTTGAATGGAAATTAAGATGAGTTTACCGTCGGTCAATATCCGCCATGATTTTCTTCGCCTGGGTCTTCCCATGCTCGATCTCCAGGTACTCGCCGACCCAGGCAACTAGGTGATCCTTGAATGTTCCTTTGATAACTTGATGTAGAAGATCGGGTGATAGAAGCTCATGAATGTCTGCACGTGGAAAATCCCAAGTGAAAGGCTAAGGAGTAAATTGATGAGAGCGGTAAGGAAAAGGGATGAGCACACACAAGAACGTCAGGAATGATGCCGTAGTCATCCCAGAGAGCCTTGTGATCGAAGGCCGCGAACAATGTCTCAGTATGCTCCTGAGATCTGCGACCGCTCGGGCCATCAAGATCTTTATTGGACGCCGTACACCTAAATAGTACGAAGCATTATTAAGGACAGTGAAGACACAGAGAGCAATTTAAAACTAACCTGGCGCACCAGCCTTGGACTGTACATGCAAGAAGAACCTGTTCCGGGTAGTCTGCGATGTACGGACCGAGGCCGTATATCACGCGCCGATAATGGCCATCGGCAAACAAGGTGACTTCGGGGACAGTCATTCCGGGCAGGAGGGACTGGAGGATATGGCGAAGCGATCCATGGAATAGATTTCGGCGAAAGGTGCGGAACTCAGGACTGTCCTGATTCTCGCGATCGGCTGTGGAGTGTGATTAATAAACTGGAAGGACTCGAAAGAAATTAATGTACTCTTCGGGATGGCGAGAAAGCCAATGAGCGACACAGCATTACGATGCGCTCGCCGGACGTTGTTGTGGACGAGGCCGTTGGACATATAAAATGGATAATACTCATTTTGGCCAGTGGCGACGGAAACGGTGGTCTTGTCGCTGCCGAAAATGACGGGAACGAAAGTAGAACCATGGGTAGACGGGTCCAGGGCAATTTCGTCCTATTTAAACAGAGCTTCAGTCAACAGGTTGCTCACAAACATGAGGAAAACGCACAGCTTGACGCCATGCCCAATTCCCGGACATGAAATCCTCATATTCGCGAATGTTACCATCTTGAAAGACCTGTTTTGGGGCGAAGTCCATCTCCGACTTGAAGTCCGGGTTGGCGAGCTGATTCTTCAAGACCTGGCGAGGATCACGGAAGTGCACCGTATACGGCTTTGTTTTCCACGGTGTCGTGTCGCCTGCGGGAACCGGTTGGTTGTAGGTGACTTCGAAGGATTCCCATGGTACATGGCCGATTTCCGTTGCGTCGATGGTGTCGTAGAGATCGTCGTGGTCCGCGAACGGAGGGTTTCCAACAGATTCCGGCCTGGCGGCCCAATTCTGCATCAGCTCGTCGATGGCTGACGCCGGCATCTGGACCCGACGATACAGAAGATCAGCGAGGTCGAAGTCAAGCCGATCAGTGTATGGGGTGAAGTCGTCAGCGGGGGATGCGCACGAGAGGGTGGTGGAGTGTTTGGGAGCAAGAAATTCCCGTCGCGATCACAAGGCCTCCCTGTCGTAAAATTGTCAGAACTCACAGAAATAAACTCATGAATTACTCACCATTCAGGATGGGATGATATCGCACTCGGTGGAGCAGCGGCGGGGGCGGAGCATCATTCACAGCATCTCCACCGCCCAAAGTGGAGGAGGCGCGACTCCCGGGCGGTGACATGTGCACGTCCCCGTCTGGATCGACGGATCGCTCTCGGCTGTGGAAGGTGGCGTGCTTCACATTTACATGCTGCGTGATACCTGAGGCATTCTTGAATAATTCTGTGCATCCTGCAATGGGGCAAGGCTTGTCGCGCGGTGTGAATTTCCTGCGCTTCGGCAGCATCGTCGTCTTTAGAGAAAAAGTAGGTAAGTGAGGCAGGCTATCGTCGTCTGAAGTTCTATGTCAGTGCCTTTCCGGATATAGAATAATTCGACAGTCACCTTATTAGATTTTGGCAAGACGACCACAAAAAGTCCGCAATTATCTGTCAAATTTGGCTAGGCAACCGGATGCTTGCCGCAGCCACACGCGTGACCTGCATGGACTTGTCGTTTTTCGTTTTTTCCTCATCTCTTGCCTCATCTTCCACATTCCTCCACCTCCACAATGGAGATGCCCGGCCTGAAAACACGACGCAAAAACAAGGATATCCACCCCGCCATCGACGCTGGTGTTGCTCCACGCTCCCGGCGGACTACATCAGAGGTCGCGACGGCCCGAAGCCTCACCGCCAAAGAAAAGAAAAAGGCAGAGCTCGCGCAGAAGGAGGCTGTCGAAAAGGTTGCTGCACTGGAAGATAAGCAGAGAGAGATTGACATTTCGCGTGCTGAGCACGGAAACCACCCAGTAGACCAGCCGATCCCGCTTCGCACCATGTCGCCTCAGCCCCAAGACAACCTCGATGACGGTGAGGGTCTCCCCCTTACATTCAGACTTGAGATTCATTCCTTCCACAGATCAGAACACTAGAGCGGAGTCCGGCGATGACTCTGGTCAGTTCGTCCCACTCAAGGAATCAAGTGACAAAGAAGACCCCACCAGCGATGAGGAGGAGATCCAAAAGCCTTCAAAGCTGTCCAAACCGAAGCGCACAGATGTCACAGCTTCACGTAGCACCAGAGATGCTTCAGGAACGCCGGCGACATCAGCTAGCAGCGGGCACAAGCGCAAGGCATCCGTCGAGAAGTAAGCTTCCTCCTATACTGTTCGGTTCGACAGAGGCTGACAACGGTGACGAGAACCTCCAAGGATAAGAAGAAGAAGAAGGCTGGCAAGAAAGCTGGCCTTGTTCGGTCGAAAGCCGCCGATCCGAAGCAAGCAGCTTCATCGGGCCGATCCAGCGTCGGTGGTGTCACGGAGGAAGATGAATCGATGGTAAAGTTTGGTGGGCCGGCTATCGACGACGATGTAGATGAGCAGATTGAGCGGGCGCAACCTGCCCAGGGGAAAAAGAGAGGGTTACCGCAGAATGCAAGTCCCTGTTTATGTCCCGACTGCACCGGATCTGCTTACATACACATCCTCGCCCTCATCCAGCCCATCATCAAGATCGCGCCCACAGCACCAAGGCCACTCACCAAGAAGGAGCAGCGTAACAACGCGAAGAAGTGGAGCCTGCCACATCTCCCTCGTAATACCGCTTCCCAATTCACGGAGGAAGTGATTCCCCTGGCGCGCGAATTACTTGGTACTCTCCCACCTTGGGCAGTGTTGACCGTGAAGCAAGTCCAGGAGATTGTCGATAAGGTCTACGGCGCCGGCAAGCACATCGTGCTCTTTGATGGTCCGTGGTTTGGTTTGGTGCGTGTCCATGTCGTGTTTTTGTTACGCACTCTTACCCGATCATCTGCCACAGGTTGCCTATCGAGCCAGCGACTGGCGGTCTGGATTTGGCATCCAGGCGCTGAAAGGCATCCAGGCTTTGATCAACATGTATCAGGGTGCAGACAACTCTGAGTCCGACGAAGAAGCCGCCGGTGAGCGCTCTATGCATGAGCACAGTCGTCGCCAACTTGACAATGTTTCCAGGTCCACTGTCGGACGATCCGCTCGACGCTGCCCCAAAGCCGGCCAAGTTCACGTTCGACACCCCCGAGGGCATCGCTGCATTCGTTGCGTGGGCACTACAAAAACACGCGGAGACGGGCACTATGGCCTTTCATTGGCAGACGTGGGGTAATGGTGTGGATAAGAAGGTAAATGTTAGATCACCCCTCTCCTATGGCATCTGACCACCACTTTCAGGGATTGCTTCAGTCGCACCTCATCATGTACACCTTCGCCCATCATTTGTCGGCTCTCAAGACGATACCTGACCTCCACAAGCATCTGGAGGCTGAGCCAAGCGGAGCCCTTCTCCTGTCGGTACAGGCTGTATGTTGTCCCTCCTCCCACGCGTCCCGTTTTAACATTATTTACATCCAGGTCGAGCGCGCCCTTCAATTTTGGACGACTGGTCAGCAAGTGGTTCCGCCTAAAACTGCTGGCCACTTTTCCGTCGACCACTGGGGCGACATCAAGACTGTTGTCAACAATAAGAAGGTTACTCAACGGCGTGCCACACAGTTCCTGGCAACGGTGTCGAACTGGGATGGGGTGCGATGGAATGATGTCCGCGAGGCCGCGTCGGAATGGGTAGAGATGAAGAAGCGGGCTTCTTCTAGCCGTGCTTCGTCCGAGGCGGAGGGTGCTATGGTGTCCTCGGAGGAAGAAGAGGTTATCATTCTGTCGGATTAACGTATCATTACTACTGTATGCGTAATAATAATGAATGTCCAGTCCCGTTTTTGTCAATTATATGCCTGCTTAAGCATCTTGGCGAGTGTCTTGGTGAATGTCTTGGGCCAAATCACAAGTGTCTTATCCAAGACTTGTGGCATCTTAGGCGTCTTGTCAAAGATCTGGCGTCTTGTCCAAGACAAATGAACCTGTCTAGCGAAAGACGCGCGTCTTTGGGAAAAACACGTCTTTGGCGTCTTTGACGTCTTGCCCAAGACGCCAAAGACGCCAAAGACAAAGTTGTAGTTTTACTGATGTTATCCTACCCAGCCAGATAATACTAAGGTCGACTGGGCAACTGCGTGGAAGGGTCTCAAATTCCCTAAGCAGACTTGAACACCAAGTTCTTGTAGTTATCGGGGTGCAATAGGTACATTGTTCTAATAAAAGTGGTTGAAGAAACAGTTAGTGGGCTCTGCCGCAACACGCGCTACAATTGTTATTTGTCAAATGGCTGATGTTCGATGCGGCCGGTCTGGGTGCATGTTCTGTCGAGAGGAGGGACATTTGGGGCATCGAAAAAGAACCCCAGGGTTTGGAGCGCACGTAGTCTCTCGTAAACAGACGCTACAAAACTTGATGCACGTACCTCGCATAAACAGCACGTGGCAATCGCTTGGAGGCCGATTAGGGTGACACGCCCGGAACTTGCTGCAATAGTTCGCTCTAAACGACGCACATTAGGATACGAAGATGAGAAATCAAGCGCATGAGACGTACCTCCCCACTCCGTTATGGCCAGCGAGTTTGGGTAGATGGGTCATCCAGCGGTCGAGATCCCCGCGAATTCGTCAAGGACAATATCCACCCGGAGAAGGGCCGGCATCCGCAAATCGGTGATGAGGTCGTCGATTACTTGGAACGCGTCTGGGTTGGCACAGCTGAAATCCTCCCTTGAACTCCGATTCAATTCCGTGGTCTGTACAACATATTTTTCTCTGCACACTGCCTAAATATATGTTTTGAACAATTTATTTAATTCACAGTACGCGCAAAGGACCGAACTCCCGAATGTTTGAATCCCGTACAGGCTTTTTGAAATATCCACCATCCACGTCGACCCTCCCACCCTTTCCCACTCAGTACTCGTCTTGCCACAGAATCATATTGATATAGTCTGACCTGACAAGGTGCGCGCGCTCCGGCAGAATGGTCACAGCGCGCACGCGCATCCCCTCGGCGCGACACCGGTCCATCCGCGCTGCTTTCTTCGCGTTCAACGCCGCCCGCGAGCCAAACGTGAAGCGCTCGAGCCGCGCGCCCGCCGTGCCGTCCTGCGTGCGGCAGCGCGAGCGGGCCATCTCAACGACGGCCTTGGTTGCGCGCGCCCACGTGGCTGCCGGGGTCTCCTCCGCCCAGCGATCAGCCAGAGTGAGAGCCTGAAGGCGCGGGAGGACCGGCGGCTCGGCGCCAGCCTGGCGCGTCAGGGCAGCGGCGAGCGGGGTGAGCTCGAGCGCGCAGAAGACAAGCTGCAGGCGACAGAGCAGGGGGTTGTTCTGGAGAAAGGGGAGAAGGCTGTCGCCCGTGCGGCTGGCGAGCACAAACCGTTCGAGCGAGAACGACGAGCGCGTTTGCAGGTCAGTGAGCGTTGCGCACGGCAGGGTCTGTGGATCCTTATACTTTATCGACAATTCCTTCAAGGATGGGAGGATCATTCTGTCGAAAAAATGGGCGGGAGCGCCGTCCCAGCCGCTCACCGCCAGCTCGAAGACGAGTAGAGCGGGTAAAGTCACAGGCTTCTTGGGTTTGGGAGGCAGTGTATTGGCAGTGGGCGCCGCCTGGTTCGTAAATGCGATGACGGGTGCTAATGGCTCGATGATTCGGAGTTCGAGCGAACAGCGCACCAGGCTGGTCGTCATCTCCAAAGCATATATTGCATCGTCACATCGAATTTCGAGATCCTGGAGACTGAGTTCGGTCAGCTGGTCCCAGGGCAAGCCAGCGACGTATGGATCGAATCTCAATTCAATTCTTCGCCACTGCGTGCGAGAGCCCGGGGCATGAACACAACTCAATTTGACGTTGTCCAGCAGGGGGGCACCTTCCAAGGCAGACATGGAGCGGAACCAGGGCCCTTCGTCGTCAGAAATGGACGCATAGATGCTGATAGATTTTAAAGCCTTCAGTGAATTTCTAGGGAGCTTGAATATGGACTCCGTGAGCACTGCAGGAAGCCTAAGTTCAAGATACCGTATCCGATGACGGACAGGCAGAACCAAATCCATGGAGAGGTTCGGAATAGTCGACGCTGTCGTGACCGAGGACGTGATGATAAGTGCGAGCGGAAGCTCGTAGGAGCGCTCAAAGCAGGTTTTTGCGAGACCTTTTATGCCGCCAAACCCCGCTGTACGGCCACCGAGGTGCAGGACGACGCGACACCACAACGACGGCGTGTGAAGCGACACTGCTCGCCATAGACCGCACACTTGGGACAGGACGAAGTGGAAATGCATTGGAATGTGCATAGCTGACGCATCCTGGTCGTCCGCCGTAGCCTGGATAAACATCTCTGCCAGCAATTCTGCCGGAAGGCAGAAGATCAGGCTAGGTGGTTGTTGTCTCGGGCGCTTTACAGTGAGCGCACGATCTGAGAGGAGACTTTTGATAGTCACAAGGGACTTTGGGGCTACATAGCCGGGTACATCCATTCGCGTGGGAGGGCCACAAAAATCCGGATTTGAAAGAAGGGGTATGTCCATCCTGGATAAGGAATAAGATTCCAAGTGGCTCCGTTTCAGTCAGAGGATTTAGAACTTACGTATACTGTCTCCTAACCTGCAACGTAGCTCGTGTGTGCGTTGAAGTAACGGGAGAAGTGTGTGCCGTGACCGCGTCACTGTAACATCACCGTGACGGGGCGACGGCCCGGGGTTTTCCTTCCTTAAGTTGCCACATCGCAGAAAGCCACTGGTCAGAAGTTTTCGGGCCGACTGTAAGCCAGCGTATATCTCTTTTTATAAGAATAATGACACCCATCCTATAGCACTCGCTACTTACACCAACTTTGATGGCCACAGCTGCGTTTGCCTCGGCGGATGCATCAGCATCCCTTCAGTCAGAAGCTTCCTTCAACGATGAGCCCGTAATTCAACCTAACCCAAATTCCAAGTCACGTCCCTGATACCAATGATCCAGTCTTTGAGTCTGACATATTTTTCATTTCGAGGTCATATCGAAGGGACAAACCAAATTGGCGCAATTGGATACACAAATCATCCTCCTCGTGCCAGCCATGGAACAAGCTTTTCAGGAATGGTCCAATTTGGATATCCTGATCCAAAAACATGAAACGAGCCTCTCTGCTCTTCGCCACTCAAGTGATATCATCGAGCCCGACACCAGCCCGCCCTCGAGTCTGACATCTCTTGCACATGTATCTTCGAAGTTTCATCGAGGTATGAGGCCCAACTTACCCGTTTGGATGCGAAGCTTGGTCACATCATGGCTTCCCTTGAAAAGACTTCTCTTGAACGGTGTAGGTTGGTCGTACAGATACGGAAGCACCAGGGGACACGCTCCCCGCTTCGCCGGCTACCGACAGAGCTTCTGTCTCTGATATTCGCATTCACGAATATTCCAGCCCCCGCTCTGTTCGAGTTCAGGTCACCACCATGGAATCTGGGCCAGGTCTGCATTCGCTGGCGCGCAATTGTGTTGGCGCAGCCCGCCCTGTGGTGCTCCATCTACTTCGATTCGCGGGACCGGTACCAAACGAAGTTCCGGCTTGAAACCCAACTCCAGCGTGCGGGGCGGTTACCGCTCGATATCACGTTTCTCATGCATAAACAGGACGCTTCGAACACAGCCAAAAGAATAGACATGCTTGGTATTATCGCCAGGCATTGTGCTCGGTGGCAACAATTCGCACTGAAGTGCCCGGCTAGAGTATACCCTGTTCTCTCTTGCATCCGACATTCACTGCCGCTTTTGCGAGAGCTGCGCATCCAAATTTCCGCCGCCTCGGAAGTCCAGGATGTGGCGGCATCGCTAGAGGCCTCGGCTGATATATTCCAGGTTTCGCCCAATTTACAGGCAGCATACATTGACGTGCCCGCGACAATGTCCATCTTGCTCCCCACTTCCCAACTACTACGCTATCGAGGAACCTGGAACGGTTTTCTCGAAGCCGTTCCGTCCGGCTCTAATCACTGCGTTCCGGCCCCTCGTAGACAGAGGGTCTGTGTACCCCCGTAGACAAAGGGTAGACGGACCCCTTCGTCTACCTATGTCTACATCATGTAGACACAGCTGGTCTACATATGTCTACGTCGGTTTACGTACGTAGACCGACATAGACTGATATAGGCGTACGTAGACCAATGTAGACAGGTGTGGGAAAATGCGGAGCCACTAAATTTGGCGCTTACCAATAAAACAGTGGGATGCACAAAGGATGGCCATGAGCTGACCTATCCAGTAGAACAGCAACATGGAGGCCACATCTGCATTATGAAGTTGAGCGAGGTATGTCTACGTGCGTGTACAGCGTTAGACATACGTAGCCGACGGGTAGAAGGACCCTGATAATAGGGCGAAATGCCTGATCCCAATCCCGACAAATTGGGCAATTTTTTGGGTTTAGCCTGTGTCAAATCCCGACATTTTGGCCCAAAATTGCGCGCAGGCCAGTTCCAGATCCCGACAAAATCCCCCGAGCGGAGGAAAATTTTCGCGAATTGGCGGTGTGGGAAGAAAATTTTGACGACTTTGAAGGATGTTGACGGATTTTTGGCCTATTTTAGGCGCTAGGCCTGTGCAAATCCCGACAAAATCACCTCGAATCGGTGATTTCCAGTCCCGACAAACTGACCTCCATGGGGAACAGGCCTTTGGCGGAACTATCAGGGGTCCTCGGGTAGACGGGCCATGTCTACGTGACGTGGACGGACGTAGGATAAGCGCGTCCGTCTACGTCATAGCGTACACATAGGTAGCCGGACGTAGCCGAAGATCGCCGCATGTAGCCGCATGTAGGATAAGGTAGACGAAGGTGCGTCTACGGGGGGTGGGAACGCAGTGAATCTCGTGGAGTGTGCCCTGGCAATCAGTACTACCGGTGAACTGGCAGCATCGGAGCAGATAATCTCCTTGCCTAACCTCCTACGCCTCTCCCTATCGGACACGGATGCCCTGAACTATCTCCATGTCCCCGCACTCCAGACGCTGTACTGGGAACCCCAGGACGAGGACGACCACATCTCCTCCCTCCTCCCTTTTTTCGAGCGTGTGCCCTGCAAACAGCAGAAACTCGTGATATCCCAGACGCACGGCATCTTCGACGGGGACTTTGCGGAATTATTCGGCGTGCTGCCGACGATCACGCACCTGGGCATAAACGCCATAGACTCGGAGTCGGTCGACGACTTGCTCTCTGTGCTCCTCGACGCCGACGTGCTCCCCAAACTAGCCTCCGTCGCGCTCTCCCTCCCACCCAAAGAGTGCGACATCGACCACAGCTTGTTTGCGGATGTGCTGGAGTACCGGTGGAGCAGCGGCCACCTGCGCACTGTCGAGATGTGGGCCAGTGAGAACTTTCCATCCGAGACCCTCGCGCGGATCGATTTGAATGTTCAAATTGGTACTGTAGCTAACTAACGAGGCTATAACTAATACACGGACAGTACTACAAGATGATCATCTACCCCAGAAATACATCGTCGACCCCACACTCCTCCCCGGGAAGAGCACCTCGACCAGCGGCACCACCCGCAGGCTCCACCGCCACATCCGGGAACAGGCGCTTCAGCTCATTCCATCCCGCGTATCCCATCATCAGCCGCATGAGCGCACCACGCGGGAGCGAGACGTTCGGCTCTAGCAGCACAGTAAGCACATGCGACGGCGACGATAGATCCCAGGTACGCACTGGTCTCTTTATCCACGACGGCGGGCGCGACGGAGACAGCCCCGTCCGCGATGCGCAGCACGGCGTGCTCGCCAGACGCGGCGATGTGGAGCGTCACGGCATAGTCTGCACCGAGGACATGGGTCGCGCGCGCGAGGCGCGTGTTGAGCGCACCCGTGAGGGCCGTAAGCAAGTCGGGGAGGGAGGGGATAGCAACCCGCCTGCACCGCTGTCAATTAGGGCGCGGCGCATAGTGGGTGGGAGGCATAGCATAGCATGTACCGGGCACTCGTGGACTCGGGCGCCGGCACGGCGAGCTCGTGGGCAAGGAGCCAGCGGTGCAGCGGGTGCGCGTCGGAGATCACCCACCTGAGCGTCGCGAGCCTGGGTAACTGGGTTAGCAAGCGGGCTTTGGGGCAGGATCGTACGGACTTGACCCGTCCGCGGTGGCCTCCTTAAAAAAACTTGTGGGTGATATTTGGTCCCCCTTGACTGAGGATGGCAAGATTACAGTATTCTGGTCCATCTCCACCGGTAAAACTTCCGTGCGGCCCCCCCGCGCGCCATCTCCTCGTCCATCCCCCACTCCCCCCGCGTAAGGAGAGGCAGGGCCCGCGGGCGGCACCTCCCACAGCGCCTCCTGCAGGAGGTACCAGAACCCGAGCGGTGCGCCTGCGTCGCCGGCGTCCCAGCCTTGCTCCTCGTCCTCGTCGTCGGCGCACCAGGTGCCGTCTGCAGGCGGTCAGCGGCGGTCAGTGCGAGCATGACGCGCAGGAAGGTGTGCGCGAGGTGCGCGCCGGTGTGAGGCTGCGGTCCTCCGTACCTGCCGTTGGAAGAGGCAGTGGGCGCGGGAGGGGGAAAGACGGCGGACGGATCGAAGAGGTTCGCCGCGACCCACTCGACCGCGTACTCGCCGAGCGCGACGAGGGGCTTCACGTGCGGCGCGAGCCCGGCGGCGCGTGGGCGCTCGGGACGTCGAAGGTGGGGGTCGCGGTTGAGTCCCACGCCGCCAATGAAGGAGTAGCAGACGATGCAAATGGAAAGGCCCCCACGACCCAGCCGAGCAGCGGCTCGACGAGCACAGCGTCAGCGCTCCATGCGGAGGGCGGGCGCCCGAGGAGGTCTTGCAACACGGAGGATGTAGCGGCGGGGGTGTCGGGGGTGTGTAGCCTGGGGGCGAGGGAGTGATATTACTTGAGCCAGGGAATCCACCGGTCGAGGGACCTGAGGAGGGGAGGCGTCAATTCATCACCATGAACCGAGCTCCAGAGTCGATTAACGAATCGAGCGTGTATCGACCTCGAATCGTTGATATCAGAAGCCTCAAGCAAGTGATGCAGCAAGGGCCCTGCAAATTGCAGCGAGGAAAATGCGGGATGAAGGGGTTCCATATGAGAGATGGGTACCTTTTATTCACATTGGAGTTTGAATTTCAGTAGTTGACAAATCCCTGAGTTTTCCGTTATTTCTATGTTTTCCGAGACTTAGTAGTACCCTGTGATTACATTGCAGACGAATATCCAAAGCTCGAGCCCTCTAACCCCCACGCGACCAGCGTGAACTGATGTGCCGCCTCCTTCGTCCTTTTTATCGATCTCGACCTATCAGCAACCAAATGAGTACGCAAAGATCGGCCCCCAAAAGCACCACGCACCCAACAACCGACTTGATGAACCGGTCCTTCACCTCCGGCCCCGCCTTCGACGGCACGAAATCGTCCTACACCCCACCCACCCCCGTCAGCCACGGCAAAGCACACGCGAAGAAACCCGCTACGCACAGCATACAGAATCTCGGGGATCCACACACGGCACTCGTTCGGGAAGCGCGTGAGCAGCGCGCTGAGCAGCTCGATCAGGTTCGGCCCCGTCGTGCGCGGCGCGACGCCCGCGAACCCGCACAGCACCGCGCGCATGATCGCGCGCCCGTGCAGCTGCACGAGGTGCTGCCGCTGCGCCGCGAGCTCGTCGTACAGCGACGTGCGGTGGATCAGGCAGCCCTGCGCTCCAAGGTCAGCGTAGCCGTGAAACGGCGCGCGAGGGGGGGACGTACGAGGAATGTGCACGCGGCGACGAGCGAGTAGCGCTCCTGCAGCGCGAGCGCGCTGACGGTGCACTGCATCAGCGCATCCAGCGTACTGTCCGGGAGCGTGTAGAACGCGCTCGTGAAGTCCTGGGCGACGCGGTCCATGCACGAAAAGAACTCCTGCACGATGTCCGGGTTCTGCGGACCCATCAGCCCCAGCCCCACCCACAAACAGACGAAGAAACGCACCTCGGTCATGCCCCCAGGCGCGCCGAGCACCGCGAGCGTTGCGTGCACGATCTCCGCGAGCGCCGCGCGCACGGCGGCCTCTGCGTCGGGTGTCGGGCTCGTCTTGAGCGTGAGCAGGAACGACGGCGGGTTCAGCTGCGCGACGAGGGTCGTCGCGAGCGTCAGCCACACCGCCGTCAGCCGCCGCCGCGCCGCGCGGCACACGAGCGCAAGCAGCGGCGCCGCGGGCAGTGTCAGGATCGTCGTGTCCGCCGACAGGCTCGTGATCGCCTTGAACAGCTCGCTGAGCGCCTGCATCACCATAATCGTCATCAGCATCAGGGAAGAGGAAGAAGGACGCACCTGCCCGACCTCCGCGTCCTCGGACCACAGATCCGCGATGCGCTGAATCGCCTCGAACAGCGCCTCGCGCAGCGCGACCGTGCGCGGGTGCGCACGCGCCTCACGCACGAGCTCCGCCTCCGAGCCGTCCGCCCCGTCGTCGAGCGACAACAGCGGGTCCGTCGTGCGCGTGAGGCCTCTCGCGATGCCCGCGAGGATCTCGAGCTGCAATATGCACGCCACGCGCGCGTCTTCCGGGAGCTGCGCGTGCGTCCGATCAGCACAGTAAGGGTAGAGACAGACGGGAGACGCACCGTTCCCGCCGACGCCAGCGCCGCCGCGAGCCGGTGCAGAATTGGGTTCACCATCGCCTCGATCGGCGCGACCTCCTCCGCGGGCGGCAGCGCCTGAATCACGCTCGCGATCGACTGCAGCACCTTGCCTTTCTCCGAGTCCTGTGCGCGCGCGTCAGAGACACAGCAAACACGCAAGACGAAGCGACGCACCGGCACCCGATCCAGCCCCGCATGCACCTCCGCAAACGCGTCCACGCGTCCCGCCAGCGCGCGCCGGTTCGCGTCGCACAGGCTGCGCAGCGCGAGCGCCGCCTGCAGACACAATGCGCCGTCCGCGTCCGCAAGCGCGCCGACCGCGTACCCCAGCGCGGGCAGCACCGCGTCCGCGGGCTGCGTCGCAAGCCACGACGCGTACGTGCCTGGGTGTATGCCGTATTAACATTGGAGTAAGATAGACGGGCAGGGGGAGAGACGCACCGACGACACCGAGCGCCGTGCGCCGCACGCGCTGAACGCCCGGGCTCGCGCCCGCGGATGCGTCGGGCAGCCGTGCGAGAAGCGCGGGCTCGAAGAGGCGCGTGAGGTGCGGCGAGGACGCGGCGTGCTGGAGGTCGAGCGCCTCGTGGATGGAGAGGATGCAGTGTAGGGTGGCTTCGATTTCCTGGGGAGGGGGCGTCAGTAAGGGCAAGGGAGGCGAGAGAAGGCAAGGGAGGGGAGGAGGGAGGGGGAGGCAAGCCTGGGGGGTGGGGGAGGCAAGGGAGGGGAGGCGGAGCGGCGGAAGGAAGGCAGCAGACTAGGGAGACGAGTGAGGGAGGGAGGGGGAGAGGAGGGGGTGTCTAGAAAGGGGAAGGGAAAGTATAGTATGGGAGTAGGAAGAAAGGCGGGAATGGGAGGAGGCGAGGGGTGAAGATCATGGAAGCGATGGTCATTCGCAGTAATGGTGGACATGGGCGGAGGGAAACGGGATCTCGTCGCCCAAGCCCGAGCACGATGAAATAGAAACAGGACGAGACACAAGGGAAGCAAACGGAAACGCACCTCCCACCCACCCCCACCCACCCCAGCCGTGAGGCGCTGCTCGACGTCGCCGACGTAGAACGCGAGGAGGTCGTCCCGGAGGATGTAGTATCTGCGGGGCGTCAGTGTCGATCGACTTGGGGAGCAGAGGGTGGGGTGGGAGCAGAAGAGCGGGCAGGGACGGGGCGAGCAAGGAGAGAAGCAAAGTGGAGGGTGAACGGAGGAGACGCAAGGAGGGAAGCAAAGCAGATTGGAGAGTCAATGGACAGGTGGGAGAAAGACGCGACTGAGGGGAGGGAGGGAGGGGCAGACGGAACGGGGAGGGAGAGTCCGCAGAGAATGCACAGGGAGTGCGCCGGGAGTGTGCTGGAACGAAGTTGTAGGTGTGGGAGAGAACGGGCGGGAAGTGCGATGGTATGAGCAGGAGTGGCACGAAGTGGGCGGGTGCGAGGGGAAGGCAGCCTTAGGAAAGGGCGGGAGATTCGGGTGCGGGCAGGGAGAGCGAACGACGCAGAAAATGGAACGAAGAATGATGCGGAAAGAATAAAGAATGGAGCGAAAGAAAAGTACGCACGCATTGACCAATGTATCCCCCACGTCGCGCCGGTACCTGGCGAGGAAAAGGCGTGTTAGCATGCGTATCTTCGAGCAAGAGAGGAAGAGTAACAGAGAGGAGCTGGTGATGGGAGAGAGGGCGAGACATCGGAAGATGATGAGGGACGACGAGCGGGGAACGAGGAACGGGAAACAGGAGATGGACGAGTGCGGAGATGTCATGGACGAGCTCGATATCGACGGAGGGACGAGAGAAGAGGGACAAGGGACGGGCGGAACGAGATCGATCGCGCCGGATGGGATACGACGACAAAAGACGACAGATAGAGGGAGATAAAAACAGAGGAAACACGCACACAACGAACCGCTCCAGCCGATCTGCGCAACAAAAGGGGGTGGTCAGCGTGCGGCTCGCACTCACATCATGTCCGCACCTTTACTCCACCCCGCCCCCGCCGGCGGAAACACCACCTTCCCCCTCAACACCCTCACCAGCGCAACATACGCCGCCTGCGCCGCCTTCGTGCGCGCCCGACCCGCCGGCGTCTCCAGTGCCGCTGCCACCTCCTCGTCCACGTCGTCTATCACCTCGTGCGGCTGGGACTGGGAGTAAAACCCGCTCTCCACCCGTGTAAGGCCCCCAGGCTCGTTCGGCGTGAACGGCGTCCCGTGCTGCCCCCCGCGCACCAGCTCCTCGTCCATCCCCCGCTCTCCCCCGCGTAAGGGGAGGCAGGGCCCGCGGGCGGCACCTCCCACAGCGCCTCCTGCAGGAGGTACCAGAACCCGAGCGGCGCGCCCGTGTCGCTGGCGTCCCAGCCTTGCTCCTCGTCGTCTTCGTCGTCGTCACCCCAGCTGCCCTCTACAGGCGCGCCCCCCGGGTCGGCGGCGGTCAGCGCGAGCATGACGCGCAAGAAGGTGTGCGCAAGGTGCGCGCGGGTGTGCTGCGGTCCTCCATACCCGCCGTTGGAAGAGGTGGTGAGCGCGGGAGGGGGAAAGACGACGGACGGATCGACGAGGTGCGCCGCGACCCACTCGACCGCGTGCTCGCCGAGCGCGACGAGGAGCTTCACGTGGGGCGCGAGCGCGGCTGCGTCTGCTCGTCCGTGGGCGCTCGGGACGTCGAAGCTCGGGGTCGCCGCAGAGTCCCACGCCGCCGAAGGAGTAGCAGACGATGCAAACGGAAAGGCCCCCGCGACCCAGCCGAGCAGCGGCTCGACGAGCACGGCGTCGGCGCTCCATGCGGAAGGCGGGCGCCCGAGGAGATCCTGCAACACGGAGGATGCGGCGGCGGGGGTGTCGGGGGTGTAGCCTGGGGGCGAGGGAGTGATATTACTTGAGCCAGGGAATCCACCGGTCGAGGAACCTGAGGAGGGGGAGACGGACAAGGGCATAAGCAGCGATATCAGTGCCGGCACGAGTGCGGCGAGGTCCGCGGGTGGGAGGGCGCCGGACGGGAGCCACGCGGCGAGGCAGCGCAGCGCGGCGGGGGATGCGGGCGTGTGCGCGATGGACGCAAGCACGGCGGGGCCGGCGGCGCGCAGGGTGGCGGTGAGGGGTGCTCTGCCGTCGTTGTCAGAATAGGATAGATAGAGATAGAATAGGGCAAATCAGAGTGAGCGATTCACGGTTGATATTCAAGCCGATTCTGCAACGACTCTGGTGCGATTCAAGAATCGTCGATTCATCACCATGAACCGAGCCCCAGAATCGATTGACGAATCGAGCGTGAATCGACCTCGAATCGCTCACTCTGACTTGCCCGATAAAAAGAGCGCGCACCGGGAGACGGGCAACAAACTCGCGGCGGCGACGTCCTCCGCGGCGACGGCGAGGAACTCGTGCGCGTGCTCCGGCTCTTGGATCGCGCCGGCCGTGTCGACGAGCCACGCGTCCCACCGCACGTCCTCCTGCTCTTCTCCATCCCCATCACCTTCCCGTCCCCCCGCAGCGAGCCGTATAGCCAGCGCTGCCACCGCAGCATACAGCTTCCTCCGCACTACCCTAGGCCGGTCGCCCACGCCCACCGCCGCGAGGAGAACCCCGCGCAGCGCACTACGCACACCGACCGGCAGCTGGCGCAGGTCGCCCGCGGCGGCCTTGAGCGCGGCTGTGTGCGCGCCGAAGAACTGCACGTTCGCGTCCGCGTGCCCGAGGAGCGGCGCGACGAGGCCCCATGCGGCGGGGGTGCGCTGCATCGCGACGAGTGCAGCCTGCAGTGCTTGCAGGCCGGCAAGGTCGGCCGTCGGCGCGTACGCGGATTGGATGAGCTGTGTGGATTGAGCCGCGGGAGGGTGGAGTGGAGAAGAGGGCCTACGTGGATTGCGTGGTCGACGTCGGCAGCGGCGAGCGAGGGCAGCGTACTCATCGTGCAAGGCAGTGAGGAAGACAAAGTGGCACTGCCACCGGCGTCTATTTATTTATTTATTTATTTTTGGGAGTATTTGGGATCATGAAACTCAGTCTGCAGAAGCATTCCAAGCTCATCCGCTTGTGTTGCTGGTTATTAGCCAGTTGTTGCCAGGGAGAATTGCTCAGGAGGAAATGCTGTTATGCACATGTTCAAACCAGTGTGGGACTCCGGCCCGAAAAAATTATCCTATCATGTCTATCACTCATGGGCCGCATACCCACTAAAACCCCCTCATGTGTCCAATCATCAGGCAACAAGTCCTCGCCCACAAGTAGACCACTCCATGTGTTCAAGACCAGTTGTTTTTCCAAAGCGAGTGGTCCAAATTTAATTTTATCGGTCAAGAGGCGGTCTGGTTGTAAGGCCTGATTGACAGCTCTCAACCGTTGGTTATAAATTTCCGTCGTAGTACACATCCTATCTGGAGTTTTAATCACTCGGTTTGTACGAAGGTTCCATATTAGATGCCATGTGACGGACACAAGTATAGCGAATAGCCTTCCCTTTTCTGGGAGAATAGCACCTTTGTGTGGCTTAAATTTTACAAGGTTGCATCCTAAAATCAAACCCCAGTTCGTCATTGGCCAGCAGGTATATTTCATTGACCAGAGTTGTTGTGTCAGGTTCCATATTAATTTTTGACGTTGTGCATCACATTCCAAAGCAATATGTTTGAGTGTTTTGGGATAGGGTCCTGTTTTCTATTCCCCAGGCAATTGAAAACAGTTTTCAATTCTCGGTTTGTAAACAGGGTGTTTACAAACAGGAGCTGCAAAAACTACCTAAAACACGAGCGCATCCACCTTGCCATCCCATGTCATGTTCCTGGTCGCTTTTTCTCCTTGATCAGAGACCCCCACCGCTCGGTCTGGCCAGTCTGAAAGACTTCGGATGGCATCCGCACCAGGGACAGGCTTGTCGGAAAGCAAGTCACAAAAGAAAGGTAGGTAGGTAGGTAGGTAGGATTACATGCGCTTAGGAACACCGGTTTCCAGGAAGTATCCCGGTGTACATGCACTAATTACACCATTGTCCCTGGGCCTCTCTGTATCCCTATAGCCGAGCTCACAGTCACAGCCTTCAGTCGAAACATCTAACTCACCGCGGTAGAACTAAAAGAACACAAAAAAGCAAAACAAATCAGCACATCAACAGGGGTAGCCACAGATCAAGAACGGCACAAACCAGGAGCCAAAGAACGGTTCAAGGAACACAAATCTCTCCCCGAAAATATGCAAACACCGATCTCAGAGAAATCCTGAAGAGTTTATCGGTGCACATTGTTGAGAGAGAAGAGAATTGGTGTCCTTTGAAGATTCCAAGAAGTCTGCATGTTAGCTAGAACTTGTCTGACAAGGAGTTGTTTTCCCGACCAATCTGATTATTGCACCATCCTCCGTTTGGTTGACAACTCGAGTTGTGTCCATATTATAACGGGTTGGGGCAACAGAATAGCCATCTCAAATAGCCTTGATTATGCAGATCTTGGCGGATCGAACTGTTGGGAACCTGATCCCAAGATAATTTGAGCTTTGAGCACCAAAGAAACATATCAGGTGTCTTGAGACCAGGTGGAAACAACTGACCACGGCGGCATGATCCCAGTTTATGTGCATGGCACAATCATGCATAAGGTACAGCAGAGTATGGGTGCATTGCAGTATGAACTGGCTGGAAGTTGGGTGAGCTGGTGTGAAGTGCACATCACTGCTGCATCCGGGAAGAAGATCTTGCCCCTGGAATAAGTGAGTGAGTGCCTTGTTGTTCGTGTTGTGAATTCCGGATCCCGGCGTGGTCATCATGACAGTAGTGTTCCCAGAAAAAGATCAGCTTCACGGCAGCTGGCATGAAGCAAATGAGGCAGGGTGTACTGTACTATTTCGACCGTTTGTTCAGGTGACGGTGACACTCAACTTTTTTTGATGTGCTCAAAAAACGCCATAATTCAAAGGAAAATTTATCGGTCACCTCGGTCGACGAAAATCTAAAAATAGTGAACAAACGGTCGAAATAGTACAGTACGACGGAAAGTGACAATGATTTTTGAGATGGAAGTGGCGGTGCATTGCTGACTAATGAAGATAGCGAAAAGGATGAAATAGTATTTGAAATAGTCGCGGGGAGAGAGCTGGCGCATGCCTCCCCCGCTATCACCTTTCCTAAAAAGGCATATCTCGTCAGCACGTGTGTCGACCAGCGTGTCATAATAATGTTTGTGCAAATACGGACATGGTTGCTATGCTCTACTGGTTAAGTGATGACGGATCAGATTGCATAAGTGTCATCTGTTCCTTGGGTTCGAACCCAGTAGGGTTTTGTTTTTACTTTTTCTTTTGTACTATCCTGTATTCCGTTTCCCCCCTTTCCATTTAGCTTATGTGTAAGATGTTATTCTATTTTACCTCCATTTTCTCCTCTCCCACCACAGAAATCAGCTGGCACCAATATATATCTGAGGGTTTTATAGTAGCATCAATGTTGCTTTGCTCTACTAGCTTGCATAAATAAGACTACTGAGCAGAAAATGACAACAAATTGGGCTTGAAATTAATGCAGCAGATGTGTAAATTGTCTCTGCAAAGGACTTAATTTAGAACACGCCCATTGTCACCCTGACCTTTCTTAAGGCTCTTTGTAACTTAAATTACAAAGGAAATGATTGAAATGGATCTTTAATACACATTCCCTTTTTTTTCAGGAAATTAAACTAAGAAAATGTGTTGAATAAGCAATAAAGTTGAATAGGGGACTTCCAGTGACAGCGAGCGTTATCTTATCTTATTTGTAAGCACTTTCCTTTTTGGGAAGGCGATAGTGGGGGAGGGCAAGGGGGGTTCGGGGAGAGCAGATGGATCCCAATGCGCAGGACACGTAGCAGAACAAAAGCTGGTTTACATTACAGCAGCCTGTTGGTACAGCAGGATGGGAGGTAAAATGAGGAACACAACTCAAAACTGAGCTGGATGCGTGACCACCAAGGCGGATGTAGGTTGTGGCTTTCTGCCATTTTTCCGACAACACATGCATCTCTATGGGAAGTGGTCTGTATAGACAGCTCCCAGGACTATGCCAGCACATTTGGCAAGGCATAGTGGCTGGGAGGGCTAATGGCCAACTTCGGCATTTGAGATGATGGTGGTGCAGGTGATTAGGAGAACCAAGTGTGATATCCATGCTGTCTCGGTGCGAGTTAATCACCATTGCCACTAATGGCATGCTGACGCGGTCGTCCGTCTCTATTGGTGAGGTGTTATTGATGCCGTCGTCCGTCTCTATCAGATTGACCGCCTCGAGGCCTGCCTTACAGGCAGCTGTGAGTGTTGGTGTGGGTACCACGGATACCTCATTCGAATCCGTGGGTGCGGGCCGGTCTACCTCGACGTCAGACTCGTTGAAAATCTTTTTCATACTGCACCAATTCAACGACAGCGGTTTGGACTTCTGCTTCTCCTATAATAAATTGTGTCAGTGAGTTTAATGTCTTCGATTACATTGTATGGAGCCACATATGGATTTTTTGGTTTGTACCATCTTTGCTTCTCGTTCATTGTGCTGATATATCTGGGTCATCTTAACAATGGTGGAAGCATCCTGGTTTGAGCGGTCACTCGTGTCATTCTGTGTGAATCGCGAAACAGAGCGCTCTTCTGGCATCGAGTTTGGAAGGATCAAATAAAACTTGAGAGCATCAAACTGAATTCCGACGAAGACTAGTCAGTATATGTCCCCACACAGTAAGTCAATGTAGTTACGGCGAGAACTGATGCCTCCAGAAGCTGAGACATTGCCTTCCAGTATTTAATTGGTCACATCCACGTGTCGGAGCGTGCACTGAACGGTGGGTACTGGTGGGTGTAAGCCTCAAGTTGAGGCTTGTAAGCTGCCAATATGTTGTCTGCAGACACATGGTGAAGGAATTCCAGAGCCTTTCGCTTCGCTTTCACCTCTGCTGCAAGAACTTTATAAAGAAATAACCCCACTCATGTGTATGTAGGCATAGACTGACACAGATCTGTGTCGGTAAGTCCAGAAGACGTTGGCCTAAATGACGGAGTTGTAAGCAATTGGTTGGCTGTCATTTTGAAGAGGAGGGGGCTCTTCACATGTTCTAGCAAGAGACTCAAAATCAAACATCGAACACGATGGGTAGACTTGCCAGGATCCAGATAGAATCCGGCAAGATATATGTTGCTGCTCGGGCCATCTATCATCTCCACATATCGTCGATTCACAATCAAACAGACATCATCCTGGAGAGATTGAGGGAATGATAGCAGTCCTCGGCAAAAAGATCACGTAGAACCGCCGTTATAGCGACATAAAACTTCCATACATCCCCGACTGTCACATCCAAGCCCTCAAGGCACTTGATAACCCGAGCGATCAGCTCCAGGATTGCAATGAGTTGCTGGAGTTCCAACTCAAACTTTTGGTATGTTCGCAGATGTTTGAACCATGCCAGCTATGCTTTATCCTATCAGGTGCTGCAATTAACAGTAGAATCATCGACTCGAGTCTGGCATACTTTATCTGCACCATCAGTATTGATTACACCGCTCGTAATGAGTTCGGTAATCGCAGGAAGGCGGTGATGCACGGAGTGTCCAGCGCAATACAGGGTACCGAAGCGCGTCTTCCCAATCTTCACAAGTCCCTTGTTGATCTTGAGAATGACTCGGAGCGCTTTCAAGTGAGTTGCGGAATACATAGAGTGAGAAAAATAGGTGATTGTCTCTCGCATCTTCAAAATAACCTGAAAAAGATCAGTGCATCCTCAGAAGTATGATGTAATGACCTCACTTCAACGAAGTAAACAAGCCCACAAATGTCCTTCACTGTATTCGACAGATGATGACATGGATCTGGGACAATTAGGAGCATGAGGACTTCCTCTGCCACCAGTTTCCGTGCAAGTTTTGTATTGCCAGTGCTGTCAGAGCCGACCGCGGTGAAATGGTCTACACCTATCATTTTCATGACCTAATTTTATACAAGTGAGAAAAGCGATGCTCCGAACATCTCGTTGAGCTTACCTCCAATAGAAGTGCCACTAAATGTTTACCGGTGTGAGAGACTCCTGAGGCTTCATTGCCTTTGATCAGGTACGGCTCGCGGTCCACTGTTGTGACGTGGATGGTGTAAATAGACTGCCCACCCTTGGTAGACCCGCCATCGTATATGATCGTCAAATTGTAGCATTTCTTCAGCTTCTCGAGGGCAGCTACAGTGACCCTAGTGGCCTCAGCTGGGATGTAATTCGTTGAAAAGGTTGTCCCAACAACAATACCATTCCCCGCTTCGAGATGGTTGACTAGAGCAAGGAATGCATGGTTGTCGACAAGGGAGGGGGGAGCACCATCGCACAGGAGATTTACAACAAGATGATTTGTCTTGTGTGTACGCGTCTTGTGAGCAGCGGTTTTATTATCACCACCAGCGCGACGGAAGCCTACGAAACATACAGGCCGTGTGTCTGAGGTTTCTGCCCCATCAAGCTTCGAGCCGAGTGATGCTTTTGCACTGTCCAACAGTGCCAGATTCCTCAGGTCGGCAAGGAGATACTGATGCTGTGATTGTGTATGTAACGATTTAAACACCGGTACTTTGGCCCAAACGAATTGAAAACATGTTTATAAACCGGTGTTTACACACATGTTTGTAAACCGGACTTAAAAACAGAACCTATTTTGGGAACTTCACAAACATGGCATCTCCCTCTTATCTCTAACATATCGATGTGGGACCAGAAATCACCCACTCTAATGTGTTATGTATACACTTCCAAAAGAATTCTCGTGATAGACGTTACAATGTGATCGACCGAATTAACCTCCAGATCATTTCATCAGAAGGTGTATACTTAGAAATTCCTTCTACTGAGCATCGGATTCGATCCAGAGTTATAAACATAGATTTTCGGTGAGGTTTTGGGCATAGCATGCGTATAACTTTAGGGAAAAATCTCTGGGAGCCTTGTGATAAAAGCACTCCCAGGCACTCTAACATAAAGTCAATTTCTGAGTCAATTTGAACAGCATGGATGTGTTCATTTGTTAAGCCGTTTGCGTGGTTATCGGAGACTTTCTTGAACTGAATTTGAGCTACTTGCTCATTCAGCATTGCAAACACAGATCTCAGAAGTTGGAATTTTGGGTCTAATATGTCATTCTCAAATTTCTCTCTTTCTTTAACTAGTGCTCGTGACAAGAATTCTGAGGAGGAGCAAACAAGTACCGGCACATTTCTCTGGGTATTCTGCAATATAACCAGCAGACCTCCCAATAGAGCTGATGAAAATGTTAGTGGTATTTCTGGCCTGTCAAAAGTTAATGACAGGATCTCACTTTCCTGTGTGACCTCAGTTTCTGTCTTGATCGTCACATTCACACTCGACTTAAATTCGCTGGGATGGAGTACCTGTGTGTGCAAAAATACTGTCATAAGGCTAGGATCCAGTCCAGGTATTTTATACCTCCTTGCTGGAATTGCATTGAGTGAGTCTTCGAAAGCAAAGATTCGGAACCCTCTCCCCATATTAGACAAGGTAAAATTCGGGTCAAATACCATTACTTGATCTGCTTGTATTGGGTTTTTATTCCACTCCCGTTCCTTGTCTGTCAGAGCGAGCTCTTCACATAAATCTAGATTTGGCATTGTTGGGTTCAATTTGCCAGAATGCTGTCTATCAGCATTTTCGCATTTTCAATGCATTGTCCTGGATGCTCACAACCGAACAGTGATCAGTCTCGATAACATAATGGGCAGCCACAGTTCTTATGGCCAATTCCTGAGGAATTTACTTGGTGTGGTTTTCTTATGACCATTGTTCGCCGATTCGCTATATGAGGGTGTTGCAAACTGTCTGCACTTGATGGGTTAATCTGAGACATGTTGCGGCATTGCGGCGACAGGCATGCAAATACAGAACCTTGTTGGTGGCCAGATGTTTCCAAATAGGCATTTTTAACTTCACCTCATTGCTAACTGACAAGCTCGTGAATTTCAGGTTGTACTTCTGAGCAATGAGAACCATCCACTTGATTTCTTCTGGCAGTGGAGTTCTCTGGGAGATTGGGACATGTATGTCTTGTAAGAAAACATTCAAAATTTGACCCAGACAGAGATTGAGGTAGCGAAATTTTGCTAAGATATAGTCAATGAAATAGCGCCAGGATGCTCGTTCACATCCCTGTACAAGGTATGATTGTAGATTCCATAGATCAATTGCCTCGTTTCTGGCAGTTATATCCAGGATTGTTTTCCACCCTCAGAAATGTTGAGAATCATTGTTTCATGTGCGACTCTGGCTTTTTTCCCATCCCAAAGGAAGATGTGTTCAGCCTTGACCAGTGTATCTTCAATATCCTTTGGCATGCTCTGTACTCTGGTCAAATATTGTGTTCTGCCTCCAATTACCATGTTATGATATGATGTTTCCCTTCCAGAGTTGGTGTCAATGCCTTCCACCTTTCGAGGTCTCTCGTAATTTTTTGAGCACTGAAGGCCATTGTGTAATATATGGCACATTATTTCCTATCCATGCACCCAGCATGCAGCAAGTTTGACCGTCGGGCATTATCCTGAAGCTTTTGTCGATAGCTCTAATTCACATTTCATCATTTATCCTTCTCTTGTATCACCTTTACACAATAGGAAGCTCGGCCAAAGGGTAGTAGGACAGTTTTGTGTTCTTTAAATTTTGCTGTGGATGCTGCACACCACAGACACAAAATTTCCAAAAGCATTTCCAGTGAATTTACTGTTATATCATCTGCAAAGAGTGATACAACAAGATCTTCGTCTTTCCAGGTATTTTGACTCCTTTAAGGCCTGAATTTCGTATCAAACAAGCTAGAGGTTCGATAGCCAAGTGAAATAAGAGGCAGGAGAGAGGGTCTCCCTGTCTAACTCCATGAGTAACTATGAAAGGTTCACTCATTTCTCCGTTGGTCATCACAATTATCTCAGCATTTGTGTAAAAGGTTTTGATTGTGTTACAAAAATTTGGGCGGGAACCCCATGTGTTGAAGAACCCTCAGCAGGTATTGATGATTAATTCTATCATAAGCTTTTCCTGGTCAAGAGCCACTATTATTCCATCCTCCTCTGCGGCTTCTGCATAGTTCAGGAGGAATTTTGCAAGCTTCACCTGATCCTCAATTTTACTTCCTTCCATAAATCCAGCTTGGTTGGGATGCACGAGAGATGGTGCTATGTTCATTAACCTTAAGGAATATGTCTTCGTCATTAATTTGTACTCACAGTTGAGGAGTCGATAGTTGCTGATCAAGGATCTGTCACCTTTTTTAAAGAGCAGACAGAGCCACCCGGTGTTAAAGTGAGTGCTTTGATGATGCATATTTTTCAATGAGTTTAGTGGGAAGCCTAGTACATCGAACATTTTTTCGTCCATTCCTTTGCTTTGACGGTATATGATGTCGAGGATTTTGTAAAATTCATATGGAATTCCATCGACTCGAGGGCCTTTGCCATTGTTCGAGAGTTTCAGTACATATCCAACATCCTCAGCCATTAGATCCTTGTCCATCTTGTTGAATTCACGTTCTGACAGATGGACATCACATTTTTCCAGTGTAATTTCAGTTGCCATCATTCTTCCATACTCATCTGGAAGATCCTTGTCCTGAATTGAATTGTGGTAGTCCCTAGCCATCTGTGCCATGTGCTTTGGACGAGTTTCATAGTGAGGTATAGCAGAGTTGTTGTCAACCTGGAATTCACATATCGATTCTTTGGTATGGTAAACTTGGCTGAACGGGTCCAGGAGGTTGTTTGTAGGGTTTCACCTTCAACATCATAATGTGCTTCGGACAAAGCTTTCTTTCTTTCAGATTCTTCCCTCAAGCAGTCTGCAATTTTCTTTTCCAGTAAATAAGTTGCCAGAGACCTATCTTCAGGCTGCATCCTCATCATGTATACATACAGAGGTTGAACCGGCGGCCAGCGGCCTGGGGTCGGAGACGAGCGGTTGGAGCTGGCACTGTACACAGGCGGAATCGATCTCGGGCACAAAACAGCCAAGAATCTGTATGAAGATTAGCGGCTGAGTAGTTACTTCGAATTCGAACTTACAACAGTAACGAGCTTCGCCCCGGCTCACGAGAAATGTGCTTGTCATGCAGGCACGAGGATGGGAGTCAGATCCTCCAAGTGGTTTGGTGCAGCCTTGCAAGAGGGGATTGACAAGCGGGGTATCCACAGAAAGAAAGTTTCAACAAAGGCTCGTCAGGGGCCGGGCATGGAGTTGAACAGACAAATTTAAATGTAGTGGTAAGATTTGATGTTGTCTCATCCTGTCAGAAGTGCACAAGTTTGGGGGGTTTTGGGGTGGCGCTGCGCACCGCCACCGAGCGCGTTTCGGTTGTAAAGAAATTGAATACCAGATAAAATGTTCGAGGGAAGCGTTCTGCAACACGATTGAGGCGGGGCATAGACATTGGTTGTGGAACAAATACCAGATCGTTTGCAGTGAGGTGATTTGCGACGAGCTCGCAGTGAGACGGTGGTCGAAGGATGGCCACGGATGGCAGCAAGGAAGAATTTTTCGGGGCGGCTAGAACAAAATTCATGTAGGATTACATACACATTTTGCTGACCATCGCATGAAGTTCTGAGCATACCATCCGCCTTATATATGACATATGTCTATTCTATCAAAATATCGCGGTTCGGGGCACTCCTTTTCTTACAACCAACATATACAAAAATTGACTATGTTTATTATAAAATCACCTCACGGGTCGCCACAAAAATCTGAGGACGCCATCCCCTACGGATTTTCATTCCGAATTGAACGGGCCATGTCCCGGAGGAAATGGATCCCACAATAGGCGATATATGCAAAACGATCAAAAAGGGCCAAAAATGGGGGGAAAAAACTGGCCGCGCCCCAAGTTCCGCAAAGAGCTGTAAAGAGCCAAATAATAGTTGGATAGGATATGCGCGATTCGATAAAGAAGAATAAAATCCGGAGGCATCTAGAATATAGGCACGGCTACCGCATTCACCGAACGACCAGCAACCCGCGCGCACGACAGAGCGGCAAATCCTCTTCTATCTCGGTGGTCATTCCATACAAACCCGGTGTGCGGACTCCGACACGCCGGAGCCGGGGAAACAATTTTGTGTCCGCGAGTATCTCGTCATTCGCACGCCACTGCTCTCGCCGGCGGGATCGCAGGCCGTAGTTGACGATGCAAAGGTCAGTCAGGCCATCGCTGAATATGTGGAGGTCGATTGTCTCGACGACGTTGCGTGCAGGTGACGCGCGCAGGGCGCCGAGAACGCCGAGGAGGCAATCGGCGAGCATGCTGTGGTCATGCTCGAAGGTGAGGTGCTGCAGCTGACCCAAGGACTGCAGATTGGGCAGGATGGAATGGGGATCTGTTGCATGATGAGTCGTGGGGATATTGGAGGAATTATGGACGTACATGTATCGCAATGTTCAAATATCAGGGACTGGACCCCGATAGCCGCTGCACTGTCCAGGAATCTATTTATGGCGGGCCATTTCTCGCTCAGGCGTATAGCCCGCAGGATTGTCGTTCTCAATTGCTGTGGCATGGGCTCCAGAGAAAGGACCCAATGCACGAACACAGGATTGGTTATGCCAAGCGTGTGGAGTCTTGGTGGAAGGGCCTTTGCAAAAGGTCGTACTTGCGTCGTGTAGGTCGCAGAGCCGCCCACATAGAAGTACTCCAGTAGCGGGAACGCACAGACATAGTCCACAAGCGTCGCCATTGCCATATCATTGTGCAGATGTAGCGTGAGGCGGGTAAGGGACATGAAGAATACCGGAGGGCAATCGGGGGAGATTGTGGGCTCGTATACGGGGCAATTTATATGCAGAAATTTTGGACGGATCCCCGAGCGGGCGAGCCTGGCCAGAATGTTTCTGATAGGGGTCATGCCCCAGGATCGCTTCTCCAACACCACCGTGATGACGAACGGAATCAGGGTGGCCTTGGGCGATTCAATAAGACAAAGGAACTCGGTGACAGCATTGGGCTCTGGATTCCAATAGGCTGAGAGGTCGGTCGAGGAGAAGAGGTGGTGTCTGCTCCGCGGAAGCCACTTTTTGCACACAAGACTGCAAGCAGCGAGAGTGGGCGGGTGCGTAGATGCGGAGTCTATGACGGATTCGACCAACTCCGTGGGTAGCGCTCGCATCGGGCGGCTCGCGCTATTGCTGGGAAAGGGCTGTTGAGGAGCGATAAGTAAGCAAAGTCTGAGATAAGGTGGGAAAGATCCGTGGCATCAATATCTGAACCATCAGTGGCAGTGCAGACCATCTAGTTCAACCCAAAGAATTTGCTTTTTTCTTTCAGACGGTTTATAGTTTCGCGGCTGCAAAATACAGCTCGACGTAGGGATTGATGCGTAGTGAGGTGTGAGCGCGTTCGATGTCTGCGTTGTAGAGAAAATTGGTTTCGATCGAGTCATCAACTGATGGTTCCTAACTGAGTTTCACTGAATTTGAAGCTCGTCAGCTTAGCTGAGAGAATCTTCCTCCGTCAACTTGGTTAGATAATTCCCTCTACCTTTAGGTAAGGGTTTTATGGGCGCCCTAATTTCACTGCCTGCAGTAAATCACGGTTTCGTCATCACTTTTTGCGTAAGCACGTCTTCTCTCCGCCAAGACATGTCGGAATTCAAACTCCGATGATTTGTCCTACCCTGATCGAACCACCGCGGTAACAGGTCGCTTCTCATCATGAGCACGGCCAACCTCTTCCTCGCTGGCGGCTCCAAGCCCGCAAAGCCGACATGCGCTGAGCTCGATGCCAACCAAAGCGTCGCCGTCTACCACCCGGGGTACAACCCGCACAAATTGCTGATGCTTCTGATCGCATTTCGCGCCCCCTCCGGCCACTGCGGTGTCCCCTTCTCCGTCGTTTTGGACTCATGTCGGATTCTGGCGAACAACAAGGACGGAACTCTTCGTGTGCGGGGCGCCGATACCGACCTGACCGCGCCCGACGACGAGAAAGATCTTCTACCGCCTGGCCGCTACACGTACCACGTGACCGGAGGAGAAGCGTACGCCGTCCGTGTCTTCGAATTCGGTTTCTGACGTGTTCGACATAGAGCCTACGCAGTTTGTACATCCTTCCGCGCATGGACCCCGCCCAGCGTCCTGCCCTCACATTGGGACTTCCCCGCGATGGGAGCCATCGCCGCTTTCCCAGCGTCGTCTGCTTCAACATACAGCACGGTGGTGAGGGCGTCCGACGCCGGTGTGCAGTGACCGGGGACCGCAGCCGTCTGCAGAACAGCCACCTGGCCCTGAGGCGGAGGCACCATGGGTGCGTTGCGGGGTCGCCCTTCGGGACTCTTATCGCTCATCCAAGTGCCAGTGGGCCCTCAGGGGCATGACCGGACTAACGAACAACCCTAAAGGCATCAAATCCCCACCGAACTGCCTCGCCACGCACGCCGACCTCAACGGGCAGGGCATGGACCAGGGCCACTTCGTTTTCGCCCCGTACGCGGGCACGGCGGTCTGCGTGTGCCTCACGGACGGAATGGCCGATTTCGCGGTGGAATACCATCTCCGAGCCGTGAGATTCCAGCCCGAATCCACCCGATGAACGTCTACGTGAGATTCGCCTGGGGCCTCTTCCGAGCATTGCGGACCGTTCTTGGTGAGCTCTCACAGGATCGGGTCATCGTGACCGTTGGCTCCCGACGGTCACGACAGTTTCAGACGTTACACCCGCCACCAAGCGCAGACGCACTGAGGGCAACAACCGACGATGGACGCCGACGAGCGAGGAGCAGGGCAAAGACGACGAAGGCCCCCTGCTAGCGACGACGACGACAGCCCCCAGGAATCCGACGACGACGCTGCGCTCGAGCCTCCCCTCGACGTGTACACTTGGACGGAGCGCGATCTCGAGGTTGCCGAGGGCCTGGATGCCGACCTGATGGCCGACCTCTCGGTGAGCTTCAATGCGATGGACGCCTCTTTCTTGACCAACTCACAGCGGCCCCTTGCAGCGCACTACGAGCAGGCAGCGGGCATGTACCGGGATTCTCAAAGGTGATGCGTCTGCGCACGAGTACCGGCAGCAGCACCCCGAGGCTCTGCGGTGCGGAGCGCACGGTGGCTCCGTGGGGGAGGATGACGACGAACAGTGGCTCTGACTGCTGGACCGCCCGTTCGGAGGCGTCCTGCCCGTGCGTACGTAGACATGCAGATACCGTAACGTTGTTGTACCATATCGCCTGCTTATGAACTCTTGATCCACTCGCGAAGAACTCGCGGGCGGAGTGGATTGCGTCTTGGACGAGGTGACGGGGTAACAGCGGTATGATAGGCGTTGATCTGGCACGTGTTATATAAGCAGGAAAGTCATGTCACAAAAATCCTTTCTCCTTCCACAAATACTTTATTACACTTCTGAGACCATCAAACTGTAGCCAACATGCATATCTATCATTCGATGGAGGGATTACCTTTGGATTATTATTTCTGCCCTGTTTCGAGGTTGTTGAGCACAGAAACGCCTAAATCAACCAAAAATATACCATACCATCTTATTTACCTCGTGTAATGGCCCCAATAGCTAGTACAGCTTATAAAACTGCAACTATAATTTAACCTGTTTTTATTTCGCCATCTCGGCCGCTTTATCCCACGGTGTACGTACACTTCTCAGCCATCATACATATTCCACGATGGCGAACCCGAGCCTGCCGAGCGCCAAAAACCCTCCTTGCAATCTGCCTTCTGTCAAAGCCTATCTCTTTTCTCTGGGGGGGGGGTGCACCCCATACGAAAAATTGGAAACAGGAGCACGTATAGATCTTGGTGAGAAAATGATATCTGGTCTTTGAACTATATAGGTGCTCTCAACCATTGACTTGCTATGGTGTTTTGATCGCAACGGGGCCATTCCGATGTATGGGAGACTCCATGCAATATTCTGATGTAGACTTGCGTCAAGGCTGTCCGGTTAGGTGGTTTGGGTTAAGGGTTCAGGTCCCCCAGAGCGTGAAGGTCCTGGATCTATCTCTTTTCTCTTGAGGCTGGGAGGGCTTGTTGTTCTGGGACCTTCACGAGAATATCATCGAGACGAACGTCGGCTATTCTGATTGCTTTTGAGAGGTCGACGATGTGGGTTTTTTTGAAGTTCATGGTATTGCTTGCTTCGCGGTCAGCGTGTTCTTCAATGGACGAATAAAAGACAAGAAAAAGCCTGGACGTGCCACCCAGGACCTGGCGCATCCTCAAGGTTGGCGGCACCCTGCTCGCCACCACGCCGCTCATGGCGGGCCCCACATCCCACACACGCCACACTAGTTCACAAGCTGCTAGTATGCGCCAAGGTCGGCTGTGCCTCTCATCTCACCCACTGGCGCAGCTTGCACGCAGTGACACGGCTCCCAACACAGAACGTGCAAATATACGAGACGTCGGTGTGCGCCAAGGTCGGCTATGCCCTGCATCTCGTCTACGCGCGTGCTCAGGATGGCCCCAGCGTCGCTCCCTTGCACTACGCGTCGGTGGCACACCGCAGCGAGTAGGCGCCGCCGTGGTTGACGGACGCAGGCCCTGGCCGTAGGTTAAATAGAAGGATTCGGGTACTCACCGTGTCAAATTGCGAGGATGGCAGTGGTACGAGAGCAAGCCTCGCTTAAAATCTTCAAACGCGCACACAATGTAGAATACCTAGTGGGGTATACAACTTGGCATGCCCCTCCCTGCGATCCCCGACCCAGAGAGCACAAAAGTCTTTCCCCTTTTGCAAATATTCCGAGGGACGCGCTCCTTCCTTCCACGTGCTCTTATAACATCCTGGCAATCTCTGCCCAGCACCCGGATTACGACTGCGCCTCGGCACTGCACCTGGCGCCAACACCACCGCCGAATGTGTCGTAAGCTGGCAATGAAGAAGGACACATTGTTTCGAGGCCACGAACCCCACCCCCGCATTCACTCCTCTACCTGGGGGGTGCTCCCATTCACTCCCCGAGCAGTGGCACGTTGCCGAGCTGGGAATGTCTCCATTCGGTATAGCCCCGATCCTGCGCGGCATGCCCGTTTAGCGAGCGCAGGGCCACTTCGCATCAGGTACAACCATTATGCAGTATCAAAGAGACTAAGCTGATCCCACAACTCCTCTAGGGCATACAAATCACAGAAAATCCCACTCTATGCAATGAAATAAATTGGGAGAGGGGAGAAAGCAGGAGATACCCCGCTGCGCGAACATACAAGCACAGAGACAAGGTACGTCAGACGCACGCAATACCTCGATGCTGACGTTGCAACCAGGAGCACACTGGAGGAACCCCTGGACACCCGTCCAGTGGAAGATCTACCACTGTCTGCACCACGTCGACGCCCTTGACCTCGCCGGTCCCTCATGCCTCGAAACCACCTCGGGCGACATCTGGAACCCCGACAGTGACGACAAGGACTCGGACTGGGAGAACGGCCGCCCCACACGCCCCCTCCCTGCCCACTCATGCCGTGGAGAGTCCACCACACCCGCCCCTCTACGTCAGCTCAGTCGCCCCCGCCGCAAAGCGAAGCCGACAGTGACAAAGACAAGCACATGAGCGACACCAACAACCAATGAACGACAACCAGCCCCCACAGCCACCTAATAAAACCCCACCGGTACTCCCCCTCGGGAACCCCCGCAGCCCCCGGTCGACGACACCATGAATGGTGATGTCCAACCCCTGCAGCATCCCGCTGGTGACGTCCCACCGGCACCCCTCGGAAATCCCCGCAGCAGCTGGACAACCCGCCTGCGCCGCAGGTGAACAACCCCAACGTTCAGCTCGCCCCACCTCCACCGGCACCCTTTGTCCTTCCTTCTGCCCGCACGCTCGCAGATGTGATCGCTGCTGCGCATTCCCAGAACCCCCACCTGCAGCTCCAGCCTGCACAGGCTGCTCTGCCCATCAACCCGAAGCTCAACCTCATGCTTTTCCAGCAGAACGTAGGAACATTCCCAAGCCACATCATCACCAACGCACAACTCATGCGTGACATCACACCAACTCAGCTGGCCAACTTTGAGGAGAGCCCCACCACAAGTTCGCCCTCAGCGTCACCAACGGCAGTGACCATGCCCTGTTCCGAGTCGCCTACGAGACCCCCCTCGATGCCCAGGTCGAGACCGTCCTGCACACACTGTCCCCCTATGGCGCCCTCAAGGTCCGTCTCCCCCTCGCGGACCCCAACAGCGCTCGCATCAACAAATATGGAGGCCCCTCGTCGATCATGGTTGAGGTGGGCAACAACGCAGGTGCCGCCGCCATCCGAGCGCAGACGACGTTCGGTGTACATCCCGGCGTCGCTTTCTGGGCGACGGACATTAGCCACTAACGTGAATACGCGTATCTGGGCCTTCGGACATTACGACCCTGTTCAACCCTGACGAAACGGAGGTGTCGCTCACGCCGGGTGTATCATCACTGCCTACAACGACCCTGCCATCTTCCGCCTTGTCGACAAGCTCACGCAATCGGAGGGAGGCGACCCAATGCACCGCGTCTTCATTGCCCTCAACTCGATGCACTTCCAGCTCTTGCAGCACACTGACAAGCCTGTGCTTGTCGGATACCTAGAGCCCCTCACAGCGAACGAGGTGGAACAGGAGCAGCTCCATTCGCTCCTGCGCGGCGCCCACCACCGCCGCGGTATCCATAGGGCGCCCCACGGCCACCGCCGCCTCGGCCGTAACTAGAACCGCTGCCACGACCTCCATGGCCTCCACCATTGTTGCCTCGGCCTCCATCGCCACCGCCCCCACCGTTGCTCGGGCCAAGATATAGCGGGTTGTCAGGTGGAAGCTCCGAGCTGGGCAGGCGGGCCCCACCAGAGGAAGCCAGGTTTGGTATAGGGGCAGTGGAAGGCAGGGTGGGCGGCCGACTTACAGACTGCGCACTCGGGTGCATAGCCAAGATTCCCTTGGGGACGAAAGCCATGGTTACCAGCAAAGGAGAGGCTATGTTGGTCGCGGCGCCCGCAGCAACACGCATGGAAGAGGGAATGCTCGTGGGTACTAAACCCAGCCGCTGCAGCAAATAAGTTTCTTTCCATTTATCATCATTGAATCTGTTACATACCCACGCCGGTCGCAGTAGGACATTTTACCTTACATATACCCCTCCGCTGTTGCGTCGCGCCTCCTCCATCTCCCGTACAACCCGTACTCACGATAAATACACATACTCCTTCCTCACTTGATAGAATCAACTACCTTTTGACCTTCCCCAGCTGGATGAGAGTGGTACAAGATACCCAGAGCTATGATGGAGTGAGATATGAAGGTTTACCCAGGTCGGGGCCTGGAAGAAGTCGTGCGTAGCAGTACGCACGCAAGCCGAACCCGCTGCATCTACTGGCCATGCCCCAGGAGCACAGGACAGGAAATGGGTGAGGGAACGCGTAGGTGTACTCTATGGGGGCTGATCCCCTCACGGAGTGCATCTGCACCGCAACGGTGGGAGGGCACTACAGTACCTCGGGGTCCTCCGGCCAGCAGTCCTGGCATGTCAGTCTGCATTGACTACCATTTTACACGATGTCTGGCAAGAAAGCCCGGCCCAGTGGTCTGGAATATTCGGCGACCATTCCAAATATCTTGCAAATTTGGCGGGTGGATTTGCCCGGTTCAGGTCTAAAGCATCTACATTAGAAGCGGCAAGGGACTCTGTAAGAAATGAACTGAAAAGACTTCCCTGACCGATTTCCCATAGGGATGGAGTTGACCGCGCTGGATGGTGTCGCTGATCTGTTATTTGATGCAGCTAAAAACTTCGGTAAGACCACTACCGTATGTCGCACCTGTAGTCGTCGGCCCTGCCCAGACCGGTGCTCTTTTTCCTGTTGTCCAGTTATTGTAGCCGACAATGTGTTGGGAGCTCGTCACCCAGCATCCTACTGCATATCTAATTGGGTTGCGTCAATGAATAATAGAGGGGCAGGAATCAAGTGCCCATGGTGTCTCCTGGAACTACTGTAGCGTTTCGACCAAAGGTTCACGGGGTGTCACCCGTCACCTCAATTGTTCACTGGGTTAGTTGTTCATTCCTCGGCAATCACAATAAAATTACCATAAAAGGCAATCCGGAAATTGCCGGACTGAAAATTTTCTTGTTTTCAGGCCTATTTGGGTCCGAAAATTGCGCCGTCACCATCACCTGGACCAAATTGTTCATTCACGGGCCTCTGTCACCCGTCACCTGAACCTTTGGTTGAAACACTACAGTAGTCTCCGGGACTTCATTGGAAGACGCTCCTAGGTTCCTTTATGCCGCGATTATGACGAACACATCAACTTTGACCCTGCGCTGACGATGGATAGCGGCAGAATGAGATACAGATTCGCATTGAGAGGTGTCACGGCGGCGAAAGGTCTGTCACCTGTGATTTGTCAAGGTGCGGTCACCTGGTCTGTCACCTTCCGGATCGCCTGTCATCCGCCAGCCATTAAATTGTGGATGTACTGGAAGTTCCAAATGTGCTCGTTCTCAGTCAGTTCTGGTCCCATTATCTCCGGAGATGGCGCAAACGAAAGCTAAACATGTTTTACTTAGAAAATAAAATAAAATAAAATGTGTTTTCAACAAGCAACTAACGAGATCCTGTGCCGAGGAACACAAATCCATCAAAACCATTGATTTGGCTTGCAAATTCCGTCAAACTCCTGTTTCTCCCAGAACATCTCTATGAGATGTGCTACAATGCCTTTAATGAATGTTAAAATCATCCTGAACAAAATTCTGGCCCGAAGAACGACCGGGAAGAGAAGATATTCACAATTCTACGTGGAATTGCCGAATTGGGAGGTGTGAATGAAAGAACACGTCGCGCTGCCCTTGCCCGTACTGCTTTCGTCTCGCTTTTTTTCTCAGGACTATTTTATCCCTTGCAAATACTAACCTATCAAGAACCAGAGTAATCTGTTGGGCGAGCAGGAGTTTAACTCAATTTTGAGCCAAATCACTGGGAAGTTTGATAGACTCCCATTCCTTGCCGCAGGATCCCATTGGTTTCTCGCATTCAACCCCTCAACTTTTCTTTATTTCCTAGCTGAGGACATGTCTGCCTTTCGTTTGCGCCATCTCCGAAGACAATGGGGCGAGAATCGACTGAGAACGAGCGTGTTTTAAGCTTCTAGTACCACTCATCACTTGATGGCCATCGGGATGACAGATAGGTGACCAGGTGACAGTTGCATGACAAATCGCAGGTGACATACCTTTGTCCGCCGTGTGGTGTACTTAGCGGACAATCACTTTACATCCAGATTGATAAAACCGAATGGTGTCGTATGGTACCACGACGGGATCGTCACAGGCTCTAAATGTGAGTGGATGGGATGCTGCATGCTTTACCGGCTGACTTCCTTAACTCCTGCGACGTAGGGAATTCAATAAAAAAAGCGGTCGGCGTACTGTATGTGAGGGCTGATTGATTCGCTGGCTGCATTCGGGATGTCCTCCGCACGGGTGGCTTCCGTGATTTGAATTTCTGAACTCGAACTTCATTATTGAATCTCTGGAACTATTTTGACTGACCTGTCTCTGTGATTTTTGCCGAAGGTCGTCAAGCGTGACTTGAGAGCTTATATAGTGCTGATGGAATATCAGTGATAGCAAAAAAAAAAACAAGTACGAGTTACCTGCCGGGTAAAGCCACGGCCCTACAACCCAAGTGGAAGAAAGAAAGGCCCGGGCACAGCCACCATCACTGGTATCGGTAGGTAGATTGACCGTTCTTTAACGAAATGGCTCCTTGGCTGTGCCATTTCTCCATATGTCCTTGCTCCTTTCCTCATTGTCTACTCGCACTGTCTGCGCAGCTGTCAGCGGGCGGGGAGCTTCGTCCTGTGATTCGATGAATTCGACATTCCGGCTGACGTGGATCCGCTTGGTCTTTCGCTCGTAGCAACGGTATGCAGGGGAATTTGGTGAGTACACCCAATCATGACACCTCATGACACATTCTACCGACCGATTGAAGATTTTGGGGTTAGACTTCTTCGGGAGTTTGAGCACAAATGCGCGGCAGCCAATCTCTCGCATATGCGAGAGATCAGGCTTCTCTGCAGCCCACGCTTCGGAGGGTGTTATTTCGGGATGACGAAGAGCACTTGTAAGTGTGCAGTTCTTGATGTACACCTCGGTGAGCATCATTTCTCCCCACATGTTTGGAGGGAGCTTAGCAGAGGACAGAGCAGCAACGGTGTGACTCATGAGGGTATGGTGGGTGCGCTCAATAAGCCCCATCTGCGCTAACGAATACGGTGCCGATGTCTCCTGCTTAATTCCCGGTTGTCCTAGATAGCGAATAAATCTCACTGAATCAAATTCTCCGCCGCCGTCAACTCGAAAGATGCCGACTTCCTCCCCGCTGTGGAAGTACGACTTGGTGTCCTCGTCGTTTCGGGTATCCGGGCTGGTTCCATGTGACAGCCTAATGCGGTAACGCCGCGCCGCTCTACTTTGCTTCCATCCTACGTCTTACCATCTACAACCCTCTGCTTCTTTCTCCCTCCTCTTTGCACCCAGGGCTCGTTTGCATCTGTGCAGTCAAGATCCTCTGCACTACACTGCCAAGACTCGGAATCTCCGCCGACGACAATCTCCGTGCGCCCACTGTTACGTCCTCACGCGAAGGGCCATTGCCCTGTTGGAATGGTCTGGCAATGTCGAGCGTCTTCTCCCGTACTCAACTCCTGGTTTCACCTTTCGCTTATCAAGGATGTATGTTTTTCTATTGTGTTCTTTACTTGTTTTGGTAGCAATCCCGATGCGACTACCATTTGGGACGCCACCGCTCACTCGGACTGTGCTGGGGATCAACTACGACGTGGACTGGGCACCCATCGTCAGCACTGAGCGGGGCAGCACTTCTCCCTATCCATCTTTGTGCAACTCCCGGTGTGCGGCGTGCAGACGACTTGGTCTAGCTCACAGATTTACAATGGCCATTTTACGTACATTTATTTATATTCCTGTCACTCGCTTGCAGGCTCCGGTGTCGTGAGAGAACACGAGCAGCCGTCCCCTCATGTATATATTCGCTCGGCCTATTACCGGGGAATAGATTTCGTTTCTCCCTCACTCCTACACAAGTGCCGAGCAAAGAACCTGAGCCCAACAAATCCGATTTCCACGCATACTATAAGCTGAGTGAGGTACTTCTCTGCTCGACTGACTACTGTGCGTTTCGACCAAAGGTTCAGGTGACGGGTGACAGAGGCCCGTGAATGAACAATTTTGGTCCAGGTGATGGTGACGGGGCAATTTTTGGACCCAAATAGGCCTAAAAACAAGAAAATTTTCAGTCCGGCAATTTCCAGATTGCCTTTTATGGTAATTTTATCGTGATTGCCGAGGAATGAACAACTAACCCAGTGAAAAATTGAGGTGATGGGTGACACCCCGTGAACCTTTGGTCGAAACACTACAGTACTCTACCCTAGGAGCTCTCCATCGAATTTCGGCAGAGAGCTTGGCCAATCCTGTGCACGACTGAGATGCCACTCGGTCCACGCCAGGACCAACCTTCTCTTCTTCAGTGGAGCCCACCACGAGGGGTGTCAGTTTTCCGTTGCACATAACGAACTAAGTCTTTTATATCCCCAAATTGTTTCATATTTATTGCTACCCAATTTCTTCTTCCAAAACGGCAACGGGGCCGAATACTTCGATCCTTCAAGTTCCCATGCCTATTCCACGCACTCCTAATCCGCCGTACTTCAACGGGAAATACTCACTGACTTTTTGACCGTTTTAGTCCAGCATGGCGTGAATGCAGAGATAACGGACGCGGACGCGGACGCGCTCGTCCTGTACATTTTGCAGTACTCGTCCGACGAAGTCAAAGACCTCATCCGTTACGTGCCCGAGTTCGACCCGGACGAGCCATCTAAGACCTGGAGGGCCGCGAAGGAGACTCTGCAGCTCTTGTATGGTCAAGCTGAGGAACCACCGAATTACACCGAGTCGATGCTGAGGGATTTTTGCCATGAACAATCAGCTAAGTCCATCTTTAAAAATAAGTTAGAGATTGAGGCTTACCACAAAGATTTCATGAAAATCACCATAGCTTGCTGACGGAGATGAGAGTGATAGCGGCATGCGGGCAGAAGAGCACATCCTTCAGTATGAAGTGACGGCCCTTGCCAACCCGGATGTGGACCTCTCTGATCCCAACAGCCTTGATAGACGAGCCTCCAACGCCAGAGACACTGCGCGCACACTGCTCGATTTTGGTGAAGTGCTTAAGTTGGGGCAAATGGAGCTTGTCGCACTGGTATCAAGGTACAAGATTGGCTTGTCATCTGCGATGTGAGCGGTGTCCGAGACATTGGTGGACCAGTCGACTGATGTGGTCTCACGCAGTATCAAGGTACAAGATTGGCTTGTCATCTGTGACGTGAGCAGTGTCCGAGACATTGGTGGACCAGTCGACTGATGTGGTCTCACACGGAGTAGTGGGAGAGTCGGAATCGGTGAAGAATGACTGATCTGCTGGTGCATCTGATTCGTCGCCGCTATCAACAGCAACCTGCGCCCGTTCCTTCTTTTTATGTTTCGGTGTTCATGCTTGGTGCCCTTTGGGGCGCTTGATGCGCCCGCCGGGGCCGTAGCAATGATCCCAATCATGGTAGTGTTTCGCGCTGCCCTTGAACTGTGGGTTTGCGCATGGCCCTTGCCCATTTGGGTACTCAGGCTTGCCCGTGCCTCCCTGCACCTCGTATCTCTTGTTGAAGGCTGCGAACGATGCCTCACTCGCAGCTGCCTCAGCATTCTCCGTGTTGATATGAATCTGTTCGTGATTGATGCGTGAGATGACTGCAGACGGCATCAAGGTGCCAGCGCTAAGAAGGGTATCAAGTGCTGAGTGTGCCTCCTTGAATTCGGTTCCCGACATGGCATTGAGGAAAAGGAGAGACCTCCATTTGTCTTCAGTGGGAGGTTTGATAGCAAAGAACGAGTCGCCAGGGGCCTGGATCTTGTCCGTAGTCTGTTTCAACGGGATCTCGCACGTGTAACGAAGCACAAGGGATTCTTGGAAGATGGTGAGTTGCAAAAGCGTCCCAGATGGCAAGTGGGCCGCTTTGAGCTTTGCCCATGCCACAGAGGCAATCGTGTCGTCATGGATAAGTCGTTGATCGGTCTCGCCAATGCGAAGTCGGATACAGGATAGGACGATGAGATTCTCGCACCAGAGGTTGGGGTACTGATACATCAGCGCCCGAGATTTACCTATGTGTCCTGATACATCAAACCTTCTCATGAGAGATGTGCTCAATACATCACCTTAGAGAGATGTCCTGCAATCAGAAATGGGGCATGATATATCAGGAGCTCAAATTAGAGATGCACCTATCTACATTACACCCAGGATGGGGGGCCATCCGATCCATGTCAACCGTTTGCAGCCCCCTTTTGGCTGTGGGGTTTTTTCACCCTTGCGAGTCTTTTCCTCGCATGTGCAAGTCACCACCATCAATGCTCACAGCATGCTCGATGCCCCCCCATCCTGTGTGTAATATAGACAGGATGAGGTCGATAGGATGGCCCCCCCCCCCATCCTACTTATAATATAGATAGATAGAGATAGGCTGGTGTAACACCCTAACCAACCTAACCTAACCCGCGGAAACTGTTACAGCACTTCCGAAACCGGGGTGCACACATCACACAACAACTTACAAAACTGAAATGGCTTGATAAGCCCTTCATTGCATGTTTTTAAGCGGACCATGTCTATTTGCTTGTTAAAACCTCGCAATTTAACATCAAAACCTTCCCCAGAGTACGCACATGAGAAACAGTCTTTCGCTGCAAGCCAAAATAATGTTAGCAAGGGCGAGAAACCCCGGGGGACCAAGTCAATAGGATGGCCCCCCATCCTGGGTGTATTAACTGTTCTTTAATGATTTGCTCATTCGGCGGTGCAATTGCCCCATGTAGTAGGTTTACCTCCATTTCATCTCGTTCCCCTGTAGCTGATGCTCTGGCTTCATGAAACACAGCTATCCTATTGGCACATCTGACTGAACAGCTGACCGAGGCGCAGTATGTTTCGCAGTTCAACACAGTTGATGCTGCCTGTGGCGTAGTTCAATTATATTGCCCTCAAGCCGGTGGGCCACGCAATCCTCCCGAATGTCAAAATATAGAGAGCCCATTGCCTTTTGTTTGCACTGGTGAATCTTTTACCCGCCTTCCTTGCCGCCAATTTACAGTATGGCTGGATTTTCCGCAATATAAATCGCTTTCTCTTCCAAAAAGGCGCTGAAATTTCCTGTCCTGTGGGCTGTGACTGTCTTGACTGTCTCCCGCTCGTCGATGTCTGGCATAGCTTCTTCGTTGCTTGAGGTTTAATCATTGGAAGCAACGACATGCAGCATTATTTGTGTTGAAACTGAATCCATTAACTCTCTGCCAGTTCTCGTATCATGTTCTTTCCTTGGGCTGACCTTCTATTCTCCCATCATGCGGGTGTGATTTTCTTGTTGAAACCTCCATCTTTGGGTACAACACCGAGGAATTCGCTTTTGGTGCTACGTTTGAGGTGTGTTTCTTACCTTGCAACAGGATTTTGCTAAATCGAAGATGTGTTCATTTTCGGCTTTCAGATGCTGGAGCGAAGCAGAGGTACATCTTGTAGAGATAAGGAATTAGCCACGGAAAAATCACTCGAGCAATCAATAGGATATACCATTGTCAACCTTCGAAACAGTAGCCCCGAAACATCCATTTGCTTTGATGCACTCTCTATAAGCTTCCTTGAGTTCCAAGTACACTTTAGTGAGCAATGGCATAGGATGGTTATGCAGGGTAGCATTAGTAATAATCAGTGCTTTGCGGATTGATGGATCCAGAGGCACATATATCGAGTGCTCAGCAGGGCAGGGGTATCGTTTGATAGTGCTCAGTGAATTGGCAGTTCCATCTGTGATGTGAGCGTGTGCTAGATTCATGTCAGAACGAAATGGAAAATATATAGCGTGGTAGATAACACATGGCAGAAACGGGCTTTGAACCCGACATTTGGATGGACAAGGCAGCTGCATGGGCACGGAATTTTTCGACGAAATACCTGGATTTGGATAAAGTTCAGTCCCAAGTAACTGCTAGCGAAGAACTCAAGAACGCTAAGTCATCAGCGACTTTTTTATATGTGGCAAAAGATGTTACCCACGGCTACCTGTTGCGCGAAATTCAAATGTTTTGAAAGGGGTAACACACTTGGCTCCATGGGGAGGGAAAATGAGCTGTGCTCATAAAAATTCAGCTGAAACTCAAAGTAGGAATATCTCCAGAACCACTGAATGGATTGCCATTGGTGCTGGATCAGAGTGTCCTCTCGCAAAAGGGGTTGGTGCCTCACACCCTAGGAAGCTGTTAAGTGCTGAGCTGAGGGAATCGGAATTGCCGAGGAAGTCCGAAGGTAAGAGTTCAGAGAAGTCACGGAGTTCCAAAGGATCAGAAGGTCGTTCTCGCAAACACTACAAACAAGAGTGTGCAACTACCCGGCTTGCGACCAAGGAGAGTCAAAGTCCAGAGATAAGAATGGGAGGACGTGTAAGGATGCAGGAGGGCCGGAGGAGGCACGGAATATCCGATAGGTTGGAAAGTCTGACTCAGGTTGCATTGGGAAGGGAGAACACAATAACATATATAATTATCAAACTGAAGAACAGAGGCTAAACTACTTAGCTTAAATACTAGTAAGCTAGTTGTTTAGTGAAAGACAATAAGATGTGAAAGATTAGTAAGTATAAGTCCATGGACAATAAGTCGTCAAGACAATCCTGTGAAGGATTAATAAGTATAAGTCCGTGGACAATAAGTTGTCAAGACATCTTGTGAACATGAGTAAGTATAAGTCTGTGGACAATTAGTGAATGTCAGATAAACTCCGAGAGTGAAGTAAGGGAATACGAGTAAGAGGAATGCACTTGGTAATCCCTCATTGCGTAATATCCCTTGCATGAATAGAAGTCCCCCGGAAATTCCGAAGTAAGTCCGATCGGAGCTCCGAGGAACTCCGAGTTGCAAGGATATAACAGAAGCACAGGTTCGATGCAAAATGTGCTTTTTAGGAAATTTACATGTATTCATATCTCCATAACCACTCAGTCGACAGCCATTGTGCATGGCTCGTTAATACTAGAAAATATGGGAGAAGAGTTCGCACATCAGGAAACCCATGTTTGATGCAAAATCACCTTGTTGGGAAATTTCATAAGTTCATATCCCCAGAGCCGCTTGACTAAGGGCCATCGTGTATTGTTCGTTAGTACCATAAAATATGGGGGAATAGTTCGCAAAAAGCACTAAGATTCGTGTTCGCACACCATGAAACCATGTTCGATGCAAAATCACCTGTTTGGGAAATTTCATAAATTCGTATCTCCAGAACCGCTTGACTAAGGCCATCGTGTATCGCTCGTTAATACCATAAAATATGGGGGAAGAGTTCGCAAAAAGCGCTAAGAGTTCGCACATCAGGAAACCCACGATCGATGCAAAATCGCCTTTTGGGGAGATTTACATCAATTCATATCTCCATAACTACTTGGCGGATTGACATGAAAGTTAGATCATTCGAAAGGCCCATTTTACGGAAACCGTTCGCAAAAACTAACGCATGTCCAACATCCAGAAGTGGTAGATTCGACCAAAATTTCCTTTTTTGGGTATAAAAACCTCCATACCCGATGATCGGCTGAACCGATCACTGAACTTTCTAAATATCCATGTAACCCTCGAACAGGCTACCGTTCGCAAAAAAACGGAGAATTATATTTTTAGAATCCCTAGGGGGGGGGCTAGGGAAGGTATAAAATGGGTAGATTTCCCTCGATCATCTTACCCGCACTGCA